>MU134368.1:165471-326033 GCA_015039355.1 Ramaria rubella | reverse complement strand
CACAAGTAGATTACATAAGAATAACTTTTTACTTGTAAACCACACCGTCGCAGACACCAATACAATTATTGGCTCAGTCTGTTTGTGTGAAACAGTAAGGCTCTTACAGGAATGTAGCACCACCTAGCTTATGTAGCAATAGCATTGATCAAGTTGACTGAACCATGTAAATACAATTGGTACTGCACCAACTTGAAGGGAATCAGACGTACCTGCATATTATAGTTGTGGTAGAACTATAAAGACCACCAGTGGGGCAATAAGGAGCTATAAATATCATGGGTGGGGTGATCAGGAGCTATAAAGAATATGGTCAGGGCAATAGGGAGATACAAAGAAACCCATGTGGTGATGCAGATGTATGAGGCCATACACTTGCACTCTGTAGCTAGGAGTGCCTGAGATATAACCCAATGGAGCTACAGGCTGTGATTGGAGCAATCTCGGGCCATCAAATTTTGATATGGGGCTATGTCACATTTGCAGTTTTTATGTAAGTTACATAGTGTCAGACTTAGATGATAGACCCTTTCCTCAGTCATTCTTTCATAGAACACTGAGGTAAGACCACTTTCATTAATCCTTTTCAATATCTTACTTACTAATGTATTATAGACATTTCATTAGGTAGCAATTTCATTCTATAGTCATTCTTTCATAGAACACTGGGACATTTCATTAGGTTATGGGCCCCAAGACACCTACCCACTGAGACAACAATCACACTCCCATCTAACATACACTGGAGACTACACGTTCGATCTCACTCAGTTAAAAGACTCAAACACACTTGCAGCTCTCCCAAAAGAAGTATAGCTAGCGACTACATATCTTAGCCACACCAACAGACTTCTCATTCTCATCCATCATATCCCTACTTATATTGGGTGAATTCCATTTTCATATGCCTGATGACTCCATCACATCATCCACATTTGAAAAACTCAAACACAGCAACTACCACCCATGGGTGTTACATGTGAGTGGCAAACTAAAAAAGGCCAAGGTATGGTGCATCATAACTGGAGATGACCAAAAACAAACTCTTCCCACACCACCTGATCCAACAATGACAACTGGAGGAGCAGTCACTCAAGCTCAATATACGATGGCACAGAAACAGGAATTGCTGCCTTCTATATGAAGGTCAGTATGATCAAACCTGAATACTTCGAAGGTGAACTGATGCAAGAACACATCAACTTTCCTCTTGGTGAAAACAAGAAACTTGCCACTTCTAAGCAAGCATTCAATGATGAATTCATGGCTCAACTACTTCTTATGTTACTGCCAAGCCCAATGCTCTGGGATACAATTGTCATAACACTCCTTCAGTCTGCCACAGATACCAACAAACTCAATACTCTTGATGTCTCTATGCAACTCCTTCAAGAAGCAACTCGCATAAGTGGACCAACGACATTTTCAGCTGATGTGGCCCTTTATGCCAAAAACAAGGGCCAGACCAAGTTACTGAAGAAGAAGAAGAAAACCAAGAGTTGCAGTTTCTGTCAAAGAGGTGGGCACACTGAGGATGTCTGCTGCAAGAAAATTGCAGCAATGGAAAAAGAGAAAGAAAAGAGACTTGCCAAAGAGAAGGCTAATGCGGTACAAACACCTGAAATGTCATCTGAATCATCACCTGAATCCAATGACATGGACGAACATGTTCATCTCATTAGGGACACAGTGACATTTGCTAGCTCAAGGATGCATGTAAGAAAGTAGATATAATATATATGTATAATGTACAAGTCACTAGAGTGACTTGTGGGCTGTATTATATAAGCTGCCCACTAGGGCACTTGTAGATAGACAACTATACAGTTGTCCACAAGTAGTTACCTAAGCAACTTAACTTACTTGTAACCACATGAAACACAGACACCAATAAATGTTATTGGCTCAGTCTGTTTGTGTAAAAATTAAAAGTCTTACACTTTTTTGACTGCCAATTAAATTGGCAGTACTGCAATAAAAACAAAAAAAGATCAAATCGATCTTTTTAGCCAAACCGACAAGTTCAATACTCACTGGAATCTTCAGAAACAGTAAACAGATGTTTACTGTTGATTCTTAAACATGGGCGCTTATTTAAGCAAACTTGAATGAAGAGATAGGGGCAAGGGAGATAATGGAGGAAAGGGAGAAGTGGGGAGGAATAGATAGAAAGAAGAGATAATAGATAAGTGTAGAACCACATGAAATGGGGTTCCCCTTACACTTACAACCCATCTGGTACTGCCCACAAGCCCCTGGCTTTGCACTCCAGTCTATCTGCCACTTCATCTCTATCCCATCATCAAATTTTGTATGCCCTCAGACCTATTTTATGCTACACACCTATGTAATGTCCCAGGACCAAATACACCAGAGATATGGGGAGTTTCGACTACCATCAGGGGACCAATGGTGGGATCTGTAAGAGTTTTACACTTACGTTGTGGTTATCACACAAGCTGAAGGAACCATTCCAAACAGTTCTATTTCAAGTGGTGTGTGATGGTTACAATTAAGTGGTCAAGAACTTAAGGTTCTTCCCACACTATAAACTATTACAGTTGTGGACATGTGTGTACACAATTACAGCATAGACATAGCCTATGCATATACTTATAAAGGGAAGTATAATAGGACTATAGCTAAACAAGTGTAAGCTTCAGTTGTTAACAAACAACTGAAGTGTTGTTATTCACCTAAACAAGTGTAATTATGATAACATGTCAATATAAGCATAAGGGAAAATGTATGCTTCAGTTGTTAACAAACAACTGAAGCAACTATCTATGTATTCGAGGTCTTTATAAAGGACTTCAGTCATGACGAAAGGGGATAGAAACAGGTACTACATATTAAGGTTAAGCTTAGACTTAAGCTCAGGTGTCTTGGTACCTTGGCAGGGACATATCGGCTTGTAATTCCAACACTCCCCCTCAAGCTGAACATAGTCCCAGCATGGCTGCAAATTGTTTCACTTTGTTGCAAGGCAATGCCTTTGTCATGATGTCAGCTACCATCTCTTCGGTAGGACAATATGCAACATTGATTGTTCCATTCTCCACAGCTTCACAAATGAAATGATTTTGTATATCAATGTGCTTCGTCCATGCATGGAATTAACCGTTCTGGGTTAGTGCTATTGCTGATTGGTTGTCGCTGGAAAGAACTGTGGGTTGTGTGAGTGGACGTGTGAGTTCAGCAAGAAACATTCTCATCCATATTATCTCTTTTGTGGCATGGGTTGCGGCAATGTACTCAGCCTCTGTGGTCGAGAGGGCTATGAGTGGTTGTTTCTGTGGACTCCAGGAAACAGTGCCTTCATCAATGAGCAATGCAAACCCCATGATTGAGTGTCTGTGCTCCTGTGAGGCGTGATCCGCATCAGCAAATGGTTTCAAGCCATCTTTGTTACCACCAATAACCAGCTCGTAATCGCAAGTCCCTTTGAGGTATCTTAGTACTCTCTTCGCTGCCTCCCAGTGGATTCTTCCTGGGTTATGCATGAACTGCCCTAAGGTTGAAGTTGCAAATGCAGCGTACATGAGCAAACCAATTGCTTCTCAGTATGGTACTGTGGTCATGTCATTTGCTTCGTGTAATGTGGTTGGGCATTGGCTAGTCAATAATGTAAGCCCTGGCTCCATAGGTGTTGTTACGTGTTTGGCATCTGTTGATCCAAAATTTTTGATGATGGTGTCAATGTATGCTCTTTGTGATATGGAGATGGTGCGTAGCTGGTGATTGCATTTGATTTCTATTCCAAGTGTACTTCCCCCATGTCTGTGAGTTTGAACACCTGTCCTGGTTGCTTCTTCATTCTGTCAAGGAAGATTGAGGAAGTCTATGCTATGGTGAGGTCATCCACAGCTACCACTACAATGACAAATTTGTCTTCAACTCATTTGATGAATACACAGTGCTCACTGTTGCAGTGTGTGTAGTGCAGTCTGAGGAAGGCCGCACAGATGCATTCGTACCATCGTTGTCCAGATTGACAGAGACCATATAGGACCTTCCTGAGTAAGCACACCTTGCTCCCTTGTCCAGGTATGACAAAGCCTGGTGGCTGCGCCATGAACACCTCTTCATCGAGGTAGGCATAGAGGTAGGCATCTTTTATGTCAACTTGGTGGATGTCCCAGTCGTTCCATGCAGCCAGCGCTAGGACAATTCTACTAGTCATGAGCTTGGCTACTGGTGCAAAAGTGTCATGGAAGTCCAGACCATAAGTCTGCATAAATCCCTGTGCAACGAGTCTCACTTTGTGTCTGATGACATTGCCTGTAGCATCGTGTGTTTGCTTGAAAGTCCACCTGCTCCCAATGATATTTCCAGTGTGAGGGTGATCAACCAGAATCCACATCTTGTTGTCAGCAAGTGCTGTAAGTTGATCTGACATATTACTATGCCATTGTGGTCCCTCAGCACTGGCTAGTGCCTCTCATTCGTTTTTGGGCTCAGTGTTCACACCCATGTCTGCTGCCACTATTGCATACTCCATGTTTTGCCGCTCTTTGCCTCATCCCTCAAATGTTGTTGTTGTGTACTCGACGCTTCTGCACTCTTCTCTGATTTGATATAGCTCCGCATTTGTGTACCCCACCCTTTCACGCTTTTTGGCATATCCAGTGATTGTCGCCATTGCGTTCTCCATGCTTTTGTGCTTATTGTCGCTTTCGATAACTGTCCCTATTGGATGCTCATCACTTCTGTGTTCTTCCTCTCTTCTCCTAGGTGGCGTGTTTGTGTACCCCACGCATTTTCACTTTTCCTCCCTTTCGACAACTATCGCAATTGCATTCTTGACGCTTTGCCACATTTCAACACTTCCCTCGAATGTGGCCGTTGCATATTCACTTTCCCATTCTTCATCTCTGTCCTCAGACATCAGCATTGCCATCACCTTTGCATGACCAACTTTTTCCTGCGCTGTGATGGTTGTGCTCGGCACTGACATTCCCTTTGGCAGTGCAGGTCAGTTTGCCCATCCTGTCAATGTTCCTTCACCATCTTGGACTCGTTGTACATATGCTGAGGGTTTGCACACACATTGTGCTCACTCCTCAATTGTTGGGGGCTACTCAAAGCCAAGTAGAGGATCAGATGTAGGTGTGGGGAGTGCTGTGGCAGTGGGAGAAGGTATGTGTGGGATGTTGTTGTCATTTTGGGATATGGGTTTGTCCTTGTGCTCAGTTCTCTCATTTGGGGTACTGGGAGTTGGGCGGTTGATTTCTACCCACTCCCCCTCGAGCGGTACACTCCCAGATACCTGCACAAGGTCTTTGTCAAAACATACATTACACTCAACACTTACAGTCCCCTTATCTGGCCAGTAGACACAGGAGGCCTTGCTCTCAGTGTCGTATCCCACCCATCGCCCCTCTTTTGCTCTACCCTCCAGCTTGGAGCCTGAGGTGTCATGAACCCAGACTTTGGTTCCCCATTCATGTAAGTCTGATAGGTTGGGTTTAGAGCCAGTGAGTGCCTCATAAGGTGTGGTTCCATCGAGGGCTTTCATTGATGTTCTGTTCTTCAGCCAGACTGCATGTAAGACTGCTTCTCCACACAGCATTTTGGGACGGTCACTGGCATGAAAGAATGCCCTTGTGTGTTCAAGCAGAAGTTGATTCAGACATTCAGAGACTCCATTTTGTTCTGGTGTGTCATGTGCGGTCAAACAACATACTGTTCCGTGAACAGAAAGGTGGGTAGTGAAAGGTTCACCTAGGAATTCCCCTCCTCTGTCTGTCCAGAAAGCCTTGATTACAGCATCATGTTGTGTCTTTAACCAAGCTTCGAAGTGTTGGTAAGCATCAAACATGTCACTCTTGTGTGTGAGGAGGTGGAGTTGGGTGTACCATGTTTTGTCATCAGTGAAGCTGGCGAAGCAAGATCTTCTGCCCTTTGTTTTGACTGGTGACGGTCCCCAGAGGTCTAAGTGAATCTCACCACCAACTTTACTCACCCTCTCACTGGTCCTCTCCTTGGAGACAGGTTTGACTTTGCATACACACAAGAGTCACATGCTTCAATGCTGGATGACATGTCAAGTTCAATTCCTGTGACCAAGCCGTCTTTAACAAGACACTTTGCAGTTTCAGGTGCGATATGACCCATGCGACAGTGTAGCTCCATGATGGTACGCTTCTCTGCTGCTATGTATGCACTGCCAGAGATTGTCTTGCTTGTTTCAACACAGTAGAGACCATTCCAGATTGGGATTCGGCCAATGGTTCTCCTGTCATTGTCAAGAATTGTACATGCTCCCCCTCCAAAGGTAGCTGTATACCCAGCTGCATCAATTCGGCCAATGGATATCAGTGTGCAGTGTGCACACAATGTTGGGTGAGTATAACACATCTTTAAGTGTTATTGTCCTGGCTGATTGCCCATTTGGCACTTTGATCTTCATGTCTCCATGACCTGTTGCCTGGAATACATGTTTGTTCGCAGCATTTATGGCTTTGGGTGCGATGTGGGTAAAATTCAAGAGTCATTCCTTGTGTGGTGTCATGTGCCAAGTTGCTTTGGAGTCAGAGAGCTCCGTGGTTGATTTGGAGTTTCCCGTGGTGTCCAAAGCAAGTGTGGTGATATCTATTGAGGTGAATGCATTATCACCTTCATTTGTTGTGCATGCTTGTGATGTCTGATTTGGTGTCAGACTCGCATTCTGTCAGCCAAGTGGAGTCTGAGTCCACTTCAGCATCTTTGTCCTGGTGCATTAGCATCGCTGGCGCTTTTGCATTTGCCATGGATTCACGCTTTTTCACCCCTTTTGAGATTGGGATGAGGTTTGGCATTTCATCTTCACTGTTGTCTAGACTGTGATTAGGCTAAGCATATCATCTGATTTTGATGAGTTGATAGGGTAGTCCTCAAACAAATCATTGATGATGGCCATCCATGTGCTGTCCTCAGCAGCTGCAGTGTTTGCGGAGTCGCTGGTCTTCTTGCCTTTGCTCTTCTTGCTCTTCTTTGAGCGTGGGCCTTGGCCTTCCTTTCCACCCCCTTTGGCCCAGCAATCGGCCTTGTAGTGCCCTTTCTTTCCAAAGTTGTGGCATTCACTGTCTCTCTTGGAGGTGTTTTTAGAGTGTCTTCGTCTTTCAGAGGTGACTTTTTGGTGCATTCTGATTGCACCTTGCGTGAGTCATACCTCTCAATGGAGGCACTGATCATCTACTCTGCAGTGGGTGGCTTTCCATGAAGATGGGCAGAAGAGGATAGATTAAAGATATAACCAAAGACATAGTCCAAGGCACCACAAGCCTAAAATGATGCAGAGGTTTAGATCCATGTCTCCAGCCAGTTGTCTTTTCACTGGCCAAGTGTATCCTGGAGACTCAATTCTTTTACATTATCCTCTTATAAATCCTTCACACTTACAGGCAAATGTATATAAGTAGATACAGTGCACCATAAGCACCTAGCACTTCAAGCACCTAAATTGATCTCGATCTCTCTCTCTCCCTTCCCACATTTATGAACATTTTGATTTTTCCATATATGTCATGCCTTGAAATGTATCTGGGCCATATACAATGAGATTCACATGTTACAAGTCCATGCACAATAGTAACATGATAGCTTTTCTGGGACAATCCCAAGTGTTTCATACTGATTCATTTACTAGAACCAGGCTAGCCATAGACACCAATCATTTGCAAGGGTACACACTTGACTCAATGCTAAGTTAACTTTTCTTGGCTGAATCAGTCACAAGACACATAATTCGGTAGAGATTTGCGGACTCAGTGACATTTGATCTACCCGTCTAAACTCCTGCACTTATGAATGAACAAGCTTTGTAAAGGCGTACAGCATTAAGTGTCAAAAG
The DNA here is from genome assembly GCA_015039355.1 of Ramaria rubella. NCBI lineage: Eukaryota > Fungi > Basidiomycota > Agaricomycetes > Gomphales > Gomphaceae > Ramaria > Ramaria rubella. Next base: position 318,199 of record MU134368.1, on the reverse strand, counting down.
AACCCAAAAGACGGGACACGACTCTACCAGTCCGCAGATAGCCCCAGGATCACTTCAACAGCTCCTCAACGACCCTATCATCCACAATGTTGGGCACGTTTGCTCCCCGATAATTCAATCTTCGTAAGACGTCAATCTGAGGGTGAAAGCAAAGGTAAACAAAGGAAACAACATCCCACAACTCCCGTCGATCGTCGCGACTCACCACTTTCGACCTCTCGAATCCGAGCGACTCAAACTGCTCAACATGTGCGGGCTCCAACCCTGCCATTGCGATCTCGTCCCGCTGCGTCGGTGGCTTCAAATGAGTTATTTAGCGCCGTATCCAGGCATCACATCATGTCGGCCTAAGCTCACCTGCGGCTTCCCACTTTTCCCGTTGGCACCAGGCTTCTGGCCTGGCTTGGAGCCGGGTTTCGGCGGCGCGCCAGCATAGATCTCAGCCCAGTATCGAGCAGTATCGTCGAATGAAGTGCGAGAGGTTGTATAATGCTTTGCCACTACAAGGCGGTCATATCATATTAGAATATGATAACCGTAGCGGTATGCCGAGCAAACCTTCTGCGTCCTGAGGGTCTGAGGGTTCAGGAGAACATAGGAGGGATTGGAGTGAAATGAGAGTAGACTTGAGGGTGAGAACGGGCGACCATGCATCCTTGAGGATATCTGGGGAGATCGTTCAAAACTGATAACTGATCCGGTTTGAGCCATACCTAAACAGATGGCTCCAGATGCAGAGGATACATTAGGATGATAGACTTTGCTGGGAGCGAGGAGATCGATGGGTGAGGGCAGTCGGGCTGGTGCAGGAGTCGGGCTCACGTGATGAACTTCATCTTGACGGGCTGAAAGGGATAGGAGTCGGGTATCACGATATCCTATGGACACAGATAGTAAGAACAATCAACATGCCCGGCTGGTGTGTGATAAGGCACGCACAACGTCGTACTGGCCGCCCTCATACGGCGTACCCTCAGGGCCTGGGAAAGATCCTCTGAGGTGGAAAGGCGAGTCATCGATAAGGTTGATTGCAATGTTGGACGTCTTGTCATTCTTGCAATCTCGCGCAATACAGAGCAATGAGCGTGGTCCGACAACGCGATATGCGACGATGAAGAACTAACCTGCTATCTCCTTGTTGACTCGACGTAAACGAGCATCCATTGCTACCGAAGATGAAAAGCAAAGTGGATTGAGAACGTGAAAATAAACGCGAGCTACGAAGAGAAAGTTGTGGCGAGGTTGAGATTAAGAGCCGGCGCCTAATTACAACTGTCAGTGACGCGAACAGTTTTCCCTCCATTTTTGTGCAACAGAAAAAAATGCTCTTGTATTTGATTATTTCACAATTCTGTATGATTTATACCGACAGAGCTAATTTATCCTCTCCCCTGAGTCATACAATGGCGGGTTCCTGGTTGCGTGGATGTACATATACTTTTCGTTGCCTCTCAATCCTCCGTCATGAGACTGAAACTCCCGGTATGTAATATCTAATAACGACCTGTACCGGTGAGTGATTCCATTAGTTTACTGAGCTACGTCACTCAGCCACAGATTCCTAATGATTGATCAATCGGAAGCATATCACATCCTGAGCCGCTCATTGGCGAGGTGTTCGAATCACTGCGGGTCGATTTAGGGAGCCAGCAACTTAACAGACTCATTACTTGAGTAGCTTGAGTGACAACCCATGGAGGCCTTGCAATCCACTCGTGAGACGATTCTCAAGCTCGCGGCCGAGCGTGACAGATCACTTCACACCCTACCGACTACCGCCGATCCCCAAGAGATCCAGGCATCCCTCGCCGCGCTGCCTTCGTCGTTACCTGAAGAAGGCCTGGGGTCCTCAAAGGCATTGGATGTAGTTCTAAAAGACGTCGTTCCAGGACTGGCACCAGGGCATGCAGGACCAAGGTGCGGTCATGCTAACGTCTTTTACTGTGCACATGTGGAGTTGATGCGTGATCCCTTGCTTAGATATTTTGGTTTCATCACTGGAGGGTGTCTTCCTTCGGCACAGGTCAGATTTGTTTCTAACCCTCGTCGTTCAGGACTTATTCTCGCCATTTCACCGCACAAAAGCTCGCGGACTTTGTTACGACCATTTACGATCAAAACGCGGGCGCAAATAGACCCGTCAGTTCTTTTACCAATTCTGTGTTCGGTGCACTGCCAATGCTAACTTGGTTGTGATCCTCACGAACCATGTGAGCAGGAAGAAACGATTACAGCTATCATTGAAAATCGTGCCCTAGAGTTCGTGCTCGATCTTCTTGATCTTCCCCGTGACAGGTTTCTGGCTCGTACGCTCACGAGCGGCGCGACTGCATCCAATGTCTTAGGATTAGGTGACACTTTATATCAATTTTATTATACATCCACGCAATTTAACATTGTTTCTTTTCAGCATTGGCGCGTGATCATGCCGTCCGTCACGCGCTTGCATCCTCAACACACTCTGTTTCCGAAGATGGCTACGGAGGTGTCACGGTAAAAGTGTACACCGATAGACCGCACGCATCCCTGCTTAAGGCCGCGGCTGCTGTCGGCGTTGGCAGAGCCAATGTCGTCGATCTTGGGAGGAAGATTGAGGATGGCGACACTATGGGAATAGACCTCGGGGAGCTTGAGAAACACCTGAAAGATGCTGCTCCCGGCTCCGGCACGGCAGCGGTGGTATCTCTCAGCTTTGGGGAAGTCAGCACTGTGCGTGACCTCCTCCAGTGTAGAACGCTATGCGTATACGTTCTTGAGAGATATGTCATTAATCTCATATGTTTAGGGAGACTTCACACCCAACGTTCACGAAATTCGTGCGTTATGTGACAAGTACTCCGTATGGCTTCATATTGATGCAGGTATGCTAAACTTCTCCGTGGATTGCTAGTTCTCGTCGACTCAATACCTTGACTTAATAGCCTTCGGTGCTTACGCACGTTTGGTCCCGGAACTCGTCGGGTCGATTGCTGATGGTCTCGAACTAGCCGACAGCATAACATCCGATGGTAAGTCTATGTACCCACATATCCAAGTACCAAGCCGCCGACTCACTCTCCTACTCCCTTCCTCACTGACCCTCTCGCTGCCTCACTCGCTTCGCTCCACAGCGCACAAGTGGCTCAACGTCCCCTACGACTGTGGCCTCTTCTTCTCCCGTTCCATCAACCACCAATCCTCTGTCTTCGGCCCCTCCCCGTCAAAACCTCCCCCCGCGTACCTCGCACGCTCCGCCATCCCCGCCTCCGCCGCAATTACACTCACACCAGAAATGCAAGCAGCGCAGCTCGTCCCAGACGCAATGAATCTCTCTATCGAGAACTCACGCCGTTTCCGTGCACTTCCTCTCTACGCGGCACTCCTCGACCAAGGGCGCGAGGGATATGCGGATATAGTGCGGCGCAATATTGTGTTTACACGACAGATTGCGGCGTGGATGGGGAGTCCGCAGGGAAAGGGCTATTACGAAGTCCTGAATCTCCGAAAATCTTGGACGGATCCGGAGAAGGGGGTGCGGACGACACCGTTGAACATGCTCCTGTTTCGTGCTGCGTCTACGAATCCTGTCAAGACGTATCGCGATGAGGGTGGTGCAACGCTCTTGGTGAGGGCGATCAATGAGAGCAGGAAGGTGCAGGTCACGCCTGGTGCAGGTGCTGTGAGGATTGCTGTCTCCAACTGGTGCACAGGGTTGTATACCGCGACGGAAGGGGGAAGAGAGAAGGGGGACTTTGATATCTTGGTGGAGGTGCTCCTGGGAGCCATCGAAAATCCCCCGGCGTGGGTCCGTAATTCCTAAACTTTCGGTGCGAATTGAATCACTCTCGAATCAGTAGTCATCGGGAGAATTGGATCTGACAAACAAGGGACTCTTTCATGATATGAGATTGTTCTAGAGTTCAAGAGCGTTCTTCGATATGAAATGCGACACGTAAAGCAGGCCATCATTATTTCATGATGGAATAGATATCACCTGAACGATGAAAACACGAGCATGAACTTCGGATGCGCGTGGAGAGAGCGGCGGATTCTACATACCGCCCTCCGAATCGACAAATAACTCAGCATGCAGGCTGTTCTAATTTCCATACACAGCTAACTTTAAAGTTACTGTAAGCGAGTATATTTATGGCAGACCCTGTTGATCTTCCTAGTATTGTTTATTGTGCTATCTGCGCACGCCGCGAGTACTTCCATTCAGTTTAAGATATATTACGAACAATACACTCTTGCCATATCATACTCGCACCATATCGCGGTCCGGGGGGTGAAGTTTGTAAGATTCACGCTGTTGATTATAAACATCCGGTCTCGGAGTCAACATGATGTCCTATCCTAGATAATCTACGTTCCAACAGCGGAAATGGGCAAGTTACGCATACGAATTGGTTCGAAAGACAAATGCTGCAACCACAAGATGAAGACCTATAGTGAGGCAGTGCAACTTCAATTTACTAGGCAGAAAGATACGAACTTCGCAACCCTTTCAAAGGGTAACAAACGAAACAAGCGGGCAAAGAGGCGTCACAATACAGAAAGAATTCCATAACAAACTTTAATCCATGAACTTCTTGAAGGCTTCATAGCATTGCAAGATGACACGACGGTTGTCGAGGGCATGCCCTCCACGTCGAGAAGGGCCGGCCTCGGGACTTCTGGAATGTGGGCTAAAATGATTGTCTCATCATCAGGCGGGATCCCATGGCGCACGACGTGCGCAAGGTCTTCAGTGATAGGAGCCTTAAAGAAAACAGGAGATGCCCCGACTATGGTCAAACCAGGAATTAAACCAGGAATTACCTGTCAAAGTTAAGGCTCGAGTAACGATCAAAAAAATGGAAATACCATATGTGTAAGCTCCGGGATCCCAGCCATTCGCTTGCGCTGGTTGTTGTAGTCAAAGCAGTGGTCGCTTCAGCCGCCAGCTGGGGACGTGGATCATCGCCGACGCATTTGTCTTCTTTGATAAGAAGGGCAATAATACCCGCTCTGTAAACATCAATAATGCTGACGTCGGTTTTAGCTTCTCGAGCGCGAGATTCTTCCTCCTGCGGATGATTCGACTTAGGTTGTATCCTATCAAACGAAATAACTCAACGGAAAATTCGGCAGACGTTCATTCTTGGTTGGCATGCTGCATACTCGAAACCACATTGTAGGATCAGTGATTTGGTCGAGCGGTGAAGGGGACATTATCTGCGCATCGGCCCCGGGTTCAGGCATACTATCAACCTCAAAAAGGTCTTCGCATCTTGATAGTCAAATTTGATACGGTAGGCCTCAAGCTGGGCATCGGTCCACTCCCAGCCAGAATATGCAGTGCGGCAGACATTGAGGTTGTAATTTCAGATTCAGTGTCACGTCATGTGTGACGATCGCGTGACAAGCACGTGATTCAACGCGACAGGAGAGGAATTTGAAAGAAAACCGGACACGTCCGTGAACCACGAGATGATACTGCAAAGCACCTTAACCCAGCGAAAATGTTTGAGACAAAGAAAAGACTCACGCTGTAGGTACAACGTCCCAGCTTGAACACCTACCATGATGCACAGACGCCAATCCGTTGCGGAAGGGTGAGGCGTAATCTATGAGTTCGTCGTGTCAAATGGTCACTGTCAGGTCAGTTCATAAATCGGAACACATCCGAGCTATTGAACTCGAACTCCCTTACACAACCTCATTTCAGTAAACCAGGCTCCGAACAGACATCCATCCGATGACACCGTGCATGCATATCCAAGGGTGTCTCCTCCAGAGTGTAGAGGATACAACGCTCACTCGGACAACTCATCATATCGATACCATACCCTCAAGCTCCATCATCCTTCAAAGGTGCCAGACATACGGCACCATCCAAAGCCTGAGCAAGGTGCAAAGCGAGTAGGTCTATATGTATAGCCTGAGGTATATAGTCCTCTCATGTGGGGGGTGGAGGCTGCGTGCCGGGGTGGTAGACTCAGTATTAACGAGTGGGATTAAGGCGGACGCGGACTCGAGCATCCTTGTTCAGTAAATTGCCCTTTCGAATTCGACGTCTATTATAAAATGAGTCGTGTCTTCATCATCTTTCACGATATCTTACATCCTGTTATTGATTGTGAATTGGGAGAGGGAGTGTTTACAGCTGTTCGTCTTTTGCCTTAATAAGGTGTGGCCACGAAATATTTGGAATGGGAAGTGGGTAGGGGGAATGCAAGGAGCAGAACATCGGCGACGAAGACCATAGTGGAAACGTGCGACACCCCCATTGGGTGACGCCACAAGGATCATCCTACTTCCATATCCAATTCCATCTCCAGCTGACAGCAAAATATCATACTGCACCCCTAGAGAGCCTGAGAACACAATATCCCTTAGGTATTGAGATCCGTACCTTTTTCGGACTTCGGTGACTTGCATGCTCTTCCGAATCGCCGACAATGATATCGGGCGAACCATAAGCTTGTTCATTGTCCATCGACATCATAAGGAAGATGGGTCCAGGCCCTCCGAGTCACGTCATCATTCGAAACAGAGAACGCAGGACGTCCCGGGCCACCATCCAACGCAAGGCGAGTCTAGATTCATGAGGTGCATGCGTCGGTTTTCTCGTACCGGGGGTGGTTACGTGCCGGGGTGGTGGGGCGACAACTTGGAATTGGGGGGGACCTCGTTTCGACGGGTAAGCACGCTGTTCATATCTCTGAGCCTCGGACGCACGTGTATCTCTATCTTTACAAGTTCTTATTATCCCCAGTGCTATGACAGAGTTTTCTTTGCCTCTTGCGTTCTCTTATGCTTTACCGGTACCCTTGATGTCTGCAATATTGCCTTGCTTCTTTTACGTGTGCGTGAGAGATCAACCTGAGGTGGACGGACTTGGGTGTAGACAGTCTCGTGTGGCCAGGGACGGGGGTTCTCCGTTATACATTCCTATCTCGTACCGTCTTATCTTGTCTTGTCTTGTGCGTCCTCCCTCCCATGTCCAGAGTCTACATGTCAGTTCTCCCGTACCCTGAGGGTGAAACGTGCACTCGAGGAAGGGCACACTGACAACAAACGGCGGACGTTGCCAACGTTGCCCACCGTTTGTTGTCAGTTGAGAATCTGATGTGCAAGAGGCAGTTAGGATAATGCAGATTCACTCGAACGGTGATGTGGTATGCACGTAGACGTGGGGCGCGTCACTAGTTCGAAAACAAGAGCAAGTGGCGAAATTGATCTGCACCATTGAACGTCCAAGGCCGAATTCTAATTGAGATGAAACTTGATCCGAGGCTCTGGTAATTAATTGCCGAGCCTCCTGCGTGAAGGGGCGGATCGAATTAGTCTGATTTGAAGCAAGACATACGTTCGCGGTCTGTGAAATTGATCAGGAGATTGGAAGCTCCTTGATGTGATGGTTCGAAGTAGACCCCTGCGGAAGCAAGCCCATCGTCATTTCATGATAGCATAGATATGCCTGAGTGATGAAAACACGAGTTTGTACTTCGAATTCGCACGCGGGAGGGGGGAATCTAAGCGGATTACACTGCCCTGTCAACGCGAACCGACAAGTAAGGGATAGTCGTTCTAAACACAGCCAACTTTAAACTCACTGTAAGCGAGTACGTACACTCATGGCAAGCCCTGTCGATCATCCTCAGATTGTGTTTGTCGTGTTATCTGTGCGGCTTCATTCAGTTTGGGATATATTTCATATAATATACCCATTCCGGACGACTCAGATACTAGTAGGCTTTTGCCATAGCGCACGAGAACAGTTTGCTGTGAACGATATCGCGGACCGGCATGCGAAGTCTGCAGGGTGTATATGTGTGTGATTATAAACATCCGGCCTCGGAGTCAATATAACGAGTTCCATTCCAGAGAATGTATACGTACCAGCAGCCGAAATGGGAAAGTTGCCCATACGGGTTCGTTTGGAAGGACAAACGTGGTAGAAGATTCAGCGCAATCGTGACGCAATAGCATGCCTCAAGGCTGGGCTTCGCTGGGCATGAGTACACGAACCTTTCAACAAAGGAAACAAAAGTCCAAGACTCACGCTGGCGGCCGGGGAATTTGAGCCCGTGTCCCCACCTGGTGAACATGAAAATGTCATGCAATGATTCGTCTGATGAATACGTAGGGGAAAGTCACCGAGGTATAGCATGCGCACGTCATCCGGCCCATGATGCACCGCACCCCCAAACATAACATGAGCCAAGTTGCCGTGAAATATTGTATTCAAGTGTGCCGGATTTGTTTCATTCCATTCTAGATAGGCACAACGGTTCTGAGCACGGTTCCACAGTGACACCACTCAGGCTGCGCGATGTCGCTACCGTAACAGGCAATTGTCAACCATATGGATAACCGTTGCCGTATCTACCCACCTCATGCTTGAACGCCCATGCCCACGATACGAAGGGTTGCTTAGAGACTTGAACACAACCGCAGCAAGCGACGCGGAATTCAGATGCAGAAAATCAGGGCTCAGTGGGTCCACAACAGCGACACTCGACCGGACCGAGCCGCTAGTGCACGGCTAAATTTAAGATTAAAATTTAAGATTAAAATTCAACACATGTGGGTGCAGGTGCAAGCTGGCGCAAGTAACCTTTGGAGGTATAACAGGATCAAGCTCGGGTTTGGGATTGGATCTGCGTAAAAGCGCGGGAGACGGCAGGAGTTTGGAAAAAAAAAAGCCACAAATGATGGCACTGATTACCCCGCGTCTCATCTATCGATCAGGATTGGAAGAGAGAGTTAGAGTCTCGGATCCATTGCTCGTGGGAGCGTAGGTGGCATGAGAGCCTGAGCATTGTGAAGAGTCTTCAATGACCTGCAAAAATTTCTCATTCCCTTCATGGGAACCGAGGGCACGTGGCGCAACGGCTTATGTAATACTCGCCATCTCTCGCTTGGTTGAATAGTGAATCCGTGTCCGGCGTTGAAACTTTAAATTATGGTAGTTGATCTGATACTTACACAGTGGGAGTGTTTTCCAGTTTGTGAGATGGCGCGAGACGTTTCCTTGGATGATGGCTATGTATAGTGTTTCCCGGTAATTAATTACGCGCAGGGGTGAGAATCATGATGGTACTGCTAATTTCCAGTGCGTTGCGTTGCGTATCCAGAGGCAACTCGGTACCGACGTCAATGCGGGTAGGCCCAAGCACAGCTTTGCACCCGCGTCATTCGTTTGTGTTTGCCAGTGTATTTCCAGCACAACTCTTCGAGTTTGGTTTTTCTTCCCTGGGGTAGATGGTACATCACTGATAGTTACTTGACTGCGGATCTCTCGAGCTCGTCGTCAAAGAGCAGAATGGAGTGCGTTCCCTCAAAGTACATTTATTGCAATGTGTGTTGCATTGCCAGTCTCATGACGGCCTCAATTTACCGGGAGGCCTGCGACACAATGGCACACAGAGCTGATAATACATATTCACCGTTTTTTTTTTTGAAATTCTGCACTCGTTTGTCACACAATGTCTTGCTAGAGCTCAAGTTTAGAGCTGCAATAATTGGATGACACAGAACACTGCGAGCGCACCTTGCCTCTCAATTTTTTTGGTTTTTGACTGTGGGGGATTCGGGTGGCGTAGGACTACCAGCTACATTCTTCTTCCTTACTTCTTTTACCTACCCATGTCCCTATGTCAGGAACAGGCTCTTCGACGCGACATGCCAGTCACAGTCCCAGGAGGATGCGGTGCGAGACTCGGACGTCACGGTGCTGTGTGCGTCCGAGTCTGTGGTACGTCCCTATCTAGAACTTGAACAACATGGAACGCGTCAAATATGTATACTTCCACCTGCGTGTTTTAATCCCGGGCCATACCTACATTGAGAGGCTTCCATACGCAGCTCTGGTGACTTTGGACTTGGATGGCCCATTCGTCCTGAGCCGTGGGATCACAAAACAAAGTTGAACTTGGCTATGCCCATTTCCCGACGATTCGGTGTAGACGTCCCGCCAGGATAAATAGTAGACCCGCGCGCGGTGGCGAAACATGTACATATAATATGCACGTACAGAGATTGACGGCAAAGCGAAAGCGTCGCTGCGCCTTCCATGGCATACCCGTGGCATCTTCCCAGAGAATTTCAGTCGTGGAATCCAGGAGACGCATGCATGCATGTATGACTTTCGAGTTTCGCGACGACATGAGACGGTCGACCTCATGCTGGTGCAGAAGGCTGTCCACAGAAACGCAGTGGTGCTTCTTAATTATCCGTCCTCCTCCTTCCATACCTTCTCTGTTCCCTATTTTACCTGCCAGTGTTCCGTGCTGCGCGCCGTCTTATCTTTTCCTCTCTTGTCTGGACAGGATCTTGTGCGTCTATAACGTCTCGTAAAGAGCGTCTGTCAGTGCATCTCAGAGCGTCTGTAGCTGCATCTCGAGCGTCTTGTGCTGTCTCGTGCGTCTATACGTTGTTCTCCCGTGGGCGATTGATGGAGGCTTACTGAGCAGGTGTTAATTTAGATGGCCATGAATGTTGGGATGATGTGTGATGGCGAGATGGCGGAGGTTGTGTTTTACGCGTTGTGCAGAGGAGCGAGTGGGGAACCCGGCTTGTTATTTACAACGTCGTCGAGTAGTTGTCTGGGCCCAGACTGAATGAAGCCAAGAAGGGGGAACAGCAGTTCAACGTTCGACGCACCGTGCCTCATCCTCGTCCAAATCCCAATCCGGAAGCGTAACAGTACAAGGCACATAGGCACGGCACATCATCACATAGGCACACTAATCCCACAATACCACGGCACGTCAATCAACGCCACGGCATGCGTCCACTTCACGGGAGGCACGTCAATATGTATCGATACCATTCCAGCGACGGCATTGCGCGTGCGTCCTCGAATAATATCGAAATAATATTCCCAGAACCTGAGCGCTCGGGACCGGCCATGGCGAGATATTCCACGTGCGAAGATAAAACCCAACTTCAAGCGCAAGTGTGTTCAGATTTCTCGGTAGGATCAGATGTAAGAAACCCGGTGGTGGGGTTCGGGTTGCTGCGTGGACTTGTGTGTGTGCAGGCTAAATATTAAAGCTAAGGCTAAGGCTGGCTAAGGCTGCTAAGGCTAACTTGCCCAGGCTTGGACGTCTAGACTCTCTGTCCCAGCCCGAAACTAGCGAGCGAGTGCGGAAAGTGGAGCTCCCAGGGACGGGGGAACGCGAGACTCCACAATCACAATGCTAGAGGCGAGGCCTCCCGACGCACGTACCGCCCGTGATGTAGCGAGATCGACGACGGATAGGCAAGTCAGTATTGTAAATACATATTGCATTGTATTCGGGTGCGCATCTGGTTCGGTTGGAGTTTGGACAGCCTGCGCGCATCTCCCGAAAGGAAAGCGGAACGTGGCCGCGGCGAGGCTGCAGATACGACAGCGCACATGCACGAACTGTGCATGCAGCATCTGTCCCAGGCAGACTAGTACTGAGCATTGCCTATCACGAGCCATTTCGCAAGTTAATTAAATCATGGAATGGCGGGGGAGTAGCCATGGCAGGCCACGGCACGCACGCTGGGGACAATATCGGGAAAAGTCCCCAGGCGTGTGCAGGGGTGTTCCAAAAGCATACAGACTTGCGAGGAGCAGGCGGATAGGACGGTGCGGCACGGTAATCCAGACAGATAGAGTGGCAGCAATCACGACATTGACGTTCACTCGGTGTTCACTCGGTCGAGGCCGGACGGGGAGGTGCAGAAAGGAATGCAGGATCCAGATTCGACCGGCAGTCTCCGCGGCCTGTCTCCAGCGCGAATCGCAGCCCGCTGCACCCTCATCCGGATCCCATACCCCATCGAGCCACTGCAACCCGTGTTCCCACGCAGGCCCAGCCACCGCGTCGTGATTGGCTCGTGCCGCTGCATGCGTGTGCCGTCCCTATTTAGCGGCCGTGGATCCATCGTCAATGCTAGTTTCCCCCAGCCAACATCAGTGCAAGCTACTTTCCGCCAACATCAGTCCTGCAAGTCGTTCGCGCAGGCATTCGCTGCAGACTCACCGTACTCACTGCACACACACACCGCTCCAACCACCGCACTTCACTCCCAGACTTGCTCAGCAATGTCCTCAACCGCAACCATGACCAAAACAAAGTCGCCTGCAAAAGTCGTCGCTCTCCCCTCCATGACGCACTCACTCTCGCACCTCCCCACCATGCACTCTATCGACCCCCACACGCTGCACTACGGTGGGCTCGGCGCGTCGAAGGAGGCAAGTCAAGCAAAGGTGCGGTGTCGGCGTATTTTCTCAGCTCTAGAGTGCATTCTCACCCGTTTCGCCCCGCAGCTCCAGCAAACACTACAGCGCTCCTCATCGGGACAGAGCCACCTCCCTTTTAAATCTGCTGGTGCGCCACGGAAAGGGAGCGGCGGTGGCGATGATGGCGACTATCTTATGATGGGCAAGGTGCGTTGCCTGCAGTGTTCGTGGTGTTGCAGAATGTTGACGGGGCACGTGACTTAGGGTCGCAAAAAATAGACAGTGACACCATCCCTTCCTCCCTTGCATCCAGTCATACCCTCGCATCTCATACCACTCGCGCGCGCGCACCACCATCTTCAACTCACCAGAGCACCCCCGCCTCCCTCGACCCCTTCGCGCCCGCTCTCCCGCTTTGTTATCCATAGACGTCCCGGCTGTCACTGTTTCACTAGAGCGCATCCAATTCCAGCATTCCCTTCCAGCATTTTTTTCTCCGTGGTTTTGTTACGGTTTTCTTTCAGGCTCTCGCGAGACTCCCCCTTTCTTCTGGCTTTCGTTATGTTTTTTCTTTTTCTTTCTTCTTCTTTCGGGACTCTGGCTTGTACCAAATTTTCACTTTCGACACTCACCCCAAAATCCACACCAAAAATCCACCGGCACCCGTCTTTCTCTTTGTCTCGGCTTTTCACCCCCTTCGCTGTGTTCGCTTTCATTTGGCTTCAGAATGGCTGCTCCTGCTGTGCACAACCTCTTCCCCCCATCCCCTCCGCCCACCTACCAGCCTACACTAGACATATGTATTTCTATGCTACAATTACAAAACCCACCCGCGGTGGGGTTATGCTTGTCATTTTGCCATGCCTCCAGCTCCGAGTTCGCCACCTCATTCTAAGCAAACGCCACACGTTCGACATGCCGTTAATACCACCGCAAAGGGGGACACTCGGGCTCGTACCAAATTTGACTTGACACTACCCAAAAGCACCGGGATTCCCGTCCTTCGAGTTCTCTCGTCTTACCATTTCCTCCCCTTGCTCTCTTCATTCTCATTTCGCTTCTGGCTACTGCTCATACATAACCTCTTCCCCCAATACTCCACATATGTATTTCCATGCTACAATTACAAAACCCACGCGGTGGGATTAAGTACGCTTGTCATCTCTCCGAGTCTCCGGTCCGCACAGCGTCACCCGATGAATCGCACTTGCAACGTGTCTCATTGTTAATAATTGCTAAACCCACTTTGTGAGCACACCCTATTGACTCGAAAGACCCTAGAACTACATCGACCAGGCAAGGCACAAATCCATACCGTGATTTATAAAATTATGATGTATGTACTCGGAAATAGATGACTTGAAGCACGGTTCAAGCCACCCCTACTCCGATCGCGACCAGGGTAGTAGGTACCCCATTATACATTATGTACCGGCACCTTCGTCATCGCATTACACGTCCCAACACCCCATATTGATATTGTTTACCACCTCGGACCCGAACACGAAACTTTACGGCGGCGTGCATGGATTTACAAAGAACTTTAGGGAATGACGGGATTTATAATGAGGAAAGCTAGGCGTAAGACGTCTAGACTGCATGCACCACACAGGTACTTAATAATAACATCGACCAAGTACTCTCGTCATAGCCTCATCCCGCATCCGGCCCATTACTCACCTCCAGTCAGATCCGAAAAGGAAGAAGGGAAGCAGACGATGATACATTAAGGGTACCGGTGGAGTCTAAGATAACGCAAAAAAGACGGCATATTAGTACTAAGGCTAAGATCTCGTAAAGATAGAGAGACACCGTACACGCATCAAAAGAGGTCCGAGGCGTAAAGCTTAAAGATGTACACTCTGACAAACCCGTCAAAACGAGGTCCACCCCAATCACAACTTGTGCCCCACACGCAACCACCCCCGGCTCGAGAAGACCGACATACCTAATACATGACCCGCCTCTGCTTCGACTCTTTTGACTCCAAGGATGTTTTTTTCAAATAGGTAATTCAAGAAGATGGTGAGTTCGTGTCATCTACATTCCGAAGGGGCTACGCTTGGATCTGCACGCCATGTGTCGCTGGATAGATGGGGGTTCGGAATCTGGATTAATTTGGATGCGCACCTGAGGTAGGATTGCGTACGAGAGTCCGAGTGTCAAATGACTGGATGTGAGCTTCAGAAGGGAATAATGCAAGTTGCGGTGGCCAGCAGTGGCTTCACGTTACTTTATTTTTCGCGATTCATGGGCGGATTCGAGTTCAAATTCACGTTCCAAACGTCGACGGTCTCGTCTCGCTGCCCCGCCAGCATTGCCATGCTCCTCGCGACGAAGATCGATCAGAGAGCAACTTGATCATGATCAGCCCCTTCATTCGGGAAGCCCATAAATTATTTACTGGCGCATTCCACTCTCGAGCGTACGTCTTGGCTTCATTCCAGTTCGGGAGGCATCGGACGTCCAATGAAAGCAGGTCAACTTCGCCACCTGTCCACTGGTAAGCGCACTCTCTTCTCAGCGCCACAACGCCTACGTCCATCCTGTATCACTCTATTATGATTCTGTCCCCTTTAACTGACACAAACGCCGAACTGCCCGGAATCTCCGGCCCAGGAGAGCAAGATAAGATAAGACGAATCGTGGGAACCCTTGCTCTCCTACAACGGCCTCCACCCCGTAATTCCATGTCCATCCCAGGCGGCTAGGTCCCAGGTCGACATCATGATTTTCACGTGCAAGTCCCCGACGGGCCAAGATTCCTTCCATCCCCATCCGCGTCTGTCCTAGCCCAACACCCGAAACCTCGCGGTGCAGCTATATCCACGACGGGAGTTCATTAGAACATGAAGTTATGCAATAATAACGATAGCGCGGGACAGGTGCAATCCCCAGCACGCAAACTCTCCCAGGACACGCATGTCCATTTCCTTTAGCGCAGGCTTGAGGTGCCTACTTCATTTCATTTTGCTATCTAGATCGATCACGATTAGCACACACGCCGATATAATCTATCATACATCACAGTACGTGCCTATGAGGCTATGACTTTCCGCCTTTGAGCTGCTTCTACGTTGGGCAGCGCTCACAATCGTCTTGTCTTCGCTCACCTCACTCGCCCTCCCTCGCATTCACGTACCTATTTGGATTCAGATTTGGTTCCTGCAAGTGGACTGGAAGGGCCTGCGTGACATCGTGCATAGGCTCGGCTCCAAGTCGTGATGTGCTGATAATTAGTAGCCGTGCCCGACGCGGAATTTCCGAACTTAAATCCTTCAGTATTTATTACACCCCCAAACTCAACACGACGCGGAACATCCGAACTCGAACCCACGTACCAATTCTAAGCTAGGATCGATACTTGGGCCTGCAGGGCCCATAAGATCCGGGTGCGTTGATATCTTCATTGCTCAGGTGCCAAGGTAGATGTTCTTCGCTCGTGATTATGACAGTCCTAAGATGAAGATACACCCCGATAGCATCAAAGTCCATCGAGCATATACGTGCTTCTATATCGGGCGCACAATCGCCTCACCCCATCCTCGTATTCAGCTTCTCAGAATTCGAAGGCGCACGTTTGACACATAAGTACAGTTCACATCTCTCAACAATGATCGGTGATTTTATTCATTTCTAGATATCATTTAGTCGCCGTGGTTGGATCCCCAATTACACGTCCAGACAAACCCCCAATTATACCTGAAGACGACACGACGCGGAGTATCCGAACTCGAACCCCCGCTCTAACTCGAGCCTGGACACGAACATGTGTATAACGGAACTCTGCGCTGCGTAAATGACACCCTATTAGACCTCTGAGGCGCAACGCTCCGGGCGCAACCGTGACAATAGTGGTTCAGATGTTCGTTTGGTGCGCGGCTATTAGCGTGCTGCCGTCCTCTATTGTTTTCGACTTGTGTTCGATTGGTGTTCGAGTCCCGGACCTGGACCTGGACAACTGGCAGATTCCGACACGCCTTCGACTCAGATCCGTATGCACCCTCTTTGTATGGATGATATCGGGCGAATTCGAACACTAATTTACGAGTGCGCCTCCATATATATCCATGTACGCATCCTCGAAATAGCTTGCTGAGTTTCCTTCCGGTGTAAATATAGGGCTACGGTCTAGTGACCTGCGTACGAATTTTAATTACGAATCATACTGAGCATACTGCGCTTATAATTGTTCACTAATGCTCTTTGGTGGCACGACATGTGTTTAAGAAAACTTGAAACCAGTTGCCAGCGGAACCCGACGCGGATGTTCCCTCAGCATAAACCAAAACGCAGCCGCGGTCCCTGCACCATGCATAAAGCACTTCACGCAAGAACTCACCCCGCTTCACTCTAGCACGAACGTTCCCATCATCACAAAGCCTCATCATTGTAGCACAGCACATAGCACAGCCCATGCGCACATCTGGGACGCATCCCTCTTTAAGACACGGGAATACATGCGCAGGGCACGCACATGCATCTTCCAGCATGTGACGTATGCGCATAAATCCGAACATATATCCATATAAGGCACACAGGAATCCATCAAGGTGAGTGGATGGTAAGATGACCTAATTAATTCGCACCCGAACCCGTCGCGGTGCTGCAACACACAAGGTGTTTGCAAGTGGTGGATCCGTCCGATCCCACATCGGGGGAAGCCGCCTCACGTCTCACACTCTAATGGTAGCCGCTATCAAGTCGCCGGAGGATCTTTTTGGGTTCTTTAGTCCATGTAGCAAGCGATTCTATATAACGTGGACTCAAGACGCAATGGTGGGATTTGATCGTGGCCATGCTGCTATCATTGATAGAACTGGGATACACGCGACAGCGACATCATGTCCTTGGTATATGTCCGGGTGCCTGCGTGCCCAAACGACTCGGAATCATGGACGGCATTCAGCGTGCAATTTGATTGTGGCGACGTAGATGTAGTGTGGTTATAAGTGCAGTATCACTTCTATGGTGCGTAAATAGGCGTGTGTTTCGTCAAATGGGGCAGTCCATCTCTGGAATAAGCATCATTAAAGAGGGGCGAAGGAGAAAGAAAGAAGAACAAGTGAGGTTATATTGTCGTAAGCGAGAGAGGAGATAGATAAAGATACAGTCCGTGGTTCGTTTGTTCGTAGATCAAAGTCCTCGTGCGGGGCGTAGATGGTATAGGTAGAGAGAGGTACGTAGGTGTCGAGAACGTGTTGAGAGCAAGTAAAATAGTGGTGGAGAGGTCGATATGCACATCTAGCGGAGTGGACGACGACGCTTACTCGCCCGCGAAAAGCCGGATGAGCATGTACGCCGAGGAGCCGCAGAAACGTGTGACTGGAGCACAGAGGGACAGTCAGCAGAAGCACGGAGCGCGCAAACATGAAGAGAAGACGAAAAGACATACACGCCAACCCAGCCACAGAAAACAGCACAAACGACATGTAGCCATTCACAGTACTACTCGCTCCCCCGGACGCGCTCGCCGCACTCCCCGTCGCACTCCTAAAAAGGCAAAGTTGGGTCAGAGGCTGCATACTCTCCCAACGACCAGGTTCCAGCAACGTACAAGATAACAGCGGCGAGCAGCGCCTACATCAGACAATCTCAGCATTCTTGCCCTCATAATACAATGAAAAGAATGAATCACTTACATTCGACAACGTCCACGCCAAGAGCACACTACGCCACGCCATCATCATCAGCAGAACACTCACAGACAAAAACACAAGACACCCACTTCGTTCGGAACTGCCTGTAATAGTCTTCCTGCTGCGTCGCCGGATCCGGTTTCGACTCTGCCTTGGGCGGCTTCGTCGACAGCACGTGTATCGCATCCTCGTATGCTGCGTTGATGTCGCGGTCCTCCGTGGGTACGGATACCTCTACTTCATTGCTCTTCCCGGCAGAGGCCTTGACCACGCCTAGGTCAGTGCTAACTTTATTGTCGCCTTTGGTACCCCAGGAGACGTCGCTAGATGAGGTGGGCACGGGTGTCAGTAATTAAAATGCGCGAGGAAAGGAGAAGGCAAGGACGCACTGGACGTTGGCGAAAGCATAGACGTTGAGCACTGCAATGTAGGATGGCGCCATGAGCAGGTACTGTAGGAACGACGTGATCATATGCCATGGCTCGAACTGCACAGCACGGCGCATCAGCATGCTAGGCTACCGTTACAACAACAACATTCGGCTGTGGGACCTACGAAGAGCAGTGATGAGACGATGTACAGTCCTAGGGTCGCCAGCAGCGAGATGACGATATCCCGGAAGATGTGGTTTGTGAAGATCTCGCCTACGCTGAGCGGCTTGCCTTGCTCTGTTGCAATACCATCCAGCCCTTTGAAGGCTAGGAAGAACGCGGAAAACTGCGGTGCGAGGATTCAGCCTGGAGCTCGCATGAGGAATGTTGGACGCACTGTCATGTATACTGTGACAATTGCAAAGCCGATAATAGCCGTCGTGTACGCGCGCGCAGACCTACCCCACGGTGGCGGATTCGAGTGAGCTGGACAATGACGATGGTAGGCACGGAAGATATTGTACGTACCCTTGCGGACGGTTGCCGAGAGAGATTAGGAAGCACATCACTAGCAAGCCGAGGTAGAAGTAGTTTAGGATGGTGTTGAGGACGTTTATCCATTTGCCGATGCCGAAACCGGGGTCTTCGAGTGCATTGCTTAGGATGCTCTACCGCACGTAGTCAGTCTCGGGGCACGCAAGGGAAGCTGCGAACGCGACATACAAACGCAATGTAATAGTTACCCTAAGGAAACGGTCAGCAGGGTACGACGTGATGTACGGTGATACAGCCAGCGCACCAACGCGAACCACGAAAAGATCAAGTTAAACGTCTGATATACCATCTCGACGTGGATCCAGAACTTGCGCATGAACGAGTGCGACGAGCGGTATAAGTATGAGAATTTGACGGTCGAGTGGATGGCGGCGAAGAAGGAGCCGTTTAGCCATCGTCGACGCTGCGAGATGAGTTCGGGGACCTAAGTTGCGTGTGAGTTATGCGTTTGGGAACGTGGCGGGCAGTTCAAGTTGGCTGCACACACCTCGTCGGGCACATCTGTCACGGCATACGCCGACTTGACATAGTGCAGGATCCACGACCCACCCCGTTTCGAGACAAGCTCCCAGCACAGGATACGATCCTCAGCGAGGTACATGTTCGCCGTGAAGATATCCGCACCAGCACCATGCTACCCAACCAACCCATAAGAAAACAGCACGCTACAAAACACACACCCACCCTAACTCACCATCGTCTCGCCCAAAAAGTACTTCTGCAGCGGTCCTTCTCCCAACGGATCATTCTGCAGCGCAATAAACCGGTACGCACTAAAAGCACCGGGCAACACCGTAATGTACCCAAACACGCTCTCTAGCGGCTTATCCAGGATATTGCTCATCTTGTATTCGAAGTTCTGCGCAGCGACGAGTGGGTTGAGGAGGTTGAGCCCCCACTTGCCTTTGAGCGCGACGATCTCGCCGCATGCGCCGCCGACGTTGGAGTTGATGTCGAAGGCTTTCCACAGGTGGTAAATCGACGTCGGGCCGGGCATGGTGCCTACGTCGAGGAGGACGCACACATTGGGCTGTGGGGTGGTGAGCAGCGTGTTGGGAAGGTGGTTGACTTGGACATACCTGGAGGATCTGTCCGAAGGCGTTGAAGAACCAGCGGTGCGAGTTGATTTTCTTCTGGTTCTTCTCTTTGAGGCAGAAGATGATTTGGACGGGCATGATGCCTTTTTCTGCACCTTCGATCTTCATTGAGGGCGAGACGGAGACTGCACATGCGAGGTCAAGCATGCACAGATAATCAGCAGGGCGTACGTACTTTGGGATGTGTATTCGTATATGTGCGCCGCGACGGGCTTGCCATTCACCACGTTCTGGCAAGACGTGGGACACGCACAGGAACAAAAGAGCAGGAACCCACCTTTGCGATACCGTCCTGATACGCACCCATCGTCGCGATCACGGACAGCGTCCGCGAGTTGATCTTCATCCGCCCATCGCTCACGATACACACCACGACCTTCTTCCACCCCTCCTTCCCCCACGTCTTCGACCGGTCCCGCGTGCACAAGTGCGCAATGTTCTTCATCACACCGTGCATCGTCCGGCAGAACAGCTCCTCGTCCTCATTGTACATCGTCAGCACGATGAACAGCTCCGTCCGCCGTGGCGGGTCATACAGCACCTGCCGCAGCGTGTATCCCTCATCCTTGAAATCGTTTGGATCGCACGTCGCTGCCGAGTATCGCATGTACGCGTACTCGCGCTCCGTCCGCATCGCGCACATATTCAGCAACTTCGACGGGACCGCAGCATCGAGCACAAAGTTGCCATGGAACAGCCTGTCGGGACGTCAGCCTCTGGCACGCCTCTGACGCAGGCACGGTCATGGCGCACTCACTCGACCTTCTTGATCGTCTTGTAGCGGCGCGGCACACGCTGCGGAATGCGCCCATAGCGGATATTCGTCGCCTCCTCCGTTTCCTCCTGGATGGAGGGCTCGTACCCGCCTGGAACGCCTGCGCGTAGCGAGGCACCGCCTCCTGAATTCTCTCGCTGGAGCAGGGGTATGTCGTGCGCAGGATCGTTCGACTCGAAGGGGTCGTCGTGCAGCTCGTAGGCGTTTGAAAAGCGCGCCGACGAGCGTGGACGGCTGCTAGATCCGATGTAGTCCGTCTGGGGTGGTCCGTTCAGATCAGGGCCGTAAGGGTCGCTGGGCGTAATGAACGGATCAGCGTGCGGGTTGATATTGTCATAGGGGTTCGGGTTCGGCGTATCGTACGGATTTGGGCTGTGGGTGTCGTATGCACGTGGGTTGTCATATGGATTTGGAGTTGCGGTGGGAGGGGGAAAAGGAGGAGGAGGAGGGAAAGAGACAGGCGGGGGTGGTGGTGGTGGTGGGGGAGTGGGAGTGGGATATGAGGCTGGCGGCGGGGAGAAGGATGAATAGGGTGGGTATGGCTGCTCTGGAGCATAACCTCGCTGTGGATGACGGTGAGCCCAGCATTGTTTGGTGGAAAACACACTTACATCTGGGTAATGGGACATGGTGGTATTGGGAATGAGATGCTGCAGAGCCGCACAGCCTCAAAATGCGTAGTGTTGCTGTCTGTGCAAGGCGATGCTCAACGGCTGAGATGGTTGAGATTCCGATGTCGCTAAACGCCTTAGCTAACGCGATTTGTCAGCTCTCTGTGCCGACATGACCTTGCGCTAACAACAATATTGAAATCGGTAGAGCAATGGTATTAACCAAGATTCAGATGGGTCATGAGTATTTGAGGGAGAGAACTTACAGAAGCTTCGAGTTGGGGCTGAGTTTGCGCAATCGGTGAGGTGCAATAGAAAATATACGATTAATTTGATTGAAATTGGCACGAGGTATGTATCAGGACGGGGCCAGCAAGAACGAAACGCAATACGTTGGACCAAGTTGCTCTTTGTTTGCAATTCGAGCTAGCAGTTCAACCAGAGACAAGCACATGAGGCTCATGAGTACGCGATGACAGGCGCCCGCCAAGGCCCAAGGGCAAGCGAAGACAAAGGCACTGCATGCCATTCAGCGAAAGGAGACGCAAGTGGAATGGAACACCTCCATGGTCGAGGTACATAAGGACGAGGGAGTTCACCTGCCTCTACTATCCCTTCAAGTTCATCAATCGCTCGCCCCTCTAATTCACCTCAGCAAAGCGCAATGAAACTCTCTATTCAACTCATGGCAACTGTGGCCCTCGTCGCCGCTACCTCTGCCTTGGCACAAATTCAAGAAATTTTGACTCCAAGACAAGGCCAGCAACTCACCGTCGGAGAGCGATTCACCGTCCAGGTTGCTCAACCAGTATGTAGACGGTTTCCTGTCTTGGGCTCTTGATAACGTGCATAATTTTTAGGATAACATAGATTTTTTCCAGTCGGTGTCGGTCATTATTGGTCAACAGAACTGTGGTGCACACTCATGCCCGACTGACGACGACGACGGCATCCTGGGCGAGATTCTCTATGCCGGTGATTTTAAACCGAAGAGGCACGAGAATTTCGTACCCCCGTACCAAAACTTTACTTTCAACGCTACGGGGGCCGGAAATGCGGTGATCCACGTTGTCCAGACTTTTCTTGACGGTGTATGTCCAACCTCAACTATGTATGATCCGACTGATTTTCAAATTGCGTTGACAGGCAGGTCCCAGTGCGAACTTGGGCACGACTAACGTCAGCGTGACGTTTTCAGCCCCTTCTGTCAAGAAATAATGGGATCCTGTGCCTGTGTTGATCGGTATACCATCCATGTACAAGGCGCTTCAGAGCCTAAAAGTTTTTTTCCCTTTCCTCAGTCTTTGTTCGACGAAGACTGAGGTACGTCTGTATTCATTTTGCCATGTATCATGTTTAATGTAGTTCTTCTGTACTAGTAGCGTACTTCTATTTAGGTACAGTAAATATTAGTCTTTGTCTGATGAAGAATGAGCATACTTTTATTTAGCTGCTGACAGGTTATGGGCCCCAAATAGCGCAACACCATCATATGTACTACATTCGAGCATATTCCCAAAACACTCAACACTGATAAGAATCCTACGATCATGAAGTGTCAAATTGACGAAGAACTTATGACTTACACCGTATCTGAATCAGACCGAGACGAACACCAGACTTGCTAACACAGCATGTTCTGATTCCACACACATGGGCGAATAATTCGAAACCACCTCATATAAGAAACTACAGTCGCAGACAAGCAAATTCCACTAAAAAAAATTAAAAGTTTATCAGGACTTCCCCTTCGTGCATGAACTTGCCCCGAACGTGTGACATCGAGTCATTATAGCCATTGCGTAGTTTTTGGTGAAAAACCTCCAAGTCGTCATTCAAGAGCAGCCTAAAATACCTCCTCATAGCAGTGGGATAAATTAATATCGTGCTGTAGGTTGTGGGGTCACAGAACCTGGCTTCGTAACTGGTGAGGAGATCTGTATATATGGCACATATACTGTGCAAAAGTCTTTCAAATTTTCACCCTAAATTTTCATACAGGTTGGCCAAACAGATACTACAAGCACAGCATGTTGTACTGACCTCTTTCCATTTGTATCCCAAATATGGAGGAATGATATATTTACAGGTTAGTATAAGCTATATTTCATGTAGGATTGCACTGGAAGTCCAATAAATTCACAGTGCTACAGATGGCCTCTGACCTTCAAATGAGGGGCCATTTAATAATATTTAATAGGTAGCAGATATCAATGATGAGAGTATTTGTTACAGTATATTTTAGGCTGGTTGAAATAAAAATGATCAGCCAACTAATCTGAGTCCCCTGGAGAATAATCTAGGAGTGCTGTAACCCATGTGACAAGGGCATTCCCACCACCCAAGCCACCACCACAATGACTGCAACAGATGGACAGCCTCCACCAGCAGTGATGGGTGCTTCTGCTGGCTGCCATCACCTCTGTCCTGAGACATCAATGACAACCACCATCCCACCCCATGCTCCAACTCATCCCTTCTGTGGCTGCCCCCATCGCCTGTGAGCCAACATGTAAGGAAATTATAATTCTCTTATATATATTACTACAAGTATGTACAAGTAACTATAGTTAGTATATACAGTAATTGTGTACACACATGTCCACAACTGTATTAGTTATTAGTGTGGGAAGAACCTTAAGTTCTTGACCACTTATTTGTAACTGCTTAATAGAACCATAGTTCTGTTTGAGCAAGTGTGGATACCACACTTAAGTGTAAAACCTTTACACTTTTTTTGAACCCCAAGAACTAGCTACAAGCTAGATCTAAAAGAGTGCAGAAACAAACTATAAGTTTGCTAGACAAGGAAGCAAAGACTGCTCCCAAAAATGTCATTGAAGCTCCAGGTTAGAACTGGGTGTTAGAATAACTACAAACCTACATCGAGGGGGTGCATGTGGACTCAGACACCACAACCTCTTTTCTCAGCCATTTAACCACAACATCTGAGAAAAGAGGTAAGAGATCAACACCTACCTATGTAAAACAATGTACTCATTATACACGTAGACTTACCCAGATACAGGTAATATATAGCCGTTTAACCACAACGTCTGAGAAAAGAGACTTATGCAGATACAGTTTCAATAGGTTATGGGCCCCGACCCGCGCTAATACTGCACAACTCGTAACTGATATTCCCAGACATCCAACAAACCAACCTCCCATGACATACTCGTAATCAAGTTCCCATCAAGGATGGAGAAGTTGAAGGAAGGGACATGGCTATCGTGGTCCAGAGAGGTCGAAATGGCCCTCCGTGTGCAGAGAGCTTTCAAGTATGTGGATGGCACATATCCAAAACTGGATGACACAAAAAAGCACGAAGCATGGCATGAAACAAATGACCAGATCATCAGCACGTTAGGCATTATAGTCAGCCCCCCACTCCAATGCGAACTGCAGACAATAAAGATCGCAAAGGACGCATGGGAAAGGCTTAAAGCGAGAACATACCTGAAAGGAATCATCAGCAAGCTAGACAACATGCAATCGGTCATACGCAACAGATTCTCCTCATCCGTCCCATTTAGCACAACCATCACCCAAATCAGAGATGCGATCGCAGCAGTGCATGAACCCAATGCACCCACACAAGACGAATGGTTGATCATCTGCTTACTGAACACCCTCAGTGACGGTGAATATGACTGGCTTCGAAAACAAATGCTTAGCTTCATGACTAACTCAAAAAACCAACTCACCGCGGATGATATCGTTGACCGACTAGAAATGGAAGAATGCAAGGGGAAGGAACTAACACCTGATGGAGAAAGGGTTATGGCTGCCAGAGGAAGCAAGCATAAATTGACTAAACCGAATAAGACCAAATGCGGAAACTGCCAAAAGACTGGCCACAATGCCGATAAGTGCTGGGTGAAAGGAGGCAAAGAGGCCCAAAACGCACCTGAATGGTACAAGAAGAAACAAAAAGGGGACAAAGTAAACACCACTGAGGACGACAGTGGATCTGAATCGGCAGCCGTCGCACTCCTGAGTGACCACGACCAGATCCACCGAGACCTACACAACAGATTATATGACGGATACTTTTCATGTGTTGCCATAGACGACTCAAATCCCATGAAAACACAGCCTGACCGTGATGAAGAACACGTCAACATCACGAGCACTGACAGTACGTTCCACCTTGATACCGGCGCCACCAGCCACTGTTCCCCACACAAAAATGACTTCACGGAGCTGCATCAAATTGGACCGTGAAGCATCAGAGGAGTAGACGGTGGCTCAATCTCAGCCATAGGCCAAGGAACCATCACACTGCGATGCGGAAAAGGGAGACGTATGACACTAAAGAACATACTATACACTCCAAAGGCTAGCCTACAATTGATATCAGTGGGACGACTTGCGGATGACAGCTTGAAGAGTATATTCATGGCTACAGGATGCCAAATCAAAAACGCGAGCAGAAAGGCAATTGCAGATGGTACAAGGAAGTCTAAGGGACTCTATACACTAAACGGATGCCCCCAGATCGTTGAATACGCTATGATCGCACGCGCGCAACCCTCTATTGAGACCTGGCACCGGCGACTAGGACATATAAACTACTCCGCCATCATTGAAATGTCAAAATGCAGAATGGTGACAGGTATGCCTACCAGCTTCACCTCTAATCCACCTGTTTGCCAATACTGCATACTCGGAAAACAGACCAAGAAAAGTGTCTTGAAGCAGAGGATAGGGAAAAGAGCAGATCATAGCCTAGACATTCTCCACTCAGACATTACTGGCCCTGAAGATGTGACCAGCACTGGGGGTGCACGATACGTGCTTAATTTCATGATGACCATATGCGCATGACATGGGTCTACCTGCTGAAAGAAAAGAGTGAGGCAGTGAAAATCCTCAAACAGTGGAAAGCTTCGGTAGAACTAAAAAGCGGATGCAAAGTAAAATGCATAAGGACAGATAATGGAGGAGAATACACCGCCGCCGAATTTGAAACATACCTATCTGAAGCAGGCATAGAACACCAAGTAACCACACCCTATACATCAGCCGATAATGGCCTATCAGAAAGAACACATCGAACGATCATGGGACAATCCAGGGCGATGCAAATATCTGCCAACCTACCACCGAAACTATGGGGCGAGTGCGTACTGACGGCAGGGTATATTAAAAACCGAACCCCAACAGTAGCGTTAAAACAAAAAACCCCGTATGAACTATGGCACGGTGAAAAACCTGACCTAACGCATCTACGTGAATTTGGCTGCAGGGCATTTGTGTTAAAACAAGGAAAAAGCAACCCAAAGATATATGCTAGATCAACAGAACTAGTCCTGATCGGATACTCACCGAACTCCAAAGCATACCGATGTTATGACCGAAAAAGCAGAAGGATATCTATTTCCCGTGATGTGGTCTTCATTGAATATCATGAGTCAAACCTCGATAGAACCAATGAAGAGCCCCTAGAAGCGCAAGAACAAGAAGAAGAAGAAGACCAATGAAATGAGTGACAGGATACAGAACCCCAGGAAGAGTACATGAACAAACCTCCCGAGACGCACGACACTTGCACGAGTGAAGGACCACGTCGATCCAATCGTACCATGAAGCCGTCAGAAGGAGGGGCAGCAATGAGAGGCCTGACGTACATATCCAGAACTGAAAATGCTGTTAGAGAAGCACGTGAGGCCACTGAAAGACGATGAGCGGAAAAGGAGACCCATGAGGGATCGGAACCGGACGAGTGGGTAGCCGTAGCTCCCGAGAATGAAGGGACATCCACCACATCAGCGAATGATGATCTGTGCAACTGGAAGGAGGCCCAATCAGCATATGATCATGAAGAATGGAGAAAAGGATATGAAGACGAAATGAACTCACTAAAGCAACATGAGGTATGGAAACTCGTGCCACGATTGTCCGTCCCAGCAGGATGCCGTATTGTGCCCTCGAAGCCTTGCTTCAATCGGAAGCGCGATGAGAATGGAGAGATAACCAGAAGAAAAGTTAGGGTCGTTGCAAAAGGATACCACCAAGTCCAAGGAATAGACTACACCGACACCTTCGCTCACACCGCTCGACTTGAATCTGTCAGGACCGTGCTGCACATTGGGGCCTCAAATTATTGGGAAATAGATCAACTCAATGTAAAGACAGCTTTCCTGCATAGTGAGCTCAAGGAGGAGATATATATGGAGCAACCCGAAGGCATGGAAGAAGTCAGGAAGGAAGACTGGGTATGCAAACTTGCGAAAACACTCTACGGGCTGAAACAAGCAGGCAACTGCTGGAGCAAGAAACTACATGATAGTATGGTCAAAGAAGGATGGACAAGGGCAGCTGCAGAACACAGTATCTACAGCCAAACATCGGAAACGGGCCAAGCAATTATAGCAGTGCATGTGGACGACATGGTTGCATGTGCTAGTTCGAAAGAGGAGATGCTCAATGTGAAAAATGGCATGGCAAAACATTTTGAACTGAAGGATATGGGACCCGTCAGGTGGCTACTTGGAATATCAATTGAAAGGAATAGGAAGGACCGAACCATATCCCTGTCTCAAACATCCTATATCTATTCCATTGTTGAAAAGTTTAAACTACAGAATTCATTCACAGTATCAACACCATTAGATCCCAATACCACACTGACAAAAGGGTCATCACCGATGACAGACAAAGAACGGAGAACCATGTCAAAAGTACCGTACTGTGGGGCTGTAGGATCTGTGATGTACGCTGCCATAGCAACATGCCCTGATGTCATTTGCCGTCCAAACATTAAGCCAATTCCTCGAGAATCCTGGTAAAACACACTGGATGGCAATACAATGAGTCATACAATACCTGAACACGACAAAAGGAAAGAAACTCACCCTGGGAGGCAAGGATCCGATCAAACTTATGGGGTTCATGGATGCTGACTGGGGATCAAACATTGATGACCAAAAATCAATCTCAGGATATATGTTCAGCCTGGGAAAGGGAGTCGTGTCATGGAGTTCGAGAAAACAAGGAACGGTTGCAGGATCGTCATGTGAAGCCGAATATATTGCGGCAGACCATGCCACCAAAGAGGCTACATGGATGAGATCCCTACTGGAATCACTAGGACAGCCACAAGAATCTTCAACTCAAATCAACTGTGATAACATGGGGACAATCATGCTCACAAACAGTGCAACTTATAACACATGGACAAAACACATTGATATCAAATACCACTACGTGCGGGAACGAGTAGAGGACGGATCTGTGTATTTCACATACGTACCGACAGGTGAAATGCCAGCCGACATCTTCACCAAGGCACTCCCACGGCCAAAACACGAGAAATTCACATCGATGTTGGGTCTGGGAGATGATGAGACTGACTGAAGCCATGCCACATTGAGGGGGTGTGTTAGAATAACTACGAACCTACATTGAGGGGGTGCATGTGGACTCAGACACCACAACCTCTTTTCTCAACCATTTAACCACAACGTCTGAGAAAAGAGGTAAAAGATCGACACCTACCTATGTAAAACAATGTACTCATTATACACGTAGACTTACGCAGATACAGGTAATATATAGCCGTTTAACCACAACGTCTGAGAAAAGAGGTAAAAGATCGAAACCTACCTATGTAAAACAATGTACTCATTATACACGTAGACCTACGCAGATACAGGTAATATACAGCTGTTTAACCACAACGTCTGAGAAAAGAGACTTATGCAGATACAATTTCAATACTGGGAGTGAGATGAGCCAACCATTGAGTGAAGCCAATGTGAATGAGATTGCGGGCAGCGATCTGAAGGATGCTTCGAAAGAAGCATTGATGATGTCAACAGTTGCCAGCGTGCTTGGGTCATGACCAGGCAGTGCCAATTGGAATGTAAGAGTATTACACTTAGGTTGTGGTTATCACATGAGCTCCTAGAACCATTCCAAACAGTTCTATTTCAAGCGGTGTGTGATGGTTACAAAGTAAGTAGTTCTGAACTTAAGGTTCTTCCCACGCTACAACTATTACAGTTGTGGACATGTATGTACACAACTCTAGCATAGACATAGCCTATGCATGTACAGTATTTCCTATATACTTGTATATACTGATATTAATGGTATATATTTATTAAGGGAATTATAATTCCCTTACACCCTCCCCCTCAGGCCAAAACCTCGGGGAGGCCAACAATGTCTTAGACATTGTAATAAACAGATACTTTATCCATTACCAGCAGTGGGGGGTGGGGAATTCATTTCCACATCTAGAGGATTTCTATCCTCATAGATTTTGGAGGTGTCAACCCCGATATCTTCATTGCCAGTTAAGCTAGTACTTGTACTAGCAGCGGTAAAACTACTCCCAATAGACGGAGCAGCTGCGGTGCCTGCAGACACCGCATCGGTGACTATATCACTATAGTCAATACGCACATAGTGGCACGGAGGATGTATTCCTCTCTGTGGCTTTACCTTTACCTTTTGGGTCAGGTACATCGGCAGGGCTGAATGCCTTGCGTTCTGTGGCACGTTGTTGTGCCAATTGCGCTGCTTTGCTATAGCACAATTCAGAGCTCACCCTCTCATAGTAGGGTTCGAGTAAGTCTGTGGCACAGATGGGGTCGACTCCCCCATGATGGCCCAGCCACAACGCGATATCTTTCTCACTAGTGGATTGGGTGTCGCCGCTCCAACCAAACTTGTTTGGTGCTGAGGATCTAAGATCCCCATTCCCTTGTGGCATGTGCCAATGAGCTCCTACAAGGCTTTCCCATTTTCCCTTCTGGGAAAATATTGCCTCTAGCCTTGTCCTAAAGACAAGGCTGTCAGTCTGGGGGGTGATCTTATTGACCCATACCCACACATCAACATTGCTCAGATTTAGCAATGTGTCTGTTTATTCCCTGATTGCCACGAAGGTTTATTCCCTGATTGCCACAGGGAGTCCTTCTGGATTGTAAATCCAGAGCATTAATGCTGACTTCAAGTCAGCAGGAGTGTTGGGGTGGACTGCAAAACATTCCACCTGGGTGCTTTCTTTGTGGCTCTTTTTAATGCAAGCCACAGCCCTCTTCTGAGCAGGAGTATGCTCAGGATACAGGATTAAAACTCCAGTTTTGTATTCGTTCAATAGCAGAGGGCTATTGATAGCACATGTGTTGTACCATGTGCTCCCAGTGCATGCATGGGGTGCAGGCACCTTGCTGATTGGATGGAGAATCATCCCTGTCTGTGAATATGGCAGATCACCCATGGCAGGGGTGATCTCATTCTGTAGCTTGTGCTTTTTTAGCACACACTTGAATGGCTCCTTTGAGGGAGTCATGTGGATGACATTATTGTCATTGTCTGTGGACACATCGTCCCACAGTTTGAACAGCAGTACTTTGTAAAGTACCAGTGCACCTGTTATCAGGTCACTGGCGTATGCATGACCTGGCAGGGGCAGGGGCATCCCTGGCTTCTGGATGGGCCAGATTGGGATATCTGTCCCCGTTATGAGGTGCACCTGTGAGGGAGAAGCGGGAGGTGGTGATTGCGATGGCTCACCACCGTCTCCTTGCAGCTGTATGTCTACAGCCAGTTGGGATGAAGTAGATGGCTGCGCTGCCATCTTGGGAAAGGCCTGAGGGCCCTTCTTGTGCAGCTCAGTGAGCTGCATGGCTTGCTCTTCAAGTTGCAATTGCATCTCATCTAAATGCGATTTGCAATTGCATATTTCTTCCTGGGCTGCATCTAGTTTGCAGCACATGTCATTATACCGTTTTTCACGGTATGCGAGCTTTTCTTTTAGCTCATCGATTTCGTCGGTAAAATGATGTGCCAAGTCAGGGTAGGCCTTGTATACGGCCTCCCAAACTTCATCTTTGCCAAAGTTCATTTCACTGGCTTGCATGGCAGCAAGGACATGTATTACATGGGCCTTGCATGGCCCACAGTCACATTTATGCAACAGAATAATGGCGTGTGGCAGACTGTGGATCTTCCACTCGGTTTTATGCCAATATTCAGCAAGTAATTGGGCCATGCCCGATAGTGGTTCAGTAGCCTGCTTTGCAGCAGGCTCATTGTTCGCGTCAGGATTCATTCCACTCATGTCCCACTGTGGTAGTGGGACGGTTGAAGAAAACTAGCACCCATGGCATTGTTCTTTTTTGGCTGCAGGCAGGACTCAAATTGAGTCACGTGACCAGACGTGCTAGATGCATCTGGGTAGCTTGTGAGGTCGTTTCACACCTTGCAGCTCTAGATAATCATCTAGAGCTTCTAGCTCCTTGCATTCAGCAAGGGGCTCCCACATCATATCTCCCAGAGTCCAATGAACTTGGAACTCTATTTCTTTATCATTCGTCCATCTATGGGTGTGTATTTCATCAACAAACCATTCTTGCTCATTGGTTTGTCCAAAGTCATAAAATGACTTCATGTCTCGCTTGGGGAACAACTCGTCATTGTTTGCTGTATACAGCCGTATTAATGCCATATAAAACGTAGGAGTAATCCTACGTGCACTAAGCTCAGGCAGTTACTTGAGTTTTATGTTAGACGTTTCATTATGTACGTCTATTATTTTGTATGGCCCAATAAACTTGGGCATTGATTTCCTTGCCCTCCCCTTGCGCAATGATAAGTTCTTAGTTGATACGTAAACTAAGTCTCCAGGTGCATATATGCTGCCTGTTCTTCGCTTTTGGTTAGTGTAGTGTGTCTGCGACACATGACTTTCAATGATAGCATCACGTGCTTCCATTAGGTTCCACAGCGCTTGCTGTGCGAATTGTTTAACACCTCTATATGTGGTGTTAACTTCTAGTGTCTGTCCAATTCTGGGCAGATATCCACTGTTCAGTTTGAACAGTGCAAATCCCATCGATGCATTGATGCTGCTATTCAATGCAAATTTGACCATTGGGCACTTTTCTGCCCAATCCTTTTGGTCATTGCAAACTACTGTTTGCAATATTTGACCTGTAGAATGATTCACTCGTTCTGTTGCTTGATCTGTTTCTGGGTGGAAAGATGTAGACATGAGGAGCTTAGTCCCCATTAGTCGGTGTAGTTCCTTCTAAAATATGGAAGTGAACTTTGAGTCTCGATCTGATATGATTGATTCTGCTGTCCTGTGAAGTCGTATAACTTCTTGTAAATATAACCATGCAACCTGCTGTGCAGTGACTTTAACCGTTGTAGGTATCAAATGTACCTGTGATGTGAGTCTGTCGATTATCACGAGCAGATAGTCAAATTCCTTTGACTTCGGGAGTGGGCCCATAAAGTCCATTCCTATAGATTGCCAGGGCCTTTCAGGCACTGGTAATGCATGCAGTAGCCCAGCAGGCTGCTGGTTACTGACCTTGTTCTGTTGACAAGGTCCACATGTGTTGCAAAAGGATTGTATATCCTTCGTCATCGTTGGCCACCCATAGTAATGGCCAACATAATTAGCCATTTTAAATTGGCTAAAATGGCCAACAGCTTGGTGAGCGTGGTCTATTATGACCTCAACTAGTCTCCTCCCCCTCAGGAAGGCTTCATGGGGTAAGCATACCATGCTTCTTTTGGACCTATTCTTGGTCCAAATTAATCCATCTTTAATCCCGAAGTGGGGATGCGCTTCAGGATTTGCTAAGACCTTTCTAAAGGTCACATCTTTTTCATAGCTGTTGCGAACCAGTGCAGCTAGTTCAATCTTATTTTCTATGCCTTCACGTAATGATTTTCCCTCTGGACCCGAGTCCAGGGCAATGACATTTTCAAAGTCATTTTCATCCAGTATTCTGGGCGAAGTTTGAGGAATTTCAATTTCCTTGTTAAGTTTGTTGGCTTCGAGGTCTATCCTTTTGCTTTTGTTGTATTTGAGCAGACTTGCGTGCAGAAGCTGCTTGTATTTCAATGAACCATTTGACAGGTAGTAACTCCCCATCTGGGTCTAGTCTGGCATCAGCCTGGACATACATGTGTTCAGGATGTGCATCTTCTGGCACATCAAATTCAAAGTAGTGGGATAAGCAATCTGCTACTTTATTCTTTACTCCATCCACATGGAGTGTAGTATACATAAAGCGGGAGAGGAACTCCCACCAACACACTTGTCTTGATGACAAATGCAGTTGGGTCTTGAAATATTTATGGTCTGTGACCAGGACGAATTTCTGTCCTAGTAGTTTATCCTCCCATTTCATGAGAGCTTCGAGCATGGCTATTGTTGCGTGCTCATGTGTTTGGTAGCCATGCTGCACCAATGTGAACTTCTTAGACAAGAAGCCAGCGGGTCTACAGGTTTCCCAGTCTGGGCCTTGTCCATATACTGGGCCGACTCCAGTCTTGGAGCTGTTAACCCAGATTGTCTCTGGGTTGTTTATGTCTATAGGCTTCAATATCGGAGCCTTGCAAGCTAATGCTTTGATTGACTCAAAGTATTTGTCTAATAAGGGTATCCAGACGAACATCCTGTTATTTCGGGCACAGCCCAAAAGGGGTGTTGTATATGCCGTTACATCTGGCATATATGGTACTAGGTATTGTACCAATCCTAAGAAACATTGTATTTCAATGTATGACTGAGGGCATCGCCACTCTCATATCTTGGCCATTTTGTCGGCATTGGCCTGTATGCCTTTGTTGTCAATTATATGACCAAGGCAGTCTACTCTTTCAGAGTAGAGGTCTGACTTGGATGGTGAGAGGTACAGTTGTACCTCCCTCAGTTTCTCAAACACCTTTCTTAGGTGTTGTTCATGTTCTTCAATTGTATTCGAGAATATGAATATATCGTCCAGATACGCATGGACAAAGTGACCTATAAATTTGCAAAAGATAAACATCATTAGATGTTGAAATGTTGAGGGGGCATTACAGTCCCCCATCATCATTACTTGGCTCACAAATGTGCCGAATATTGTTGCAAAGGCTGTCTTCCAGACATCCATGTCTTTTATGCATATTTGCTCATACACTTCTGACATATCCAACTTGGATCTGTATTTGGCATGTGCTACGTCATGCCATATTGTGTCCTGGTCAGGGAGGGGCGTGACATCCTTCTCCGTGTTATCGTTTTGCAAACAAAAATCGAACACAGTTTGAAGTTTCCCACTTTTCTTTGGGATGCTTAGCATGGGTATCGCTTGTTTAGCTGATGCCCTTTCCCACCACCCTGCAGTGGTGTATCATTCAATTTTCTGAACGAGTTCTTCTTTAAGTGCATCTGGGCACTTAGGCAAGTGATAATTTATTCGCTTGTGATCATCTATGAGATTTATCTCATGATTTATGTCTCTCCATGGTGGCAACCGTAGAGGTACTTCACTGAACATATCGGTGAATTCTATTTTCCATTGCTCTCACAATCTTGGAAAATCAGCAGGGGTTAAAATCCCCTGTTTGGCTTTGACAGCCATTAAGTGGCATGTGTGCCCCTTTGTATGCACCTGCACATCCTTGGATTCTTCTACTCCCTCCCCTTCTTGCCATGAGTACGGCAAACTTATGGGTGAGTCACTTGTTGGTGGCTCACCCTTCTCGCTTCAATTGCAAGTTTAATTCGTTATAGCCTTAGTTATATGCGGCTTAGGAGGGAGTCTTTTGGCTTCCATCTTGCGTTTGTTGCCAAACATGTTTGCTCCATTGGGGATTTTTTCATTCCCCATTATTATTTGTCCTGAACCATTAAAGTCCAGGACTAATCCCATCCTTCTCAGGAAGGGAGTTCCTAGTATAACACTGTAGTAATTGATGTTTGCTATGTCGAAGTATTCCTCGATGGTTTTTGATCCAAATCTTATGGTGTCTCTGACGCCATAGTTTATGGTAGATTTACTACCAACGCAGGCTAGTTGTAAGCCTATGGGACGTTCGAGTTTGAACATCTTCATCTTGGTGGCACATGTGAAATCAGGTGATATCATCACGCCTTTACACCCACTGTCTAACATACAGTGGGCTCTTGTGCCTCCAATTTCAAAGTAACCAGAGATAGTCTGGTTTTCTTCATGCAGTCATTTAGGCCATGTTTGATCCTTATGTCAAGCCCTATGGTCGTAGACCAGCTCAGCAGTTTTGTCTACTATACCACCCATGGCTAGTTGGATGGGTTGATTATGAGAGTTTACACTCTCATTATGTATTTGCGCAGCATATATGCTGCGTCTGTCACAGTACCCTGTGGCCTGTATCGCGCTGGTGCGATACTCAGTCCGATTGTCCTTGGACTTTTCATCTGACCATTGAAACTTCTCTGTTGGTTCCATTTGCCAGTCTCTGACCATTTGGTCAGGGTATTCTTCCTCAGGAGGTAATTCCTCCTCTTCCAATTGATTTGGGCCATCTGATGGCTCCAAACTTTCTTGTTCCATTTGCCTCTGAGGTCTTCTTCTATCCGCGCACCTGCAACGTGCGGCTTGTCCCATAATTTGGGGCAATTAGGCTTTATGTGGCCCATTTGGCCACATTCGTAGCAGCGTATGTCTGATGTATGTGCGTTCCCTATTCCATCTGTGCCCTGTCTCAGGGCATTATTCGCCACTGCTCTGTTTCCAGCAGCAGCTACTGGTACTGTAGGTGCGGCTCATGGCTTGTATGCCAGTTTACCTGGCTGCACTTTACTCATGCTAGGCTGCAACGTCACAGCCTGTTCAGGCTTTGTTACAGCCTGATTCTTTTTCATCATTGTACTACTGCTAGCTGTGGTAGTACTCACTCGCATGCCAAGTCATAACAGGATGCTGACTCAATTACTTGAGCCTCATGTGACAACTCCTCTAGGGAGTGAGTCTCCAGGGTGTATCCCCGTTTGAGGACTTCTATCCTCAAAGATGTTCTTAGCACAGCTAAAAATTGTTTATTCATAGAATACTTGTCTGGTGGCATTATCATGCGCACCGAGTATTTTAGAATATCACTGAGGATTTCATCCACAGTATGACTTCCTTGCTCTGAGGAGTCGAACTTGTTTGATGCTTGTCTATGCGTCAAAGTATGTAGGAATTGTTGCTGTAAAGCAGCGACTATGGACTCGAGGGTCCAGTCTCAGATCTCTCAATCCCATCGTTCTACTGTCCGAGTGTACCACTTGGACACCTCATCTTTAAGGCAAGTGCCTATGTATCCTATCTGAGCTTCAGTCTCAGATGGTCTGAACAGGTTATTCATGCTTAACCATTGCAGTATTCCTGCAATGAACATCTCAAACTCTTCGAGATTGGCACTTCCCCTGTAAGGCTCGGGGTGTGGTAACTTTATCCCTGCCTTTGCAAAGGCAGATTTTTTGGCACTCACGTGTCGATTCTCATGGAGCGCGTTGTGCACCATCATCACTATCCCATCTGTATGGTCGGGGTGATCATTAAAGTTAGTTGGCTGGCAACTGACTTCCATGAGTGGTACTGATTGGTACCTTTCTGGTATGCTCCATATACTTGGGGCTTGCTGAGGGGCATCTGCATCAGGTCCCACTGGGGCCTGACACATTGCTCTGGCTACTGTCACAATCGCATGTGTATCGCCAGCTATTTTGGTGTTTGAGACTCATTCATACGAGCTGTATCTGTTACGTGCTATCCTAGCGGTGCGTACTGCTTCTGCCATTTCAGGTCCATCAACCTGAGAATATTGTGTGGCAACTGCTTGTTCTGCCAGTTCTATGCTCAATTCTAGAGTGTGGTGATGCCTTCTGGCCACCTTTCATTCAGCTTCAGCCCAACGGTCTGCTTGCTCTGCAAGCACGTCTTGCGTTTCCGCAATGCTAATTTTGGTGATTTCATCATCCGATTGAATTTGTCCAGTGACAATTTCAAAAAGGGACTGCCTATCCCTCACTCTGTCTCATGGTGCTTTACATGTCACTCCCCGATCAGAATGATCGTCATCTGCTTGAGTTCGTTTCTGAACTCTAGGTATCTCTTCAGGGGGATTCATTCCCCTTTGAGGTTGCGGGTCACCCTCTTCACCCGTATGATCCCTATTGGGATTGTTTCCACATAGGGCCTTTTTCCCTTCTATTTGTGTGTGTTGCTTCACACGCAGCTCTTCTATGAACTTTCTCAGACATTCAGCCTTCTGACTAGCATTTCAGTAGCCATAGTGGCTGCTTTCGCAGCTTTAGCTGCTTGTTCGCTCTGTTCATGGGTGAACAATATCTGTTGATGGGTATCATCCGTCTCTTGCAGGATCTCCTGCATTAGCTCATTCTCAAAGAATTCTTCCTCTGTTGAATAGCCTCGATCTGAGGCTTGTCTTTTGGGGCTTATGCGCCGATTTTTGATCGTCTTGCTAGAGTGGCTTTTGTCACTCTGCTGCCTGGGTTGTACCCCAGGCATTCCTCTTCTAGTGTCTTGTGCGGGTGTCATGCTCACACGTCTGGATGGTTCTCCTTCCTGTATGAGGCCTTGGTCCCTTGCTTGTCATGCACTAGTGCACGATGATGTGGAGGGTTTTAAACCCTCCATCTCTATCCTATTGGAGCCAGTTGATTGGTTCCGATTGGCACTGCCTGGGCATGCCCCAGGCACGCTGGATGTTGATTTTGTCAATGCTTCTTTCAAAGCATCATTCAGATCGCTGTCTGTGATCTCGTTCATGTTGGCTTCACTCGATGGGCGACTCATCTGACTCCTGGTTCTAACCTGGAGTCTTGCAGACACTCCAAGAAGCACTCCTTGCTTCTTTATCTAGCAAACCGTATGGTTTGCTTTTGCGCTCTCTTTTTAGATCTAGCCTAAGCTAGTTCTTGGGGTTCAAAAAAAGTGTAAGAGTTTTACACTTAGGTTGTGTGGTTATCACTAGTGATCTGCA
The DNA here is from genome assembly GCA_015039355.1 of Ramaria rubella. Taxonomy (NCBI): domain Eukaryota; kingdom Fungi; phylum Basidiomycota; class Agaricomycetes; order Gomphales; family Gomphaceae; genus Ramaria; species Ramaria rubella. The sequence goes on along the minus strand of MU134368.1, from coordinate 280,191 downwards.
TGGGTATGGGTAACCCGTGCGGGTTATGGGTATGGGTCGCGCGGGTTTGGGTAAGGGTTCAAACATTCAAACCCACTGCTAACCTGGGGGTATTCCCAGGTTAGTGCCCACCACTCAGAGAGAGGGATAGGGGGTGGGGAGGTGCAGGGGAGGGGGGGGAGAGGAGGCATGGGCACCTGGTCGCTTGCGCATGCTGGCAGGGGTGGTGGGGTGGTGGGATGGTGGTAGGGGTGGGGGGGCAGGTGGGTGGGGTGTGTGCGGATGGGGTGTGTGTGGATGGGGTGCGCGTGGCATGGGGTGTGTGGGGTGTGGGGGCAGCCTGGATGGTGGCTGTGGTAGTGGCAGCATGGTGGTGGTGGCGTGGGGCAGTGGGATGGTGGTACTGGCAGATTTTGCTGTCACGTACCCATGGCATATCTGTGTGATACCTGGCAAAATCTGTACCTGGGTGGCAGGTACAGGTTGCCTCACGGGTCGGGTACAGGTTGGTGTTTGCATACCCAGGGGTTACCCATGATGAACCCTAGTTATCACACGAGCTCGTAGAACCATTCCAAACAGTTCTATTTCAAGCAGTGTGTGATGGTTACAAAGTAAGTGGTTCTGAACCTAAGGTTCTTCCCACGCTACAAATATTACAGTTGTGGGCACATATGTACACAACTCTAGCATAGACATAGCCTATGCATGTACAATAATTCCTATATACTAATATATACTGATATTAATGGTATATATTTATTAAGGGAATTATAATTCCCTTACATGGAACCAGGAAACTGGCTCTGATGGAATAGAAGCAGAGGGTTTTAAACCCTCCACATTGTCAGGCACCAGTGCACGACAAGCACAGGACCAAGGCCCCATGCAGGAAGGAGTAAATACATCTAGACATGCAAGTATGACACCTGCATGAGAGAATACTAGGCAAAGGATGCCTGGGATACAACCCAGGCAACAGAGTGACGCAAGCCACTCTAGTAAGACAATTGAAAATTGGCATATTAGCCCCAAAAGACAAGTCTCTGAATGAGGCTATTCAACAGAGGAAGAATTCCTCGAAACTGAACTCATGCAGGAAATCCTGCAAGAAACAGATGACACCTGTCAAGCAATATCATTTGCTCATGAAAGGAGTGAACAAGCAGCTAAAGATGTGAAAGCAGCCAATAAGGCTGCTGACATGATGATCAGACATGATGAACAGCTGAGAAAGCTTGTAGAAGGACTATGTGCAAAACAAAACACATAGCTGAAAGGGAAAAAAGCCCAGCATGGAAACAATCCCAGTAGGGATCGTAATTATTATGAGGATGATCAACGACCTCCAGGGGGAATGAACCCCCCTGAAGAAATACCCAGAGTTTGCAAATGAACTCAGGCCAAAGACAATTGGTCAGATCAGGAAGTGACACATAAAGCACCATGAAACAGAATGAAGGACAGACAGTCCCTCTTAGAAATTGTCACTGGACAAATTCAATTTGACAATGATAATACTGAGATTAGCATCGCAGAAACACAAGATGTACTTGTGGAGCAAGCAGATCGTTGGGCTGAAGCTGAATGAAAGGCTGCCAGAAGATGAACATACAGCAGTAAGTACATACCTCCAACTCTTCAGCATCCATTGCTCTCATCCTTTTCTTCTGTTTGTTAAACTTATCACATGCTACCTCACCTGTTTCCCTCCACCGCTTTAGGGCTTGTTCAATGACCTTGTTTGACATGTTCAAGTTGTGTGCAATGTTGGAAACCTTGGACTGTAGGGTGAACCTCTGGTAGATAACATGTTCCCATAGGTCATCCAAGTACATTTTTCTGCAATGCAGATGCTTAGGGATGTTGTGAGGCATCAAGTGGGTTGACAGCGTGGTGGCTGTTCTGGAAACAAACAGCGGCACTTTGTCACAGGCTCACCCAAGCTGTATTCCAAGTGCCATTGAATGCACAGGCCTCAGAGCATCTTGGAATTTTTTGAGTCAATAAATATAGTCTATATAAATCATATATTCCACTCACTAGTTACAAATCCTAGAAAAAGAGAATAAAGGCAGACTCACTGTGCGTACAACAGACTCAAGAACTCACTAGGAAATAATTGTTTGGGGAATTCCTCTGGTAGAATACACGATATTACTAGTTATATCACACACTCCAAGTATTAGATTATTCTGTGAAGAAATCAGCCAGGGATTTCCAATGCAGCTCACCTGTTATGTACTAGATTTCCTCTCGTCAGATTTGTCGGAGATGTTGGAATTCAGAATTCAGAATCGGGGTCATACAGATGTTGGCTTCAACTTATAGATTGTGCCCTCTTGGATCCTTTGTGTCCAGGTATTTCAGATAATTCAGAACATCAGAGATATCGGAGAAGTCAGAGAATGGAGATAGAATGGATGAGACTTAGATGAGAAGATATCGAGTCAAGGTGGATCAATATTCAAACTGAGGAACCAAGTACATGTGAGGGTTGTATATAACGAAGTATGGTCCGAATCGGAAAGATACGAATATACAGAATACTGAAATGGAACAGATACAGAATCGGAATGGTGGAGGGTCATTCGGGGTCAGAATGTTGTTCATAACTTTATACAAATGTGCATATAATATTTGATGTGTTATAATAACCAACACACATAAAAGCTATGTTTCTGAATATAGATGGACACTCTGAATGAAGTAGGATGTTTAGAAGTTCTATGTTTATGTTGTATTTAAATATCTGTTATGTACATTCAGGATTTTTTGGAAAAATGTATATAAGAGATACATATCATCTCAGATCAGATATGTTAGAATACAGAAGCCCTACAACAATGTTTTACAAGTATAAATCAACAATGATGATGTAGAGTGCAACTAGACATGATGTGTATCATAGTATGTTAGACATACAATAAAAGTTATGGCTACACTGAGATAGGCCTGTTGAATAAAATGTGTATCATTAGCAAAAGAAAGATATTGTATAAAATTTTAAAAAACTTTAGATTATACATATGTATCAATAGTTAGTGTAAACATTAAAATATATGTAAAGCTATTAATTCTGATGTGTAATTGAGATAATGTACATTTAGTCTGCTTGTTTGCAACCTCAATACATGTGAATGACCCTTGTGGATATGGGCATAAGACCAAAGATATAGATCTCAATGAAATGACTAAGAATGGGTAAATGGGGATAAGTGGAATAACGGAGGTGATCAGAAATAACAGGGAAGATCGGAAGATGTATCGGAATATGTCGGGAAAAGTGGAATATGTGTGGGAATGAATCTGGGTTCTAACATCACCATAACTAAATATTAATAGAAAGGTATTACTGTAAAATATTTGTATGTACTGGTAGCTATAATAGTCTATATATCACAGTAGAATCCTCTTGTCTTACATTGGCTTCACTGTCAAGTTATGGGCCTTTCAATACCCAGCTGTGTATTTGGACTGAAATTATAACTCCGCCTTATATAACCAAAACAGCTGTAAGTGCCAGGTCATGATCTCACCCATAGTTTCTCAAACCTGAAGGTACAGGTACCCTCACCCATAGGTTTAACCCATTAAGAGCCTTACTTGAAGGTGTCCTCCCCTGCCATATGCATATTCCCCAAAGATGGCTCACCCTCCTTCCCCTCACCATCACTGTTCAAGCCCTGTGGACCACATAGTTGACTGTTGGACACTCACTTGGAAGGTGTGCTTCCCTTTGGGGATCTTGGATAAAGGACCACCAACACCTCATAATGAGGGTCACCATGCTTGCCATATGTCACAGTTGTAGGATAAGCCTATATAGCTGTCAGTATGTGCTCTAATGTCTAGTATACACAACAGACTAACCATCACACACATCTGCCATGTCAGCAAACAAGATCACATCCTGGATCTCCTAGTCAATACTTGAGACAATGCCATGACATGTTCCAAATCAAGACACAGCTGGGCATGGACTTATTATTATATTCTTTTCCCCCTTTATTTTTTTCTTCTACTTGCAGTTCCCCCTGATTACAGACAGATCACACATTTTCAATTCCTTTTGACAATCATATGTTCTGCATTCTCAAGCCCTGTTTTGCTGATGTTCTGTTCCAACACTACTTTCTCCTGTCTCCTGTTATTTTAGATATAAATGGACTAGGCTTCTCTAACTTAGAAGTATTGAATTCACATTGCATGTATTACAGTCAACTGTATGAACAGTCAAACCAAGCAAACTTCTTCTTGAATGAGTTTGGGATTCTAGTCCTCTGAATCCCATCATCTCTTACTTCTCTTATTTGTAACATACCATGCTCTCAGCTCCCCAGCAATCTATACTGGTATTGTCATGGTACATAGTGTTGCTGTGGTCAGGCTTTAAGGTGGCTCTTAAGCCATAGCCAGACCATTCCCTTGGCTCAGGAGCTCCAGCTTCATAATGGCTAGAGCTTCACCTTAAAAATATCCTTAATTTTGAAGCTGGCAGCTAGCTGGTAAACTGAATTCAACTAAAATATTTATTTATTTGAGTTAAATTCAGTGGCCAGCCAGCTGGAGCTGACTAGCCACTTGAAACTGCAGCTTTGGGTTTTGGACATGGATTTTGTAGCCATAGCCACAGCTTGGCTAGCTGTTAAGGCAGGCAACACTAATGGTACATGAGCCTGGAGATGTTTTTCAGTGTGACCACCTTCACAAACAAATGCTTCTTTGAGCTGTGGATGGGTCAGGAAATACACCCATGTGTGACATCAGGCAGCCACTTTCTCCACTTAGTCCTGCAAGCATTGGGAGTTTTTTTTTCATTCCATCAGCAGAGGTGTGGCTGACCATAAAAGCTGCTCTTGTCCAGGGGACAGGTTTGAAGCTTGCCCCATCCCCAGCTTCGGCCTTGTGATCGATGAGGAGGTCGACGAAGGCAGTGAGGTCTTTGAGTGGCCACTGCACTGGACTTTGGATTGTCAATGGAAGGAATGGGATGCTAGAGAGGGAAGGCATTGGCACACTAGTTGCTGATCCAGGCGGACTGTTCCTCTTCAATCCAGTCTGTATCACGGTGGTGCGCACAGTGTGACACTGTTTCATGTTCAGACGGCCGCCGGGGAGTCAGCGAATCAGTTTCGGCGCTAAAGCTGAATACTCAAGTTTATCACAATGCACAGTATTTCTTTTTTACAGCCGCTGGTCTACCGCGATGCTGCGGCTATAAACCTAGCAGAATTTGGTGCGAGTAGCTTTCCATGTCGTTAAATATATTATATTATTAACACCACACGAATACCATCTGTCACCTGAACCTACAGCATCCCATCGGCTTTGTATGCATCGGTTGGAAAGGAATTCTGGAGCGGTGAATTCAGCGAATGCTGATTCGAGAACGCTCCCCAACGGAAAAGTATACGTACATTTTCGTGGAAGAGTCGTTCTCACAATATGGATTGCGGGTGCCTCGGCCGACGTGGTTCCATCCTGATTCTCCAGAACGTCTTCAGATAAAGATGACAAGCTTGTGGTGTTCTGTCCAAAGTTGATCTCCTGAGTCCTTAGACTGTGGCAGTGCGCATCAAGGGAATCCATGTCGATAGTGTTGTTTTGCGTGCGGCCTCTCATATTAAGCCTAATAATTATGCCTCAGCTATTGTTATTGTCCCCTGAGAATGCTTACCCACAGTGCCACTGCCAGTGAGTCGCAATCGATTTTATTAGAATTAAGCCGTGTGAGACATGCTGGAATAACATACGCATCGTCGTTAAATAAAGCTTCACAGTTAAGAAGGAAAAAGGTATCCTTTATGATGTGGTGAGGTCATTGGAACAACTACACCAGCTGGGTTCTGCTCACCAAATCATTGTTGTGGGTTGAGCAAACCACAATACAACAAACAAAAGTTGCATAATCGTGATTAAAACCCCTCGGTTAATGAAATTGAACATGATTCTGTTAATAAGGCGATCTGTGCTATGATCCACTGGTTTAGAACACGCAACGATTGGGAGAATCAAGTTGATTACCTTTTGACCGGGGTTCTGAGGGTGTGAAGCACTGTGCAGAGGCCAATGGTAGCAATAATGTCCAAAAAAGAAACTATACTATTCCATAGGCCAGCTGCCAGCTGTTAGATGGGCCGAGTAAGTGCTTAAGCTGATTATCCCGCAAACTTGAACACACATGAAAAAAACCGCTGGAAATGGACGATAGTGACTTGAAGCTAGCCAACAGTCCCACAACATCTAAATGTATCGAGTCGTTGGTAATCAATCATAGGGAGACATATATGGTGCTCACATATTCCGAATCCTGGATATGAAATGAGTAACTGACCATTGAGCGGACAAAATAAGATTCACCGAGTTCTCCCAGGATGAAGATAAGCTAAGCTAGCGTGAACAGGCAGAATTCAAAAAGAGGGAAGGACTTACTATTATAACACACAGTGGCCACCGGCGGCGATCCACTGCAGGCACACTGAACATGTGACGTAAAGACAATAGATTGTACTCACCCATGTATATGGCCCACGCAATATAGCTCTGAGTACTACCAAAGAGGATCAGTGTCACTCCACCCTTGAATGAGATGAAGGCTTACGTGGTCGTGATAATGACATTTCCGACACTTTCAAGGAAGTAGTAGCTGAAATATTGAAATTTGGTTTGATTTACAGTAGGGATGATTGGGGTTTGGGCAGACCTTGGGAGTGAGTTCAATGCAGCGCCGATAGGCTCGCCAAAGGCACCGATCTGGCAGATAGTCAAAGGAGATCGGCTTCTCAGGTCAACAGCGACATACCACATTGTGGTCGAGTAATAATGTTGCTATCAACGATCCCGATAGATCGATCAGCCTTCAAAAATAATCAGAAGGTGTCCAAGAACCGCCGAAACATCATACACAAGTAAAATCAGCTAAGAGGGTGAATCAGCATGCTTCAAGTACAGGCATTTCGATGTGTTACTCACAATCCCTTTGAAAAGCATGCGGTCAGAATGTGAAGATACGTATTTATATGTTTGACATATATTTATTCCGGTAAGGCTATGAATGAGACGGTGAGCGAAGGAATGAAGGTCTAGGGTTTTTTCATCTTACATGGCGGAAAGCACGGTACCTTTAAGTTGGCTGGAGTCAGCGTGCGAGATTTCTCAGGCAGAATCTCTGCCGACTCACCATAGAGCACAGGCCTGTAGACCACGGCGGGGTTGACACTGGAGGATGAGGCCATATTCAGAGACAGAGTTCCACAGGACGAAGGCTTGGAGAGGGAAGATATACCTGCCAGTGCGTATCGAATTGAGATGAGATGCAGCCTCGGCGTGGACTTGACCTGTGAATTCAGTTTTACTGTAATCTGATTGTGTTCGTAGCCGGTGGCATTCAAGCCGCGCCCGCATGTACATGGACAGTGCCAGACCCTGATACGTGCCAATGCCAGACTAGAACCTTGCGAGTCCAACCCGGGGAGCGATGACCATAGCTCTGAAAACGCACATGAGGGACTCGGAAGCAGGGAAGAAAGCCAAAGCACAGGAAAAAGTGGACAGCGGGCGCGGAAAGCTGAGATTCGCCGAATGTAAGTTCGTTCCATTAGTAAGTTAGGCCAGGATCGCTAGTTGGCACACCGACAAGAAGTGAACCGCAAGGATATGGCAAATTCTCGACCCCTGCGTTCCGCTGCGCGAAACGTCCACCTGGACCCATGGATGTGGGCGCCGCCCAATTGTGGGGAACCAATCAGAGGGCTCAAACGTCTTTTTGGACAGCCCCGGAGTCAAGTTAGACTCGTGACCAGCCTGTCGTGACTATGTGGGCGAGCCTACGTCGTCAGACAGACTGGTAAAACTGGGTTTAAATTAGGAGGGAGTTTATCCGGCGGTTTGCGGCGACCAACAGGGTGGCCTCGGCTCATCCAGGGCTTCGGCGAAATGACAAATGTGTACGGCGAAGGGCGTTGTCGTTGTCGTCGCTATTGTGGGCCCGTCGTTCTTGTGCAATTGGCAAACATGTGGTTGTCATGTTGATTCCTTGCGAAACACAAGAAATTCCCTCAGATTTTGTTAAAGAATTGGACCCAGAACTCGTATCAGTCGCTCAACAAGTTTACAGTGATCTCTTTCAGTCCTCGAACAGGAGGATTTTGGCTCGTCTCTGGCAGCTTCAAGTCATGATTGCACTCAGAAAAGGACAGGATGTGATCTTATCTGCAGGGACTGGTAGTGGCAAAATGCTCACGTTTATTCTCCCTTTGATCGTGGATCTGTGCACAGTCAGCATTACAATCTCACCACTGAAGCAACTGCATAATACACATGTATGTATTTGTTATATAAATAATTATTCCATGGTTCTGTGAGCTAAAATTGCAAAGGCTTTGGACTTGAGCAAATTAGGAATTCAAATGGCTGCCATTAATCAAGATACCCCCACAGATCCACAATTCTGGCAGGTAGGTCATGTATTTCTCGAGTGATTAGTCTATGAGTGCTCCCCCGACAAGTAGAAGGTTGAGAACAGGTATTTTCAACATTTTGTTGTATTGCCGGACCAGCTCTTTGCCTTCAAAGGCCATATCCCTAGGTTCGCAACTCTGCTGGAGAAGCCTGCATTCCGAAACAAAGTCAAATTCCTCAACATTGATGAAGCCCACCACCATTACACATGGGGTTTGAAGCAAGCTGGCCAGGATCCCTTCAGCACAGCCTGGGGTAAGCTTGATAGCATCTGACTTCGACTTCCGAAGGGTATTCCATGTCTAGCCATTTCAGGGTCATTTCCACCTCATGTACAAACTCTGACAGTGCAACATCTTCTCTTCAGTCCAGGAACATATGAAACCTTTAACCTTCCCCTCGGGTGTTTGAATATTACCTATGCTGTGCTCCCTATTATCAGTGGCCTCAAAAATTATGCTAATCTTGACATGCTAGTGCCAGAATGGCCACTGCATCTGTATTGGCTCCCTAAGATCATTTTTGTAGACTCGAAGTGTGAGGCAGCCACAGTATCATGTTACTTGAACAGCCTACTTCCTGCTGAATATCGTGACACCGGACTGGTTGCACACTATCATTCAGACATGTCCCAAGGTTATCTCGACAAGTCTTGGATGGATTTCTCCCTCAACCTATGCCGACAGCTCATGACTACCAGCAAGCTTCAATGTGTAAGTTTCAGGCCTGATTCATTGGTTATAACATTCACTGACTGTTCATGACTTCATATCTAGGGCATTGACTTATCAGATATAGTATTCATCATACAGTATGGCACTCCAACAAACCTCATGGATCTGATTCAATGTTATGGTCATGCAGTATGAAGTCTGCTCCTTCAAGGGATTGCACTGCTTCTTGCAGATGCTTGGACATACGAGGAAGCCAACTCAGATATGAACATGACCTTGGAGCCTCCCAAAACAACCAAAAAAAAGAAAGAATATTCCAGTTGCCAAGAACGCACAGGCAAGGAAATGTTTGATTATGTGCGATGTACCACCTGTCTACATGCTTTTATTGCAATATATCTCAAAGACACTGGATCACTAGGTATTATTTCTAGTATTCTGAGTGTTTCTACTGTATTGAAAGTAGACCATAGATTGTATTTGCAACCAATGCTGTGGAGCTGCAATTGATTTTGGTGTGTTTTTTCCAAGGACACCACTGGCCCTTCAAGATATTGCTATGAAAGAACCACATGCCCCAAAGTCTCGTGGAAAATATCATGCACCTGCAGAATGCCAGAAGTTGTGAACTATCATTGACCACTGGCTTGATGGTGCAGTGCACATGGACAATTTGTCACAGCCTCAGTCCTACATCATCAGTGAAACTGGGATAACTGTTCTTTCACGTGCGCAGATGGAGGATATCACAGATCTGGATGACATTCTTGAGCTTCTTGAAGAAACCACAGAGTGGGGACAGACCTTTGGTAAGATGCTGCTGAATGAGATACTCATGTTCAATGTGAGTTGCTTCAAAGACATGGATAGGTCCAGTGAAATGAGTGAAGTCGAAAGTGAAGATAATGCTGATATTGATAAAAATGCTATCATTGTGGATGAACATCCCTCAAAATGAAGGAGGACAGGGGCAGCCAAAGTGGCACTTAGCAATCAAACCAATCATGTATGTTAACAATCCTAATGCAAAGCTATATTATTTGTTTTCTTAGAACAGTTTGGTACTACGTCGAGCCTGAGCCCATTGATTGAAAATTTGGGGGCAGCAATTCTGTAAGGGGAACCCCTCATACTGCTCCTTTTTATTCTCCTTTTCCTATTCTCCTCTCTTATTCATGTTCACCCCTTCTATCCCCATCTCCCTTTTATCTCTCTTTTCTCCCTGTTGTTTCTATCTAATATTCCCCTTTCCTTCCCCCCCCTCCTTCCTACTCACTTCTACAACTGGTGCTTCTATTCGTGATTTAAGTGCCCGGTGACGTCTGCAAGTTGGAACCTACCTGGGCTACGTCATAGGTCACGTGACTTCCGTTTTAAGCACCCAGAACGTTCAGTCAGTTCAGAGACTTTCCTTAATTAGTAGTTACCTCGGCAGTGGGAGTCCTTAGGCTTTTCTCTTTGGATTCCCATCTGCCAGGTATGTATCCTTGCCTGTAGCCTTCCTTGAACTTATATACTTTGGATTCCCATCTGCCAGGCTCTAGTGTGATATTCCACTAGCCCCAGAGGTTGCCCTTATAGTAGAAAAGCCTGCCAACTTACTCGACCGGTCACTATCACCTTCGTCTCTGAATTGATATCTTCAGGTGCATAGCTGCTTAGGACCCCTCTGGTACATTCCTTAATACTCCATCCACTTCTACCATGTCTACACCCATACCAGAAGACCCGAATCCCTTTGATTTTCAAGCGGCTTACAATGAGCTGCATCAGCGTGTCGCAGTTTTAGAGGTTGCTTTGCGTGCTGAGAGAGAACAGAAGGAATTACTGGCACAACAGGTTCAACAGACAGATGTCCAGGTGCACACCTTGAACCATGATGTCGCTAGCCTTATGACTGCATCCCTTTCCCCCCCTACTACTCAAAAACGCGCCACTCCTGCTGACTTTAATGGCGACAGAGAAAAAGGATGAGCCTTCTTGAACTCTTGTAAACTCTATCTTGCCCTGTGCCCAACTCACTTCGCCAATGATCACGCAAAGGTCCTCTGGGCCCTGTCATTCATGAAATCAGGTCGTGCTTCATCCTTTGCCACGTGCATCTTCGAAATGGAAACTAGAACTGGTTGCCCTACCCATTCTACCTGGGTCTCTTTCGAGGAGGCATTCAGGTCAACATTCTTCCTTCCCCATGAAGAAACTACTGCCTGGACCAAACTCGAGTTGCGTCAATACTATCAGAATCGTTGTACCGTTGATGACTATATCGATAAGTTTGAAGAGCTGGTCGAGAAGTCTGGATATGGAGAACAGGCCTCCCTCGTCATGAAATTCCACCATGGTCTCGACCCTTCCATCCAGAGCCAGATTGCTAATATGGTTGAAGGACGCCCATCGGACAATGACCTTTCCGAATGGTTTTCAGTGGCTAGGACAATCTCACAAGCACGTGCTGCTAATGAAGCCTTTCAAAGCGCCTCACACCCCACACCGAATACTTCTACCCCCTCTCTCCTGTCTCTGTTGGTGTCAACCACCGAAACCCACACCCACCTCCACCTCACCAATCGGAATCAGCACCACAGCTTCAAGCAGTCCCACCTATTGCTACCATGGGTGCCCAACCAGTGGCAATGGAGGTAGATGCTGCTTGCCATCGTCAACCCAGTTCCCTTGTCTGTCATAGGTGTGGAAAACCAGGCCACTTCATTCAAGAATGTCCTCAGGCCTTTGATGTTCGGACCATGACTGCTGAAGAGAAGGACGAATGGATTGCCCACTTGCTGTCATCCACTGATCCGAGAGTTGCAAGCCCTATCAAGGAAGACAATCCAGAGCCTCAGGAAGGAGAAGAGGATTTTGTGTCACGCAGCAGGTGAATAGTGTGCCCCTGCTGCCAATTCCCAATCGTTTCGCTCCACTGCTGTATAATCAGGTAAACAATGAATACACAGATTCAGAACCTGATTCCTCAGCTACGGAGACCGAAATGCTAGACACACAACCCTTAACTCCTCCCCGGTCTCATACTCGTTTCTGTTGTAAAAAAAATGGGAACGAAACCCTTCCTGCACAGTATGTTGTTGCTTCCACCCCAAGCCCAAACTCCCTCTCTCTCCTAGTCGAGGTTCAAACCACAGATACAGCAGAGATCAAGTCGGTTTGCGCTCTACTTGACTCGGTGCCACTGGTTTGTTTATTGACTCGGGATTTGTTCAGGAAAACCGCCTCACTGCACGACCACTCTCTCGTCCTATTCCGGTGTACAATGTTGATGGCTCACCCAATGAATCTGGATCCATCACTGAAGTCGTTGATCTAATTTTGCAGTACAAAGACCATTCCGAGAGAGCTGCATTCGCTGTTACCCACCTAGGGCGTCAACGTATGATCCTTGGCTACACCTGGCTCCGGGACCACAACCCAGAAGTTGACTGGAAGTCTCAAGAAGTACAGATGACGCGCTGTCCTCCCCAGTGCCATACATGTTGCAACATCATCAAGGAAGGACATCAGAGAGCCCTACAACTGCGCACCTGCTGTATTGGTCCTTGCCCCATTCTCATGCATGATTCAGATGGATCAACAGCCAAAGAAGAACTCCTCCTGAGTCAACAGTATGGGGGTGATTCTGAAATGGCTGAAGGCACATCTGATGAAGCTATAGAAGAGGGTGACCACATCCTAGTTGCTATGCTCCCTCCCCAAGCTGAGTTCATTCGTGCTTCGTCAACAACATCCCAATGCCTTGCAGAAGCTGCCTGGCACAATTCCCAACCTTCAGACACTCTTCCAGACTACCTGTCTGACTGTGAAGATGTCTTTGCAAAAGATTTGTTTGACAAGCTTCCAGGACGCAAACCATGGGATCATGCCATTGAGTTAGAACCCGGAGCTAACCCCAGAGCCTCACCCAAGGTGTACCCCCTCTCTCCAGGAGAACAGGCTGAATTGGACAAATTCCTTGAGGGAATTTGAGCACAGGATGCATCCGACCATCAAAGTCACCAATGGCCTCACCAGTGTTCTTTGTTAAAAAGAAAGATGGCACCCTATGGTTTGTCCAGGACGATCGGGTGCTGAATGCAATGACAATCAAGAATCGCTACCCTCTTCCCTTGATTTCTGACCTTGTCAACAGCCTACGAGGGGCCCACTACTTTACAAAGCTTGACGTTCATTGGGGCTTTAACAATGTCAGAATCAAAGAGGGTGATGAGTGGAAAGTGGCGTTCAGAACGAATCGGGGACTGTTTGAACCTTTAGTGATGTTCTTTGGCCTCACTAACAGCCCTGCCACTTTCCAGACTATGATGAATGACATCTTCCATGACCTCATTGCTGAAGGTGCCGTGTGCATTTATCTGGATGACATTCTGATCTTTTCAGAAGATCTAGAGAGTCACTATGAAGTCGTACGGAAGGTGGTACAGTGTCTCAGAGAACACAAGCTTTATTTGCGTCCTGACAAGTGCGACTTTGACAAGACCAAGATTGAATACCTAGGTCTCATCATCTCTCATGGGAAGGCCGAAATGGATCCTGTCAAGGTTGCTGGTGTCGCTGAGTGGCCAACACCTAACAATAAGAAGGAGGTGCAGTCGTTCCTTGGTTTTTCCAACTTCTATCATTGATTTATTGAGAAGTTCTCACACCATGCATGTCCAATGTTCGACCTGCTTTGCAAAGAAACTCCTTGGACATGGGGACCCTCACAGAAGGCTGCCTTCAACACTATAAAGAAATTGGTAACATCTGCACCCATCCTTGCATTCCCAGATGACGACCTCCCATATTGTGTTGAAGCAGATAGCTCTGATTTTGCAACTGGTTCTGTTCTTTCCCAACAGTCCAAGGTTGATAACAAGTGGCACCCCATAGCCTTCTTCTCCAAGAGTCTCAGTCTGGTTGAGTGCAACTATGAGATCCATGACAAGGAAATGCTCGCCATCATGCGTGCCCTCAAAGAATGGTGACACTTCCTTGAGGGGGCGAGGCATCATATTGAGATCTGGACAGACCACAAAAATCTCAAATATTTCCGCACAGCCAAAAAGCTCAACCATTGCCGAGCATGCTGGTCTCTTTATCTGTCTCAGTTTGACTTCAACCTGTACCATCGCCCTGGCAAGACAATGGGCAATTCAGATGCACTCTCACGCCGACCTGATCATGGCACTGGCTTGAATGATAATGATAATTTGGTACTTCTCCAACCAGAACTCTTTGTCATCCATGCACTGGAAGGACTAGAGTTTACAGGAGAAGAACGTGACATCCTAAGGGACATTTGTAAGGGCACCAAGGAGGGAGAGCTGGAGGACTTGGTTGCACGTGCTGCCAAGGAACTTCACAAGACTACTGGGAAGTCTGTGAAGTCATCAGAATGGGGTGAGAGGGATGGTACACCTCTGTTCTGTGGAAAAGTATATGTCCCCGATCAGCATGACTTATGACATCAAATTGTCTCCCAACATCACGACACTTGTATTGCTGGCCATGCTGGATGTTGGAAGACCTTGGAACTTGTCTCTCGGAACTATTGGTGGCCTCACATGTCTCGCTACATCGGTAGCTACACAAAGGCATGTGACCTGTGCCTACACACCAAGGCTCGGCGTCAATTGCCTGTCGGAGAACTACACCCTCTGGAAATTCCTGAGCAGCGCTGGGAGACGGTCAGCGTCAACTTCATTGTAGAACTCCCCAACTCGCATGGGTATGATGCAGTGATGGTTGTCGTGTATTCCTTATCCAAACATTCTCACTTCATCCCCACCTTGACCACAATTACAGCATTGGGAGCCTCTCGTCTCTTTAGGGATCATGTTTGTAGCCACCATGGCCTACCCCTCCGCGTGGTTTCAGACCGAGGTACACAGTTTGTCAGTGAGTTCACTCGGGAGCTATACAGACTTCTGGGTATCGAGGTGGCTGCCTCCACTGCATACCACCCGCAGACTGATGGACAGACAGAACGTGTCAACCAAGAGCTAGAGCAGTATCTCCGTCTATTTGTGAATGAGTGACAGGATGACTGGGATGACCTCCTGCCCCTTGCAGAGTTCCAGTACAACAACCATGTCCATTCATCCACAAAAGAGACTCCTTTCATGCTCGACTCTGGTTGCCACCCACGGATGGGCTTCGAACCTCACCAACAGCCATCTAGGAGAGAAGCTGTGAATGAGTTCAAACAACGAATGGCTGATTCCCTATCTGAAGCCCAAGCCACCCTTGTAAAGGCAAAAGAGGATATGGATCGATACTACAATCATCGTTGTGAGCCAGCCCCTACCTTTGTTCCTGGTGACAAAGTCTTCCTAGATGCAAGTGACATTAGCACTACTCGCCCTTCTAAGAAATTGTCACATTGGAACCTAGGCCCCTTCCTAGTGGAACACAAGGTTGGATCCAATGCTTACCGCCTCCGACTCCCCAGGTCTATGAGTCGCCTCCACCCGGTCTTCCCGGTGGTGAAGCTCCTCCCCTGCCCCCCTGACCCCATCCCTGGTTGGAAAGCTCAACCCCCACCTCCCCCAGTCCTTGTAGGGGAAGATGAGCACTATGAGATTGAACAGATCTTGGACAGTCAATTCCGCCGTGGAAAGCTTGAATACAAGGTCAGATGGAAGGGGTATGGATATGAGCATGATGAGTGGATCCCCGAGACACATTTAGCAGCCCCAGACCTCATTGCTGACTTCCACCTCCTCCATCCCAGTGCCCCTTGTCGCATTCGTGCCACAGATTTTGACACCTTCCATCAAAAGGCACTTGTACCCCCAGTAGGTGTCAGTGTGTCGGGATGTCACACTCTAAAAGGGGGGTGATGTAAGGAGAACCCCTCATACTGCTCCTTTTTATTTCTCCTTTTCCTATTCTCCTCTCTTATTCATGTTCACCCCTTCTATCCCCATCTCCCTTTTATCTCTCTTTTCTCCCTGTTGTTTCTATCCAATATTCCCCTTTCCTTCCCCTCCCTCCTCCTTCCTACTCACTTCTACAACTGGTGCTTCTATTCGCGATTTAAGCGCCGGTGACATCTGCAAGTTGGAACCTACCTGGGCTACATCACAGGTCACGTGACTTCCGTTTTAAGCGCCCAGAACGTTCAGTCAGTTCGGAGACTTTCCTTAATTAGTAGTCACCTCGGCAGTGGGAGTCCTTAGGCTTTTCTCTTTGGATTCCCATCTGCCAGGTATGTATCCTTGCCTGTAGCCTTCCTTGAACTTATATACTTTGGATTCCCATCTGCCAGGCTCTAGTGTGATATTCCACTAGCCCCAGAGGTTGCCCTTATAAATTCTTCTTCTTCTTCTATCTGGGCACCGCTCTGAAATGCACACTGCCTGGCATGAAATCTTGCAAGTGCTCCATCCTGCAAGAGTCTGGTACCACGTGCAGTAATATCTTGGGTGAGTTTGCAAGCCTTTGTGCTTGGCTTGATCATGTGAGCTTGACGTTTGCGGCACTTCTGAGATATGAGATCAACACCGTGAGTGTTGTTCGGGGTGGTATGAGAGATTCCTTGATATGGCCACCAAGGGCATGGATAAATTCCCTGTCAAGAGTATGAAGAACACCAGATGCTGGGGAAATATTTGCTAGCAAGTCCCAATCTGCTTTTAATCCTTTTCCAAAAAAGTGTGACTTGAAAATGTGCTGAGATCCTCATTAACCACAGGGATACATAAGGTGAATACCTTCTGATAATTGATGTGATGTTCCTGATTGAGATCAACACCCATCCAGTGGCCCTCTCTCCCTGAGGGGTTGATAAGAATATTGTGCCGAACAACATTCCTGCAGGCCTAAGATCAATATCGAAGAGAAATACGGCAAGCAGGCCTTACACAAACTCAGGGGTCCATGATTTTCGAAGGTTTTGAATTAACCAGCAGAGCTCATGGGTGTAATTTATAGACCCTCCACCACAGAACATGATTGTAATGGTCCCAAGCATGTCCTCAACCCTTCCGAAGTCCCCTGCCGAACAAGCTGCACAGAATTCTTTAAAGGTGAGTAAATCTGAGTTGAGCAAACACATATTTTTGAACAACTCGTCACTGCAAGATGGAACTGTTGCCATTGTATATTTCCTGTGAATCCGTTGAGCAGTTGCCAAGAGATCTCCAGCTGATGGCGATGATTCCAACAGCAGGCTGTAGATGCTTCAAACACTTGAAGTTGCTAAGATCTTTCTTTAGTATGGCTTGAGCCCCACGGATCAAAGAGTTGGTCAGTCAATCATTGAATGTAGGCACTGTGAGGTCCTCAATATCTTCATCTGTGCACTTCAGTTGTGTATAGTAAATATCCTCAATGACCTTGATGGTCTCTGAGAGAGACGACTCTGGGATGGTTGTTGTTTGAAGTGGATATTCAGCAGTCTTGTGGTTTTCTGGGTGACAACATTTCACAAACTGAAGTTGAGGATCCGAAGCAAGATGTTCCAATTGGGGATACGCAGACAAAAGAATTTTGACAATATGAATGATTCGCTGGTGGCAGTGATATTTCAACTGGCTTTCTGAAGGTCATATATCGCCGTTAAAAGATATGTTGTGTAAGCCCTGCATGTGTTCAAGCAGTGGAATAAGTCGACATGCATCCCTGCTTGCATTTTTTAAATTGCTTGCAGTTCCACTCTGTACTTTTGGTGGCCCTAGAAAGCATCGCTCTACAAGGATTGATGTTGAGCATTGAATATTATCCCACCCCAAGCTGTGTGGTCCTTTGGCAACCACACAGGCCTTCTCCATACACTGTTGAGCCACAGACTTTTGTGCTGTATGTATTGAAGGGAACAAGCATGCCAATCCCAGCTGAGACAGAACCTCAATAACATTCTGTGATGTTTTTTCAACAAGCAAGAATAATGAAAAAGGCACAGCAAGTGCCAGTTCATTTTGAGATCTATGGTTCATGAGTTGAAGAGCCACAATGCATATTATCTGCCACACAAGCAGGCCCATGATTAGAAAATTGAATTCAACATAAAATGATGTTTGGTTATATTACATCCTCAGATTCCTTCTTCATATTGCAACTCGTGGCAAGATCTGACACTCCTGCACAATGTAGTATTTTCAGCAGGGTTGGCGCCAAGTGGGTTACTGTAGGATATATCTTTTCTTGCAAAGAGAAGTGGAGCAAATCATCAACTTGAGTGTCACCGACCTTCCCAATGAGGGCAGTGTGAGTGCTGTCATCTGATGATCCACATCCTCCATTGTGAAAGCCAAGGCTCTTGGCATAATCCAATCTTCGACCCTCTTCCTACCCGAATTATTGTCAACCCAAGAGTCCAGAACGTTTTCCACATGATGCAGACCCTCATGGAAGAACTGAGTTGCCCAAGACTTGAAATCAGGCTCTTGAAACACCAGTGTCAAGAAATCACCCAGCCCAAGCTTATTATCACGTAGACAGCTTAGCACAGCAGCAGCATGGTCCTTAGGAGATTTGCAAGTCGTCATTTGTTTTACTTTGGAAGCTGAGGACTTAGTAGAAGTGCTGATAGAACTGTGAGAAGACCTTAATGAAGACGGGAAAGAAGGTGGTGGAATTTTTAATACAGGAGGTTTTGCCTGGTAAATGTGAGGAGGATAATATTCTAGAGTGGAAGCTGAGGGGGAGTGAGCAGCAGCAGCAGGGTTTCAGAATGGATTGTATGCGTTATCTTGAGGGTCAATATTCATTTCTAGTTGCATATGATTATAATTGGGAGTACAGAGCTGTGTTACACTGTGTAGCTGCTCTATAGGTACAGTATGAGCATTTTGCTGTACATGTCTTGGTCATCCGGCCTCTGCCAACACCACCATCCCGGGAGACCAAGGCCATCCTGCTGGGTCTGGAATGCTCAGGAAGAACTGCCTACTAATTCAAACCCAGATTTCCCAGTCTCTCTACCAGTGTAGGCATGCCACATCAGTATGAGAGACTGGTTACAAGTCTAGAGTCAAGTAGTGATTGGATACTCTAAAGCTTGGTCTGGTCCAATTAATTCCTAGTGATTCCCTCCAGAGATGTTTAAAAAGTTCTTCAAGCAGGCGTGACAAACACTCGCGCAGCAACCACAGTCAAACTCTTCGTCTGGTTCTGACTTTTTTTGTTCCAGCTATTCTGATAGTGTTAGGTGGGTGCCCAGGTGCTCCCATGTTGTGGACCCACCCACCACCATTGTTGCCGACCAACAGCAACCACAGGCTCCCCTTCACTGGCAAACTCTTTGTCTCTGACTTGGAGTCACATCTGGCTTTTCTTTGGGAAATAAGGTTCTTCACAATCCACTCCACCTGCTACCCTTTTCTCATTCACATTCCATTGATTTTCCCTTTTCATGTCTTTTCACTGCCACTTCACAGACAAGCTATTCCTGTATGTTATTTCTCAAGAATTATTCCTGTAGACTAAGGTAAGAATTCCCAACAATAGACTCAAATCGTTGTATTTATACACTACCTGTAGACTAAGGTAAGAAATGTTACGTACTACATAATGAGACTAATGGCACTTACTTCCCAATGATAGACTCAAATTTTTGGGAAGGACTATACTACATCGAGAAACAAATACATATAGTTGTTTCAGAATTAGGGGACAAATGCACAGGCCATGTAGTAGGCGCCGAAACGTGCTTACTACTCAATAGTCGCTAGTATTCCTACACTCCCCCTCGAGTGTTGAGTCCACAAGACCAAGGAGTTTTGAAAGGTATGTGTATTTTGATGGAGAAAGAACCTTTGTGAAAATGTCTGCTATCATTCGGTTGTAGGCACAAACTTTAGCGCTATAGTATCATCTTCAATTTTGGACTTGACAAAATGGAATTTCGTATTGATATGCTTCATTCTTCATATGGATTTTTGATTTTGCGCAAACGAAATTGTGCCTTGATTGTCTTCATAGATCATAGTGGGATTCTCAATGGTAAGTCCAATTTCCTTTAAGACCCTACGTGTCCAAAGCAGTTCACACGTGACTTCAGATAGGGCAATATATTCCAATTCCGTGGATGAAAGCGTGACAACTGTTTGTTTCTTGGAGGATTATGAGATCACAATGTTACCTAGAAATATAGCTTATCCACCTATGGACTTTCTAGCTCATGGATCTCCAGCAAAATCAGGATTGGAATAAGCATGTAAGTTCAATTTTTCACCACCTAGGCATAGTTTTTGACCACATGTATGGAAAAGGAATTGGAGGATACGTTTTGTTAAACTCCAGTGTGTTTCACTTGGATTCGAAGAATACTGAGCAAGCTTGTTTACAGTGTGAGCTATATCCGGTCGTGATACTATGGCAGCGAACATCAGGCTGCCAATAAGTTCACGATAAGGTATGTTTTTGGATTCTTCCTTTTCTGTTTCCATTTCTGGCAATAAAATATTGGAGAAATTGACTCCTAGAGGTAAGGGAGATTTTGTTGGTTTTGCATTTTGCATGCTAAACTTTTTCGCTAGGTCTTCAATGTAATATTTTTACAATATGAGATTATGTGGGACTTATCATCACGACTTATAACAGAACCTAATATCCAGTGAGCATCGCTTTCACCGGATATCTTAAATCTTTCTCCAAATGCTTTTTCTGACTCGAATAATCTGTTATCAGAGCTAACCGTAGTTGCGTCATCGACCCAGAATCCAACCATCGCCCATGTTCCGTCATTCCACAATTTATAGAAGACCGCTGAATCACATTCCAAACATTTCCACTGTAACATTTTCTCCATAAATTCCACCAGAGTTTTCCTCCATTCATTCCCACCTTGCTTTGTCCCATACAGTGCCTTCCTCAATTGCAATGCTAAGTCTTCTTTACCCGGAACTTTAAATCCACCGGGTTGCTCCACCCAAACTTCCTCTTTGATAACTCCATGAAGGTAAGCAGATTTTACATCAAATTGATGGATTTTGAGTCCAGTGGCTGTGCCTATAGTTAATGAGATTTGAAGAGATTCCAAACACATCACAGGTGCATAAGTTTCATTGAAATGTAGTCCCGGTATTTGACTATACCCCTTAGTGACAATACAGACTTTACACTTGGTGATTTTACCATCCTGTCGTGAAGTTCATAGTGTGGTACCCATCTTGAGCACACGTGTGCCCATAGGTGGTTGAGTAGGAGGACCAAAGACTTTGTGTTCTATCATATTCTGCCATTCCACTTGTGGTGCCCTTTCCCAAGCTGCTCCTTCCTCACCAGGTAAGTTCAATGCCTCTTCAATACTTGTCAGGTCTCCTTCAATGATTGGCATAATGATAGATTCTTCTTCTTCATTTTCTAACAAAGACTGGGCTTCCCTGTGTTGACAATCCAAACGTGTTGATCCAATCAGAAAATCAGGTACGTCTGACACTAATCTCGTTTCGTTTCAATTGCTAAGGACATTTTCAGATGTAGATGTCTCTTGAGATGTTTGCTCCCCCTGATTGGCGAGATCTGATATATGAAGATGATGTGGTGGGATATGAATAGTGAGTTGAGGTTGGGTAGAAGTAGTCAGCTGTGAACTTGCAGTTACATTATTACTTGCTGTATTTTGACTGACATCCTGTGTCATAGTGTCTTTGCCGTAAAGTGCTGGCATGGCTGGCGCAACGATGTCTTCATGAAATATGATGTCACGAACTTTTTCAATACATTTCAAACCAGGATACCACACAAGATACGCGGTCAAATAGGGCTCATATCCGACCATATAGCCCATTTTCATATGTGAGTCCCATTTACAGTGTTTTTCCTTGGGTACGACAATACTAACTCGACTGCCAAAAATTCGAAGGTGCGAGAGATCAGGGACTTCTCCAGTAATGCATTGAAGGGGAGTTATACCATCATTAACACGGGTCAGTGATCTGTTTCGTAAATATGCCATGGTTTTGACCACCATTGACCACATGTTTTTAGGCATCCAGGATGCATACAGCATGGCATGAGCCCTTCAGTATTGGTGTGTATAGCTTGTTCAGCAATTCCATTCTGTTCGTGAGTATAGGGAATGGAAGTATATAAGGTGATACCTCAATCTTTTAGAAAATGTTCTATTCTCTGATTCACAAACTCTTTTCCATTATCAGCCATAACACCCCTGACTTTAGTGCCATAACCAGTTTCGATTGGTTTATGAAGTCCTCGACTTTACTGGTGACTTTGGACTTAAATGTAAGTGTTTCTACCCAAGTGCCACATGAATAATCATCCACAATAATCAGGAAATACTTCTTTCCATCAATACTCATGGTTTCCATTGGTCCAGCGAGATCCATATGTATCAACTCTCCAATGTGAGTTGTGTGTTCTACCAGTTTTGAAAGGTAATTTATGTTGCTTTCCATGTATACATGTCATGCAATCAGCATTGTAAGTCAGTTCTTCATCAATCTCAATTCCTGTAGCAAATTTCTTCACTAAATCTCTCACAGCAGCAACGTTAAGATGGCCCAAGTGTTGGTGCCACCTCATGATGTCTGTATTTGTATCCCTGGTAAGTGCAATTATTGTTTCGTCAAGACAGCTATTTAATTCTTCTTGTGTAGGTTCATTGATTGTTTGAATAACTGGAGGCGGATTACTTGTTTGAATTATTGAAAAGTTCGCTGGTTAGATATTACCCTTTTCACGAATATCCGCTAACAGTCGGTTTTCAGGGTCAACAACTGTACATCCAGATTTATCCAAAGAAACTGTGAAGCCATCCTTGATGAGTTGGCCAGGCAAAAACAAGTGAGTATGGATTTCCGGCACCCATTGGACTTGGGGAATAACAACTATATGATCTTTTCCTTGATCACTAACCCATATTTTCATTATCCCCATTCCTTTTGCATCAACTTTGGCACCATTTGCTGCCGTAAATGATCTGGGACTTGAGAAAGGTTCATAATTGTGTAATTCCTCAATTTTTGGTACAAAATTTCCTGACGCCACTGTATCAATAAAGCAATGCCTTGTGATTGGACCCTTGCCTAAGAACATTGAAGTGTCTATCATCACAAATAAGCCTCGCACTGTAGGTACACTACTCCCTTTGTTTTTATCTTGATCACCAGTCTGTAAGTCCTTTTTCATCTGCTGTTGGGATCCACTGCTACTGTTTTTCTTTTTAGGACTAGGGCAATTTCGAGCCCAATGGCCTTGCCCCCCACAATTGAAGCATCCATTAGAACACTTGACACTCTTCTTTCCAGATTTCTCCTTCACGCCTTGTGCATTGTTTTGAGATCCCAGCCTTTGTGGCTTTTTCTTCATATAGTGAACGCGGAGCCCTCCATTGCGGTATGTAACCCTCATTTCATCTCAATCTGACGAAGGTGGCTAACGATTTTCTCGACCATGTCCTTGTCATAGTCAATCACATTGACTATGGCATCAAATTCCTCAGGGAGTGAATTGATAAAGAGGTTGAGGTACAACGGTTCTGGAACAGAATGGCCAGCTTCAGTAAGTTTCATCCTCAGAGCATCCATCCTAGATTTATGCTCTAATATTCCAGATCCATCATACTGGACATGAGTGATTTCGGCAAGCAGTGCCGCCCTTGTGTTTGCCAGATGATTCCCATACACCTCATGAAGCATATTCCAAGCCTTTATTGGGTCTCAACTATCCCAGATAGATACCCTTTGTTGATATTCAATACACAAATCAATCTTGGTGAAAGCCCTTTCTTTCCTCAGCACCCACACTCTTTCTAATTGGAGTTCTTTCTCAGTTGGGGCATCGGGAGCCGTGCATGTAGGAGCTGTGAAGATCCTGGTAACAACCTCCCATTGATTTAGTGACCTCAAGATGGACTCCATGCTGGTGCTCCAAGAAAAGTAGTTGTCGGCATGTAGTTTTGCAAATACCTGGTTGTTAGATCCCAGATCCAGCTTCCATTATTCTGACGTTTTCTGTGTTCCGATAAGCCTTTTTCCACTTATTTCCAATATACCCCCATTTTATCATTCTTAGTCATCATCCATCTCAATCTTATCCCCATATGTTTATTCTCGATTTCCGTATTCGCTCTGATTCCGGAACTCCATATTACATACCCTTATCTCTTCCTTTACGATTTTTTGGAATTCCGCATATTTCTTTAAATATGCTTCTCTTCATTCAAGCTTTCTTTAGCTTATATATCTCGTTAGACCTGTTATCTTGTTATACTTGATATAGGTAGTCAAACCCTCTATATCACTACATCTTTTATTACTCTTCATCATGCCAAGTTCTATCAGTATCAAAACCTTACTCCTTCGATCTTTATATTGATATCCCAATTTATTCCGCTCCAACATTTCCAACCTTCTGAAATCCATTCTTTGATTATACTCGCTTTTCCGTAAAGCTAAAATCCTTACTCAATATTCATTCATCATTATCCCTACTCCTTCCTGCATTGATTATTCCAAATCCCAAATATCCAAAATCTTCTGCTCATCTCCGATAAGTCTCAACTTACTATTTGTCACTGACCTCTTCCGAATAGACCCAACCATCAGAACTCCGATAATCCCATCTGGTCTTCAAGTCTGAAATACCAGGGCACTAGAAATCCAAGAGGGTGCAACCCATAAGTTGAAGCCAATGCCTGTGTAGTTCAGCTTCAGATCTCCGATTTCCGAGTCATCCGATATTCCACACATTTCCGAATATCGCAACTTTCCAATTTCGGTCAAGGAGAGTTCCGACCAAATCCGACCTACATCCAATCCGGTCCTTAACACTGGTACGCACTACCAGTACTCGTCTGATAATCTTTCATGTCTTCAAGGCTAGTCATAATAATTAACTTGTCCCGGTTTTTAACTCTTCAGTGCAGTAAGATTGGACCGGGGCCCATCACCTGTAGACTAAGGTAAGAATTCCCAACGATAGACTCGAATCGTTGTATTTATACACTACCTGTAGACTAAGGTAAGAACTACGAGAAATGTTAGCTATGTACTACATAATGAGACTAATGGCACTTACCTCCCAACGATAGACTCGAATCGTTGGGAAGGACTATACTACATCGAGAAACGAATACATATAGTTGTTTCAGAATTAGGGGACGAATGCACAGGCCATGTAGTAGGCACCGAAACGTGCTTACTACTCAACGGTCGCCAATATTCCTACAATTCCACAGTGCTGCATAAGTGTGCATATCAATCTACCACATCAGTCCTCGTTCTAAGAGCTAGATGAAGTTCCTTCGTTGTTTTCCAATTTCTGCGATTTTCGTGACTTCTTGTTGTGTTTACTTCCACTGTACGACCCTCTCTTCTTGCCTTTATCGGACTTCTCCTTTCGTGCCTGTTTCTTGTTTCCACCGTTGGCAGCAATCCCATTCTTATGTGCAGTAAATTCTTCGTCTGTGAGCTTATCTTCGTAACTGGTCGCTGCACGTATTAATCTTTCGTGAACACGACCTGGAGCCAAAATTCACGCCAGCGCCTTCTTTTTTGCAAAGCGCTGCAATACGGCCAATCATGATGAACTGTCGAAGGAAGTTCACGGTAGATGTCGAGCGACTAAACATATAATGACTCAATGACAGATACGTCGCCGTGAGAAAGGTGATTTGAATAACATGGTCTGAGAAAATTCGAGGATTCCAGTGAGCGCCCGCAACCCGTTTTAAGTGCGCCACGACTCTTCGACCGTAGATACTACAAAGGCAAAAAGCTGGCAAAGAAATTGAAAGCATGCCTGACAGCTGGAAGATGTAGCTCCACATTGAGCTAAGCCCAGTTCAGAGGAAACCTAAGACAAAAATTTATAAAGGTGACGATTTTCACCTGAGAGCATGTGACCAGATTCAGTGAAGCACAACAGAGTATATAGCCAGATTCGGCCATAGCCAAAGCAAGAACGAGATCTTGAAAAATAGCTTGAGAATGAAGCAAGTGAGTCAGAGTCTGAGGTTTGGCAAACAGAACGGAAACGTCAAGTCAAGCGAGTCAAGGAAATACATGGCACATGACGGTGTTACATACTGGATACGTTGTCTCAATCCTTGTTCACGACTCGAGCTATACAGGGTGGGTGGTGGCAGCAACAAGGGACGAGCAATATACGTGATGACAGGCGCCAAGGGTATGCATAGCACCGCATGCGATCCAGCATTAGGGGGTACAAGTTGAATGGTCTACACTCACCTGTGAGGCGATGAGCAAAAGCAAAGGCAAGGCGAGCTAAAGGAGTGATGGGCTCGGGAGGAAGGCTCCGTTATATATATATATATATAGGCTCTCACGGAATGCCTGGAGCGAACTCACTGCTTCAGCTTAAATAGAGCACTTATACATCTAGAAAAAAATAGTAAGGTAAGTAAGATTGTGTGGTAGACGTGTCTCTATGTGAGCCGAGTCGAGCTCAATTCAATCCGAGGGACAAGTTCACTAGTAGGCAAGTAGATGACCTTTTCGTTTGTGAATCCTGAAGAAGCACTAGCCTCAAGTCCACCCAGTAAAGGTACCTTGTCATGAGAAAGTCGAGAGATTGTGGCAGACGAGAGCCAGCAATTGCGCTCTATGCCCTTGGAAGAATGGCATGTCACGGTGTCCAGTCACGGTCACGGTGACTGTTTCCCAGATGGGTGCACACGGCACAATTTGATATTTGCCATTTGTCGCAGCAGGACCGCAGCTAGCTATAGACATGTTTCTTCTCTTCACCATCTTGTTCATATTAGCGTTTCCATCTCTCGAAACTGCAGTCCTCTGCGCTGGAGATCGAGTTCCACTGCATACTAGGAACTTGAAGCACGGTGATATTCTTGATAATGACTTCGCTTCGTGGCTTGAGAAAACCGGGGCTAACTGGGGGATGAAGGGCGTTGCCGTCGCGGTAGTACGGAAGAACGAAGATACTGGCAGATGGATCACCGAAACCAGAGGATTTGGTGTGGCGAATCGGTGGGGAGATGCTGTGGACGAGGAGGTAAATCATCCGACTCAGCCTTTCTTTATTTTCCTAAGAAATCCTTTAATAGACTCTATTTTCAATCGGATCTAACTCCAAACTCTTTACTGCGCTCAGTATGGGATTACTCGTCGCCAACGAAAGTATTCTCGTAGATTGGGACACCAAAATCAAAGACATTGTCCCTGAATCTGTCTGGAATCTCCAAGACCCTATTGCTCGTGATCAGGCAAATCTAGTGGATATACTCTCTCACAGAACTGGATTGCCACGTCACGATCTGAGCTACAGCTATTCTGATACCCCAGAAACTGCCGTGAACTTAACATTATTACTGTTCACATTATTCAATGATACTTACAATTGATATCTTGTAGACTGTTAAGCTACGTTTTCTGCGCCCATCTGCTGAGTTTCGAGAAACGTGAGGAATCCTTCTGACATACGCACAGCATTGCTAAATATTAAATCACAGTTATCAGTATAATAATCGTAAGCGTTCATGAAAGGCATTTAATTCTTTCTGTAACTACATCTCCAATTTCAGAAATGTTCATCCTTGCGGATCATATCATCTCGAATCTATCAGGAATCACTTTCGGAACGTTTGTCACCCGTAATATTTTATCTCCAGCCGGTATGACGTCTACAACATACAAGGTCACTGAAGCCGTTCAATCTGGGAGATTTGCCGATGGCTTTTTAATCACTGGTAAGGATAAGGAAGGGAAACTAAGCTTTAAGCCCATCCCCTTTTGGGACGAGAAAACACAGACCCTGGATGCTGCTGCCGGAGGTGTCATCTCCAACGCCAAGGATATGGTGTGTTTCTTGTGCATCATATGAGCTAGGGATACCCCCGGTAGTCTTAAGGACATTTTTGAATTTTATCAGGCAACGTGGCTTCAGGTCCTTCTACAGTCAGGAATATCACCTTTCACAAATGCCACTGTTATTCCCCCGGAAGTAATTGATAAGGTCGCTCAAGGCGTCTCGGTCCTAATGTCATATTCGCCTGCTCCCGAACTCAGCCCTACTATCTATGGAATGGGCCAAGCAAGGTATACTTACCAAGGTCGCGAGGCGCGTCGTTTTTCGTGCCGGCCTCGGGACAGCTGTAGACTCACGATTGTCTTCTCCGCAGCTGATCGAGCATGACGGCGGCACCATAGGTCATTTTTCTTTCGTGATCCGCGCACCGCACGACAACGTCGGGATAGCCGTGTTGACGAACGCACAGACAAGCGGCCCATTCTTGCAAATGACAAAGTTCAAACTACTAGAAAAATCGTTGGGGCTCAAAACCGTTGACTGGGAAGGAAGGTGGGTCTAATCTTCCCACCCTTGACGGGATGTTGATTTGAATCAGGTATTCCAAAACATCGGATTTGGATGATGACATCGAACCACAGCCTCGTCGGTCAGATGGAGTTCCACCCACCCTACCTCTGGACTACCTTGCTGGGACTTATTTCAACCCCGCATACGGATCAGTCACGCTGTGTCCCTACCCACCATCCAGCTCCAATCAGCCCCCTCGCAAAGAATGCGAAGGTATCGCTTTCGAAGCCCTCCCCCCATTGTTGAACGCCTCTGTCCCAGTCCTTCTGGCCACCTGGCCAAAAATATGGTCCGACCACCTTATCCTTCATCACACCTCGCGGGATCACTTTGTAGTGACATCTGTTCTCACTTTTCCTGCACCGTTTCCTGAGGCAAATGAAGCGGATGAGGACAGCCGCCCGTTCGCTATCGCGTCCCGTGGGGGGTCGGTGGAATTTGTGTATACAAACGATGTGGCGGGGGAATGGCATGTGGAAGGGGTGGCGTGCAAAGGCATATGGGGTGCTGGATGGGACGTTGCTGGGCTTAAAGGAGAGGGTAGAGATGGTGCTGAGGTTTGGTTTGATCGAGTGATGTAGGATATCTATTTTCTTTCACATGTATTGACTGGTTTTACACTGGTGATTTGTACTATGTGTGGAGATGCCTATATACCAATATCTTCAATCAGTGGCAGCTGGCCTGCCTCCAATAAGATGTCGGGACGCAGCTAATGCTCCTGTGTCCCCTTGACATTTATCAACGTAAGTATAGATAACAAGACAAACATTGTCATGCCAGATGATTTTGTTTGTGATGTCGGTGTCATTATGACAGACCTGAGAACTCCACGACTGTCAAAAAACAAAAACAAAAAACAAAAACAAAAAACAAAAACAAAACAAAAACAATCTGCTGAGAGGGATTTTTTCTTCCGAAATTTGGAATAGAGGTATAAATACTCTTGAGAATCGGTTGACAACATATGAAGACAGCTTACATGAGAGTTTTACATAAGTATGTAGTTACATGTAAGCCGTGTCATGACGTATCATTCACTGATGATTCACAGCCAACCCAAAGTCACAAACATACACTTACCCTTAGCTCCCTGTGGGAGTTGTGCAGGATTTATTTCAAACGATACCTGCGTCGGGCGTCCCTCCTGAGACTATTCAGTGAGTACTCGCGCGCTCACGGCCTAAATATGGGTGGAGCAAGAAAGCGTCCGACAAGCATCCGAGCCGGTGGAATGGTACTACCATTTTATGGTGAGTCTCATATTTATTTTACACTCTGTGTTCACGTAAATATAAATACATACAACCAACCTGTCTGTGAGGCTCCAGAGATCATCCTGATGGTTGAAGTGTGCTGTAGAGCTGTACAAGTCACTGGTGATGCAATGCCAACGACAAATCACATCCCGACAGTCGGTAATGCGTCCTATACTTGAATCCAGAAGTCTAAAATATCAACAACGTCCATGTGAGTATCAGTTTTCAGCGTAAACGCGCAGGGTTTGTTCTTGGAGCGCGATCATCTTATCATTTTTATGTATAGCTTTGCGTTGTTATTCTAGACCCATCAAGGCATCGTAGGCCCCCCTCAAGCTAGGGATTATCTGGCCATCTTTGTAAATCTTCACAGGATGAATAAGAAAACCCACATGGATGAAACGAACTGATTGGCAGAAGCCTTGCATCGCTGGCCACGCCGACACTAACATCTCCCTCCAAGAATACCTTCTGCTGTGGAATGTGTACCCTACTTCGTTACAAAAACCGTGGATCTAGAACACGAGATCACTTTGGAGCACCTGCACATGCACCGTGACTATGGTCATCATTTTTCCCCTGACACTTGAGAGATTGTACAACACCGCCCTTTCCCGTTTCTAAGGTCCCGATAACATCTCCTGAACGCATACCCATGATCTTTTCCCGATTTACATTTACTCATATACACGAAACACAGGTGATGCTATCCGTGTCGGCTGCGGTACCAAAGGGAAGGAAAGTATCAACAAAGCTGGGAAATTTAGTATACGCCATACGATCATATTTATACTCGCAAAATGAATCTTGGTCGGCTC
Source organism: Ramaria rubella (assembly GCA_015039355.1). Classification (NCBI taxonomy): domain Eukaryota; kingdom Fungi; phylum Basidiomycota; class Agaricomycetes; order Gomphales; family Gomphaceae; genus Ramaria; species Ramaria rubella. The sequence continues at coordinate 249,741 of MU134368.1, read as the reverse complement.
CCTCAAACAATGGCATTCTCCTTCAAGTTACTCTCCATTATCGGTCTCAGCTTGCTCGGAAGTATCAGCGCCAGACGATGGAATGACACGGGCAAAGGGACAATAATCCTTGAAGAAGCATGGACCATACCTGACCTCCTATTTCAACAGAGGCATGTTGTCCACCGTTCACAGACTATTTTACATAATAATTTTAGTGTAATTTCTCAGCAATGAGTCTAGTGCGCCATTCATTCACACGTATGCTAAACTAAACAATTTACCGCAAGAATTATCTTAGATACAATAAAAGTAAATTTACTCGACATCCATGATCAACGTCTTGCTCAGATGGATGCCACGGGAGTTGACTTCGTCAGTGCCATTGTACTGGAAGTAGGATGTTGGCTTATTTCTTCCCTTCAGATGGTCCTTTCGTGTGCGTCGCCTTGTGTTCAGGGTATCTCAGACCCAGTCGCTGCTGCAGAGCTAGCGACCACCGTCAATAATCAGCTTGCAGCCTCCATCTCCAATAACACATTTCGGTTTGGAGCCTTTGCAGCGCTCGCAATGCACAATGCCACTCTGGCCGCAGCAGAGCTTAAACGCACCGTAACAGAACTTGGATTTTTCGGTGCCTTACTGAATGACTACCAGCAATCTGGACCTGACAATGGTACGCGATCATTTTCCTAGTCTATTTTCCATGCATCGCTGAGATCGCTTTGTGATTAAAGCTACACTTTTATATTACGATCAACCTGAATACGACGTGTTTTGGGAAATGGTCACCCAATTAGACGTTCCAGTTTACTTGCATCCTCGAGTTGGCATTGCTCAACTCACTGCCTTGCAATATCAGCATTCCATCTGGTTAAATGGACCGGCGCAGGAATTTGCGGTGACACTTTCAAATCATATTCTTGGATTATGTGCCAACGGCATATTTGAGTAAGCAGCTCCGTTGACTCATCAACTGACGTCGTAGTCAACCCGCATAACAGTCGTTTTCCGAAGCTGAAAGTCATTGTTGGTCATCTGGGAGAACGCATCCCCTCTGACTTTTTCCGAATTGACGAACGTAAGTTGTTCCAGCTTCTTTCTGGTTCTCTCGATTCATGTTGGGCTACAGAAATTGCTCACCAGCTTGCTGATGGCATGCCTATGTTGCGCAACGCCTCATCATACTGGAAAACCAATCTATTTGAGACTACCTCTGGAAACTTCGCCACTTCTCTACTTAATTTCCACATCGACCAAATTGGTTTGGATCGCATTCTTTATTCCGTGGATTATCCTTACGTCCAAATGACTGAGGGTGCGGCTTGGGTCAATAGCCTGCGTCTAAGCGCCAAGGATCTGATATCGCTCAAAAGAGGGCTAGCGATAGAATTGTTGCGCTTGAATGATTAAGAATTATTTGGATGAGAATGTCATATCGTTCGTATGAAAAGAATCTTACCTGTACGGTGCGGGTTTCCAGAAGGCGGCGCTATACATACATAGTCCTATTGTTGGAAAATGGTTCAACAGATTTTCCTCTTACGTTCTAATTAATTTAGGAGAGTGGAAGAAAAGACTAGATACTCTCATTTCGTCATGGTAAAATGGGAATAAAATGGTGTTGTTTGTTAGATGATCGGAGTTTAAACCTAAACCAATCAAAGCCAAACATAGAATCTCTTCCACGATAATGCACGCTACTCTTGCCCGTCGCGCTCTGGGTAACCTGGTGCCCCCTAAGATCGCAACCCCATCTAGTGTGGTACGTGCTGTTCCTTCCGCATCATCCGCTTTAAGTTCTGACCCCACTCCGTCCAGTCCGGTGGTTCATCGGCCTCCCTTGCACCTCTCGTCGAGTTCTACTCCAAGCTGCCCAAAGGCCCAGCGCCGAAGCATGGTCCCAGAGGCCCTATAGCTTGGTTTTTCGGGGCTAAGAATGCGTCGGGTTTCCCAATCCTTGTGACCATTTCCGCACTCCTAGGGTTCGGATATATAGTGGACTACCAAAGTACGTCTCACACTCATTTTTGCGCCGGTCATCCTGATTAATTGCAAATCCTTGTCCTAGTGCACTTGAGTAAGATATGGTTTATAGGCATATGAGTAGCTCGACTGACCAAAAATTGCAGAGCACCACAAGAACAATACCCATTGATCTCGGAAGGATGTGGTATAAAAACATAATGTTTATAGAGACAAATCGCAGTCATTCAATAAACTACTTCTGCCGCAATTTTATCTGCATGTGAGTTACAGTTGAATTCGTGGGTGGTGAGATTTCTGCACACGCACACGAACCTCTGGTTGTCGGCATGCTAAAACCAGTCAAATTAGAGTGGTGGGCCGCAGGTATGCGTCCTTTTCTGTCCCATGTCTTTCCTGCTTATTTGGGTAGCAGTTGTCAACGTGCGCAGTACGAAGTCTACGATAACTCTTGAGACTTGTATTAGACTATGGCTCGAGTGCTGATGCAAGAATCTTGAAATTCTACTCATGTAGTGCTACCTATGGTTTATGTGAATTGCTCATTTTCCTGAATTGGGGAGTTAAGTGTGACACACCTATCATCCGATTACTTATGGGCTGTTGATGCTGTAAGTACCGCTCGGAAGTTTCTGACACATCCCACTGCACGTGCCAGGCTCTCTTTGATACGAAGTCTTTCGCCAGTCGTTTGAGGAAGCTAGATGTTTGCCAAATGACCTGCCATGATTCGCTTGCACAACTCTCGAGAAAACGATACGAACTAAATTTATAAATATGATATGGTTCCGGACCAGAACGGCGAAACAGCGCCAGATTAGTCTACCGACACTCATCGTTTAAACGGAGGCGCTGATACTTAAATTCGCGCGATTGCAACGCGTTCACTATCTGAAGGAAATATGCCGCTTCCAGCCAAGGCCTTCCTACTACCTCTCGCAGCGCTGGCTAATTGGATTGCCTTTAGACCCCCTAATATAGTGAACAAGGAGGACCGTATCCAGAACAAGAGCCAACTTTTTGAAAGGCTGCCGGTGGCCGTGAGGATGGCAATGCCTGCACGAGTGCGTTCCAAGTTTCGGGACAGGCAAACGCTGATTTCTCTTCTGTAGATCATGAGCTGCGGGTGTCTGATGACTGAATGGGCAATCATGCTGTCCTTGTATTTTCAGAACACTCCCTCGAACGCCCTGCCATTCAAAGTCTGCCTAGCCCCTTCTCCGTCCTTGCACCAGCTTGCCACCTTGTCCCCAACGTTCATAGCTGGGATTTTTCTTATGTACACAAGTGCCATGCTCCGTGTCTGGTGTTACAAGACTCTCGGGAGACTATTTACCTATACCATGACAATTCGACCAAACCACCAGTTGGTCACATCGGGCCCGTACAGCTACGTTCGCCACCCAGGCTATACCGGCAACATTCTCATGTTGTTAGGCTCAGCAGTCACGCACTTTAGCCCAGGAAGTTACATCCTCGAGTGTCAGATTATGTCGAATACATATGCTCGAGGGCTCATTTGGGTGTGGGTCGGACTCATGTTGTTCTGGAGCGCGTCATTCTATGGAAGAGGAGCCATTGAAGATAGATATCTCAAGGAGGAATTTGGGGACACCTGGGTTCGCTTCCGTCGAGCTGTGCCATATAAGTTCATTCCAGGTCTTGTATAAGTGCATGAAATTAACATCATACATGGCCGGACCCGTACTCATTACGATGGTATATATTCATCTGATACATGTCGTTGTAGGAATAGATACTTATTTCTTCCCTTATTACAGCACCTCCGGATATGGCAACGGACTCGATCAAGATGGGTTGCTTAGTGTATCGCAAAAGAATTTAGGAACTCCCCCGTTGAAAATAGAGGCACAAAGGTCTTAATAGACTAGTGTGTAATGCATGCAGTAGGTGAAGACCTTCAAGCCAGCGTTTTCATTATTCATTTGCATGAATCAAAGTCCTACCATAGTACCCAAACGGCGCAGTAACCTCCCGATTTCTTGAAAGCCCCCTTGTTTTCATATATAACACCACTGAATTTTGAGGGTGGGATATCCCGGTAATCATGATTGCTAACCAGGCTCCACACGACCATGCTCTGTCGCGCGAAGAAGCTTTGGATCTATGTCATGTGCATCGGCTTCTGGATGCGCATTCGCCTCGTGAGAGTTTATCGTGGGTTTCTTGACCCGATTGCAAAACCATCGACTTATGGTTCACATGGTGAAAGCTATAAGACGCATGCCCACTAAATTCTTTTGCTTTAGCAGCAAGTATACCGGCCCAGGCACCATATCCGCCTCGGATCCACCAGAGCAGGTATCTCAGCTTTCGCAACATTTGGCGCAGATTCTCATTTGTTTTCTCAGGTTTAAATTCCTACGTGGCAGGTAAACGATGACTCTTCAGGCTCCACTTAAGGTTTCTCTTCTATTTCTTGCGGCTTTGGCGCAGCATGTTGGCTTCAAACCACCCCATCCGCCTCCTGTAAAAGATGATAAAGTCAATAAAGAGACCTTCTTCGAGAAAAATACGCGATGGATGGGATTTATTAATCAGGCTCGTCCACTTTTTCGTCTGCAGCCCGGACCGACATTAACAAATTAAGACAGTATTCCATGATTACTTATTGCATGACTGAATCTGTTGTACTTTTAATACTCTACCTTGGATACCGTCGTTCGCCAGGCACACTTCTTTCAACACTCTGCCCAGGCCCCACATCTTTGACTGCACTGTCCACAATATCTAATTCATTTCTCTTGGGCGTAGGCGCCATGTCCATCGGTGTTGTTATCCGCGTCTGGTGTTACAAGGCCCTTGGAACGCTTTTCACCTACGAGATCACCATCAGACGCGATCATAAACTCATAACCTCCGGGCCTTACAATTATGTTCGGCACCCGGGTTACACGGCCTGCTTATTCCTGATTGTAGGAGCGGCAATAATTGGATGTAACCCTCACAGTTACATCAGAGAATGCGAAGTGATGTTAACATCAGCTCGATGGATAATCGGGGCCTGGGCTCCCTTCCAGACGTATGTGATCGTCTCCCTATTGAGACGAGGGAAGGTGGAAGATGAAGGTCTAAGAGCAACATTTGGAAAAACTTGGGATGAATATAGTCGCAGAGTGCCATGTAGGTTTATTCCAGGTCTTGTTTGAATTGGGAAGATTATAGAGGGTTAGTTTGAGTGACCTTACTGGACAAAATAAAACAAAGAAAAGAATAGTTTTGGCTATTCTGTCAAATCATGAATGATAATGCAGATATTGAAATGAATCATCCATTATCCCTGTAAATCTTTCAGGATTCCCAAGAATACTGCAAGATCATCAAGTATACTAAGGGATAATTGATGATTCGTTTAAATCACGAAGTATATATCTGTGATCACACAATATATTTCAGGATCCTGAATGATTTGGACATGATCCTCAAGGATTTGGCCTCGGGATTTGGGAGGATATCCCATTATTCACAAGCAAAAGTCATTCTTTAGTTTCATTTGTTGAAACCATTGAAACTGACCAACTGTGAAAATGAAATTCACAGTTAATTGTAGGAAATCCTATCAGGATTTGCAGTTATTTCTGAAGATTGTGAAGTATTAGTAAACATATCACTGTTTGCTTTGTTATGTAAGTAAGTGTATCATGCAGATACAGGTGCATTTGCAAATGTTCGGTGTGAACGTGTTTGGGCCTTCAGCCATGCAGGCATTCCTGAAGGGCAGGTTCAAGAAAACCATGGTGTGGGCACCTGAAAAAGCATGGCAGGATGGTGGTGGTGAGGCAGATGGCGCTAGAGGCTTTGCTGGAGGTGTAGACAGCCTGGGGGAGGAAGGAGTAGTCATATCTAAAGGGTAGGGCTGTGAGGGAGGTGCTAGCAGATGGGAGGGATGGGGGTATGTACTTTAGAAGCTGCAATTTGGACGTGGAGGGGCCACAGACAATGCAAATGTTGATGTCTCCACGGAGGTTCATGCCCTCCACTGTTTGTGATTTAAGCTGTTGTGATGCTGACCCAGACTGTTAGCTCCAATGTTCGAACTGGTAAGTTGAAGTCCAATCATGTGGCCTGGGTGTGTCTGTCCTCAGGCGACGTCTCATCCAACCCTAAGCTGAGCATTGCAGATTGCAGCATAAAGTGGCACTCTAGTCCTGAATATCATTATAGCCTCGGTTATGTGAATGACTGCTCACTTACCCAGATGCTGAAATCGAACATGTAGTTTGAGAACTGCAGCATGCAACCATTCAGAGGTCCAAGGACTTCCTGAGAGCCAATTGTGCTCTCAAGGATGGATCCATGGGTCAGGATCACACCTGGAAGAAACAAGTGAGTGACTTTCACAGAGACCAATGAACAATATGACGGTACCTTTCAGCATTCCTGTTGACCCACTTGTGAACAGGATGTGAGAGACAGAGGACCTGAACCCCAGTGAGAAGTGCCTTGGATGTAGGCTGAGCTGGTCAGTCCTCAGTGGACCTGCAAGAGGGATCTGCTGAGGACCAACCCAGTCAGCACATCTGGACTATAAGGGATGGCAAGGGATGGTGAATCTGTGCCCATCTGTTCTCATCCCTCGATAGAGGATTAGCAGATTTGATATCATGAGGTCTGATTAGAAGGGAACAGATGAGATGCACATAAATATTAATAGAAAACAAAATAGATTTGACAGTAGACTGGTATTCAAGTTAACCTCCCACACACAAACAGTCTATACCAACCAGACAAGATGTACAGATAGAAAATAATATATTTTGTTTTATGGTCTACAATAATTATTTCTACTATATAGCTATCTAGAAGGTGCTACCCCTAACATGCATTTTGAGCTTGTAATCTAAGGAAGCACATAGTTAAAACAGGGTAGGAACTATAGACTAGAACCATAGCTTACCTATTACTTCATCCCTCACCAAGTCCTCATGCACATGGAGTGGGGGTTGGACTGCACAGAGTGAGGGCAGCAATGGAGGGGGTGGGGGAAAGGTTGGAAGATGGAACACAACGAGATCGCCTCTATATATACATAAATGAGTATCACATGATGGAATGCCAGCTCAGTGAAATGAACAGTTCATTCATTTTGTTCATTTTTCTGTTCTTATACAAACACAGCCCAGAGACTTTGATGAGTACAATAAATTTTAAAATTGGTACATGCACATACAAATGAAAAAAAAAACATCCTATGTGCTCAGATGTGCTGAGATTCCATCGGACCTGTCAATGGCCATGATCTCTGATCCGACCAGCTGAGTTCCAGACTGAGGCACTTCTCACTGGGCCTGAACCTCTGTGACTAGAATGCTGGGTTTGAAAAGTCGTAGTGGCATTGACTCAGGTAAGCATCTGGTTCATTACAATGATGCACTGAATAGCTTCAATGGTTTAATGGTTTGACATTTTCTGAGTTATCTAAGAATTGTTTTGCTAGTCTTATAATAATAATCCTGTCCAATCATTCAAAATCCTCCATGAGTGTAGCATTTCCCCAAATCCTGATGGATCCTCCTAAATCATGCACTACCCAATTATCATGAAAGTATCACATCATGATTCAAAAGGATGAGTGATTTGGGAATATCATACATGATCTATGTAAATCACATGCAGCTATCCTGAATGACACAGTGTGATCTAGAGGTATTCCTTGATTTTGGCAAATTCTCAGTGATCACTCAGGACTCCAAAAACTGAAAAGTCAGTACAAATCATGAAAGATTAACCCATATCACATTGGTATTTTGGAAAATCCTAATAAATCACATAAAATCATGCAGAATCACACAGGGTTATAAGGTATCTTTGCATGATGTGTCATGATCATCCCATATCTTAAAGGATAATGCAGGATCTTGCTCTATTGCTTGTGATATATGCAGGATTTTTGGAAAGTTATTTTATTTTGTCCAATAAAGTCAGTCATAGGTTAGAACCCAGATTCATTCTCAGCTGACATTTTCTGATATCCTTTTCTGATTATTCTGCTTATCTCTGTTTATCTATTCTTAGTTATTTCTTCAAGATTGAAGATCTATCTTTGATCGTATATCCATATTCATCCTTATCCCCTGAACCTGTATTCACTCCATTTTGGAATTCTGCACCTTTGTATCTTTCTGATTTGGATTGCATCTATTCATTATATACGACTCCCACATGTACTTGTCCTTCAGGTCAAATATTGATTCATCTGAACTCAATATCTTCTCAATTCTGTCTCTAAGTCTTATTCTGCTCTTCTGAATCTCCGATCCTTCTGACTTCTGAATCTGAAATACCAGGACATGAGGAATCTGAGAGGGTGCAACCTATAAGTTGAAGCCAACATTCATACACCTCCAATTCCAAAGTCCAATATCTCAATATCCCAGTTCTCTGACATTCCAACAAGAGGAAATCTAGTTCATAACAATATATTCAAACTGAAACTCTTGATTCTTCACTATGCCTTCTAACACCAGATCTTGCACAATTACTGCCAATAACACTCAGGAAAACACTCCACCCAGAATATCTGTGACAAAAGTTATTTGTGATATCTCTTTTCTCTAAGGGACAGCTTTAGATTTTTTTGAGCCCAAACTCTTAGATGATGACACTTTTGAAGACCCATCTTGGCTTAGTGGCTATTGGGATTTCACCACGATACTCTGAGAGAATTTTGGAACTTATGACCCCATTGGTGATGCAGAAACTGAACTTGACAATCTCCAAATGTGTGATAACTAGTGTTGCCATGGCTTGGCTAGCAGGCTTAATGGCTAGCTGAGCCATGACTAGGGTCGAAAAGCCGGGGTCAAAACCCCAAGCTGTACAGTGCTGCTACTCACTTCTCGACAAAGTCAGCAATTCCCATGGCAGGGAAACTTCGAAGTATATCTCCTCCCCCAACCATGCCAATAATACGATCAAACACTATAAATAGACCATGATACATATTAACAATAAGAAAAGTAACATCCGGTCAGGCCCCAAGCAGTTTGAATTTTTGTGACCTCAAAATTTGAATTAATTTGACCCCTTTAGGTGAAAATAGCCGAAAGAAATCAGGAAAAAATACCAAAAAAAATTGCATAACCTCTAAAACATCTTTGAAAAGTATCTACATAGTGTTTTATTGATTTCTCGTCCATAGACAGGCTTATCAAGATATTATCATATTGATGTCCATCACAATTCCCCAGCCAACTTTGTGATGTGATTTGTACTTCCTGACTGCATGGTCGGCTTCTTTTCCAGACAACCCCTTCCTGTAAATAGATCATTAATTATATCTCATCTGGTCAGAGAAGATAACAATGAATACCTGTATGCATCCATATATTGATAACACTTGCAAAAGAATCGCCAGATAATGATGGTGCCGCACTTGTCCAGGCAAATTGACACCTCACGTTGAGCTGTGGCAAATGTACCATCTGCAAGTTCTGAAAATTCTGACAGAAAATAAGAGGCAAATGTAAGTTGTAGACATTTGGGACACATACCATGCCTTGCAAAACCCCACACAGGCTCAATTGGATTGAGCTCACAATGGAATTTGGGTAAAAATATACATTGGTGCCCTGCTGCTTCAATTACCATCTGAAGCATTGACTTTTCGCAGGCAAAATCACTTTGGAGAGCTAAAGCCTGGGACATGCAGCAATCTTTGCGAGCATGCAGAACACCAAGTGTTATGTCATCAAGATCAATATGTTTGCCATCCTCCTCCAAATATTTTCGAGCCTCCTCCTCAAGCTGGGTACGTTGTGAAGCTGACATCTCGCAGCTTTGACAGGTTCCGACCACTTGTCCATTATTTGCTGCTGCAATAATGCATGTCAAGCCCCATTCTTCACAGATTCTTGCCATACCCTTGGGAACCCCAATCAACTTGGGATCTGATGTTTCAGTGGCCATAAAGACCATGCTCTGGTGAGTTCCACGTTTGGAAAGTATGGGACAGTCATTAGGAATAACGGTATCATGCATGCGTGGCTGGTTTCCCCCTGGCTTGACATTCATTTTTTGAACTGACAGAGCATCAGGCGCAAAGGCCTTGTGTGCAGACAAACAATCGAAAATGAATACTGCAACATCATTTGGGTGCAATATATTGAAGATATCGATGGCTACTTCAACCTGGAAGAAAATGTTGTGAGTAGTTTTTTTTAGCAACAAATCTTGGATGCAATCACTCACCTGTTTTAAGAGTTGTTTCATATCCCACCAAGCATCATGATTTTCCCCCAGATATATGATCTTGTGTGCATCCCCCCCATAGGTATTTAAACAGTCAGTCCATTTTGTTCCCTCTTTGAGCTCATCAATCACATGTGCAGGCAAAACCAGACACCCTGTACTTTCTAGCACAAAGTCAGACACATGCACCAGTCGCCCCCTTCCTTTCTTGCGCAGCTGTTGCTTGCCTGGGGCCAAATAAACACAATATTCCATGTCATTTGCGTGGAATGATGACTCATCCTGGAGCCAAAGTTTCTTGGATGGTGAGGTAGAAAATATTGAGTGTGAGGAACTTGTGGCAATGTTCTCAGGCGTGACAGTTCAAATGGATCCAGCGGGAAGTGGCATGCAGTAGCGTTGGCAAGTATTAAAGATAGACGGTACAGACATAAGTGTATATAGTCGACACTCGGAGTAGGAGAAATGGATCTGGAAGGGATATCATATTGGTAAGGTTTAGCTGACCGACGGCAGTGATGGCGGAAGAGTTGGTAAAAGGTAGCACAGTACCAAGGAGTTTGGAGCTTGCCAATATTGCGACATGTGTCTAACATTCCATTTGTGACCGCTTGTGTTTGGTTTGAAGATGGGTCGAGGAAGTGGAGGCAAATCATGATGGGGTCACGTTTGACTCGGTTAAAGGGGAATCTGCTGGGACCCAGGTCAGAAAAAGCTGTAGGAGGGCGAGATTGTGAACGCGACTTATTTTTCATTCTGGTCAAATCTAACTAAATGCAACACTTGTTTGGGTTTGACTTCTAGAAAAGAACATATTCACATACTACATTGTGAAAGACTTACATCTTGAGTGTGTTCCGGTCTAGCTTTCCCATGCTTGTCACAGGGAATGAGTGCAACAGAGATGATTATAGTATGGCCACATACCTTCTAAGCCTCTGCCGGATGGCATGTCTGAGCGAGCTGCGATGCCACAATGTTGCTGAGGGCATCACAATTGTCACATCCTGTGTGTCGAGAGACCGTCTATAGTCCAATGTAAATATCCTAGAGGACAAAAGGACTTACATTTGACACAACAAAGGTGTCTGCACCTGGGGGGTGCATGGTCAAAAGTCAAAGCGACATGTTGGTAACTTGGTACGAATGAATCACATGACCAGCACCTCAACCATTGAACGAAGGGTTCTACATAGTTCAACTTTGAATTTCTAGCTGGGGATGATAATACTCCATGGCCACAGAGGTACCTCACAGATACCTGCAGGTATACCTGTGCAGGCCATGGAGCATACCTGCATCTGTCATGTACCTGTGGGAATCAGGTATCCGAACCCACGGATGAAAAATACCCGTGGGTTTCCCATGGGTAAACCTGCAGAAAACCTGTGGGTTATCTGCACTTGTGTCATGCCTTACGGTTATCCATAAAGGCTGAGATCTCCGATCAGATATAAATAGGGAAAGCGGTCTAAGGAAGCACAAAAACACTTTTGACCTTGGACCACCACTACCACCACTAAAACTCAACATGGCATCACCCTCACATCCCCCCTCGCCCCCTCCATCCATCATCAAAATCAGCTCCAATGAAGAGATCATCGTGGAGATGGAGAAATATGAGCAGAAGAAAAAGGAACTGGAGGAGAAGTTGCAGAAAAAGGCGAAGGTGAAGCAGGAAAAGAGGCGGCGGAAAAGTAGAAGGAGGAAGACGATCAGAAAAGGAAGGAGAAGGAGGATGAAGATCAGCAAAAACGAGAAGAGGCCAATTGGAAAAAGCAGAAGGAAGACACAGATTGGCAGAAAGCCGAATCAACGCAGACTGTCCAGGAGGAAGTGAGATGGAAGGAAACACAGTTGAAGAAAGTGTCAGTAAGTCACATTGATTTCTCTTCAGGATAATTGGATTTCCTGATGGAAAAAACTGGATTTTAGCTGGAGAAAGGCAATCGGAATCAGGACACCATAGGGCAACCCAGGCCATCATCGGCAATTGCTGTCGCATGGAAAAGGCAGGTGGAAGACATTGCATGGTCAGATCTGGAGGAGTTTGACAAGCGATGCATTCTCTGTTGGATGTGCGGCTTAGAATACATTGATGATGAGCAGAAGAGCGGGAAGTCAAGAAAACAGGCCTGCATTCAATGTGGGCTCAATCAGAAAGAATGTATAAAGCTGGGCAATCCGAATTTTGCGACAGAAATGGTGGGAAAAATGTCTTTGCCAGTGCAGAATAAGGTGTACCAAGGCAATGTGGAGGCCAGACCAGGGCCTGTGACAAAGAAATAGTGGTCAGAAAGAGTGGTCGGAGGTGTTGCGGGATCATCGGGAAGGGACGACATTGGGGAAAGGCAAGGGGAAGGAGCAGGCATCGGAGAACGTCTGGGTGGACAAACTGTCGGACAATTTGGGGCTTGTGGAGGAAATCCACAGGCTTCAGAAGATGATACACAACCTTGCCAAATGGTTAAGGTACAACATCGAGGGAATGGCGACTCTCAATGACTTGTTGAAGATGTCACACAAAATTTTGGAAATCAAGTTCAAGTTCCAGAAAAAGTGGTGGGAAACATACAATGGGACGTTGGCGCCACAACCAGAAATGGAGTCGGAGGCCAAATTGGAAGATACAGCAAAGGAAAAGGCAACAGAGGTTGAATCGGAGAGGGAGTCAGGGAAGGGAAAGGAAAAAGAAAGGTGACGGAATGGATGTGGATGTCATTCTGGAGGTGACAGAGAACAGGGTTCCAGAAAAGGCAGAAAATGCCAAGGAACTGGAAATGGAGGATAGTGGAAAAGCGGAGAATCCAGAGAATGTGGATTTGGGGAAGAAGGCTGAGGAGGAAACAGAGAAGGTGGAAGGGCCTGAAAGAGGCTGAAGCACATGAAGATGAGACCATGCAGTAAATAGGAAGTCAGAAGGAAATTGGAAAGGCAAAAAGTAACATAGAATAGTCAGAAGAATTGGGGAATTAAAAGTAATATAGTTAGTGTAAGAAAATGGAATTGTTTTTTTTTAAATCAGAAAACCAGAAGAAGCAGCACAAATCAAGAAAGAAATGTTTAAGTAAGTTCAAGGATTTCGGAAATTGGAATAAGTCGGAATCGGAGTGATGTCAGGTGAAAAGACTTGGAATTGGGATTGGACTTTGTAAAAAGGTTGCACAGATGGTTTGGAAGAGTTGGAAATATCAGAAGGTGTGAAGGTCATAGATGTCAGAAGGATTTTGGGATTCAGAAAGTAAATAGAAATGTCGTAGGAACAGAATTGAATAGAATGGCTGGATTGAAGAAGTGTTGTTGGAAAATGTCAGTGAAAAACAAGTGTGACTGAGAAGGTTGAAGGAATTGAGTCGGAAGAATTGGAATAAGAGTGGATGATTGAAAAAGACTTAGTGTCAACATAGTGGCTACTCCCCCTTTAAGGTAGATGTCCCATTGTCTGCCTCAAAATTCTGGGAGGGAGAATACAAGGAGCCGGAGTATCAGAGAATTGAAAAATTCCTTCAGGAAGCATGTTGGAATTTCAGGAAATGCGAGCAAGATTTCATGGAAACTTCTCAAAAAATTGGTCTTGATGTTGTCCAGTTGAAAAATTGTTGTAATCACAGATTACTGGAGAATTCGGAGGAAGTTGGAATGTTAGAAAACATTGAGGAAGGAATAAAGGATTAAATGAATCAGAGATTTTGAAAAGTTTGGACTAAAGGGGTTTTTCAGAAAATAAGGTGAATCAAAGTTTGAAAACTTGAGAATGGAGTTAGGAATGAAAAATATTGTTCCAGTGGTATTGTCAGTTTCAGATGAGACAGCATTGTTGTGGAAATCCAAAAATGGCTGACAAAATAGGGTCGTGGAACTTGGGTGAGAAGGAACAAGAAAAACATAGGGAAAAAGAAAAAATGTCAGATAAATCTAGAAGTTGGAATTTTGGCAAAAATTGAAGGTTTGTCAAAAAAATCAGTAACACTCTTGGTATTTGTCTTGGAATATCGTTGAAAAAAGGATGGACGTCGTCCCAAAGGTGACTTGAAAATTGGAATTTGTTGGAAAACATGGATTGAATGAGGTAAGGATGGTGCAGTCATGAAGACAAGGGGTTCAACAGTGCCATTCGAGGAAAATCGTTGCAGATTCCAAAGGTGGTTTGCTGGTTATTGTCCCATAACGTGGAATTGGAAATTGGTGACTAGACTTAGAATTGGAGTAACTGAGTTGCATCTTGAGGGTCAGATTTGGAAAAGTCTGGGAGTCGGAGGTCAGAAAAATAATCTCAGGAAACAGAAATAGGTCCTTGAAAGAGATTTGTAGTTTGGGATTTGGAAGTCATCCTGGAGTATTCTCGAGGAAGTACCAAAGTACTGTGTGGAAGATGTCAGATGAAATCCTATAGCTAGAGCCTTGTTAATGTGTTCTCAAGGTGAGTCTGGCTTAACTAGATGTAAGGAAATGAAATTTCCCATAGTGAGATTCTCTCCCTCCATTAAGATGTGATCTTGTCAGAGTGTGTAGCGAAATATTGATACATTGCTTGTTGGAAATTGGAAGAATCAATGTAATGGATTTTCCTGTTGGAAAGATGCCAAGGTTTCCATACTGTTGTATTGCAAGGTGAGGATTCATCAAGCATTGACGTTGGATGTTGTGGTGAGTCGGAGGATGTTGCAGCGAAAGCAAGGATTTTGGAGATTCAGAATAATGCAAATATTTGCAGGTTTCCAGGAGACATGTCATAGAATTGAATCTTCTCATTGAGGAGTGCGGAACTCGGTACGGCCCAATGCCCTGTCAATCAATGGATTGTAGTGAGTGGGTTAGTGGTGTTCCCAGCACGTCAGAACAATCAGAAACAAGTGGTGTTATACATATTGTAATAACGACTAGGATTTTTGCTGGACGGAGGACGTGATTGGTGTGAATAGCCTACTGTATGGTGCAACATAAGGATGTCATCAGCAACAGAAGCGGAGACCTGCAGACAGCAGGAATCCAGAAAATGGGTGTTTAGACATGATGATTGGTTGAAACATCAGCAAAATGGTGTTCAGAGATGCCGGAATTCATGAAGGTAGGGTCAGATATGATTGTGAAGGGATTTGTGGCATTTGTCAGAAAATAGGATTGAGGGATGTTTTCGGAAAGCGTCTGTTGTAATCTCAGTAAGGCATGAATAATGATATGAACATGGAATTGTGTGCGAGGATTCTTGAGCTGTTAATTTCAGGAATTTGGAAGGGCCTCTAAAAGGTCCTTGAGGTTGGAATTACTCAGTGTGATGATTGCAGCTCGGAGTTCTGCTTTCCTGGCAAAGGATGATGACCTCAGGCAAGTCTTCACTTTATGATCAGGTCTTCAACAGTAGAGGCATAATTTCTGATTGATACCTCATTGTTTCTCCTGTGGGGTTAGTTTGCCATCCTGTCCAAAGATGTCAGAAAGTTTTGGTGTCGGCAGAATTGGGGTATGGTCAGAAGTTGTTGCTATTGGTTGTAAGTCATCGAAAGGAAGGACTGAGATTGCATTGTCGGTATTCTTTGGGATTTGCTTGGGTTTGAAGTCTTCATCTATGAGGAATTTGTCAATGTCATTGAAATGCTTGTGAACATTTGACGGATTGATGGTATTGTCAGTAGACTTGTCGGTGCCGTCATGCTTGGGTGTTCTGACTCAGGTGTCGGAAGACATTGTAGAAATCAAGAGTGTAAGCTTGTATATACTGTTACAGACCGAATTTGGACATAAATTGGATTTGGTCAGAACTCTCCTTGACCAGGATCAGAATGTCGTGATATTCAAAAATGCGTGGAATATCAGATGACTCAGAAATTGGAGATCTGAAGCTGATCTACACAGGCATCAGCTTCAACTTATGATGCGCCCTCTTGGATTTCCAGTGCCCTGGTATTTCAGATTTGATGACTGGATGGGATTATCAGCGTTCCAATGGTCGGGTCTGTACAGAAGAAGATCAATGACAAACAGTAAGTTGAGACTTATCAGATGAGCAGAAAGATTCCAATATTTCAGAGTTCGGAATAATCAATGCGGAAAAGAAATAAGGGGTAACAATAAATAAATATCGAGTGAGGCTTGGCTTTATGGAAAAGCAAGTATAATCAAGGAGTGGATTTCAGAGAATCAGAAAGATGTTGGAGTTGGAATATTCAGGATATCAATATAATGATCAATTGTATAAGGACATATATGCTTGAACAATATACAAAGTAAGATATAGAGAGGGTACTAATATATTGTTAGAACTCAGGTTCATTCCCAGCTTTTCTGCCTTTCTCCAACATATTTCGATTCGTAATTCCAATATGTTTTTCAATTCGCTCCACCCATTCTACTTATCCCCATTCCATCTATATTTAGTCATTTCTTATCAAGATCTACATCTTTGGTCTTATATCCATATTTACCCTTACCTCCAATCCTGTATTTGCTCCCTTTCGGATTTCCATACTTTGTATCTTTCCGACTCAGACCGTATCTATTTGTTATATACGACTCTTGCATGTACTTCGTTCTTCAGTTTGAATATTGATCCACCTTGGCTCGATATCCCCCCACCTCCGTCTCTAAGTCCTATCCGATCTTCCGTTCTCTGACCTTTCTGACTTCTCCAATTTCTCTGATATTCTGACTTTCCGAAATACCAGGACACAAAGGATTCAAGAGGGCACAACCTATAATTTGAAGCCGACATCCATACGTTTCCAATCCCAAACTCCAAACTCTGACAATTCCGACATCCTGACGAGAAGAAATCTAGTTCATAACATATATAGACTTTAATACAGATAGGAGTCAGCATGTTTTCGTCAATATACAAACTAAAGAAAGCTTGAGTGAAAAAAGCATATTTAACGGAATATGTGGAATTCCAGAAATCGGAAACGAAAGAGATAAGAGTGTGTGATACGGAGTTCCATAATCAGAGCAAATACGGAAATCAAGATAGAATGTACAGGGATAAGATCGAGATGGATCGTGAATAAGAATGATGAAATGAGGGTATATCGGAAATAAGCAGAAAAGGGCTTATCGGAATGTGGAAATGTCAGAATAATGGAAGTCGGATCTGGGATCTAACACGTACACAACAGGATGTGTCCTTCTATTGATACCATACCCTTCTGATCTCACAGTTGCTTACTAAAATGGTGGGGAAAGCAGTCCCTGAACATGTTAAAAGGATTGAGAAGTGATGAGCCAATAATGCAGCCATGCAGGCTGCCTTTGACATGTTCCAGCAGGAGCAGACAAAGCCCAAAGAGGAACATGCAAGTCTGTGAAAAATTGCAGAATGCTTCGAAGTAGACCCTAGCACACTGTGTCAGTTGAAGAACAGGCAGAGATCAATGAGTGCTTTTTCACAGTCACATCGAAAATTGACACCAGATGAGGAGCATGTGGTTGTGAATGCAATCCTGGAGTCTACTGACCAGGGTTTCCCAGCAACACATGCACATATCAATGAGATGGTGAATGCAATCCTCAGGAGTTGTGAGGATCCCAAGTTGTCTGTTGGGATCCATTGGCTAGACAAGTTTTTGCATCGACACTATGACACCATTCAGGCCCATTGGAGCAGACTGCTAAGGCACTCAATCCCACCACAGTAACTCATTGTTATAATGAGATAGTCAAAAAATACTTGGTGGATCTGGGTCTCCAGCCTGAAGACATGTATGGTATGGATGAATCTGGTTTCAACTTTCCAACCTGGAATACAAACCACACAGCACGTTTATGGATGGCAGGGGGCAAAAAGGCAGCACAAACAAGGTGGTGGTGACCGTGAAAATGTGACTGTTCTGAGCACCATTTGTGCAGATGGGACAGTCCTGCGGCTGACCATTGTCTACAAAGGGAAGAATCTCATAAGGAAGTGGTGAGAAAACAATGTGTCAAATGCATCACAAGTGTGCTCTGCTGATATTTCTTGATGCTCACTGAGTGTCTTTGACAGCATCTCCCACTCTCTGAATGGATGGACTGACAGCAACCTTGCTGCACAGTGGATAGCAGATGACTTTGACTCCCAAATGAAAGAAAAGTCACCCAGACGCATGCACGCACTGCTTTTGGATGGACACAGTTCACATTATACTCCAAAATTGCTTCATTATGCTAAAGAGAACAATATTGTGGTCCTGGGTTATCCCCTCATTGCACACATGCTTTTCAGGGACTGGATGTGATTTGTTTTTCACATTTGAAGGACTTCTGGAAGGAGGAGGTCCATGCATTTGAGGAGCTTCACCGACACAAGGTCACAAAGGCTGACTTTACTGGTGTCTTTGGATTGGCATTTCTCCATGCATTCACAGTAGATACCATAAAGGCTGCCTTCAAGGCAACAGGTATTCACCCATTCAATCCCACAATCATTTTGGCATCACAGATGTGGCCCAGTGAGCTGACATCTGTCAAGGGAACATTTCCACTCTCTCAACCCAGTCCCATTGGCGCCGTCATTGCAACATTTCATCATCAGTGTCCTACAGCATTTGACTTGTCACCCACAACCCATACCCAAGCAACACGCCGACAATCTGTGCCTATGGATGAGTGGGACCCAAACATTGATCCCAGCCTGTACACACCAACCAAACGTATTCGGCTCATGACTGCCGCTCTCAGCGGCATGTCTTTGGGCTCATTTCTAGTATCTTCAAGTCCTATAGCTTCCAGCCAGACCATTGCACCCCCGGTCCTTGAAGCAGCACCAGTTAATGCAGCACCAGACTGGAGCCTTATTGAGAAACAGGACACACACTCATGGCAGTCCCAAACACAGCTCCAAGAACACATTGGAGCCCTCGAAACAAGCCTCCAGTTGGCACGACGAGCAATCATGGTCCAGGATGGCATCATAGAGGGCAGTCATGCCCAACTTGTCATCCAGGACCTGCATGTTCAGAAGTTACATCAGTCTTTGCATGCAAAGGAAAAACAAAAACAGATCAACCAAGAAAACTCTTCCCAGATGGAAAGGGCCACCATTCAACTGCTGATGAGTTTGTGGAGGAATTAGAGTGGGCTGAAGAGATGCGACATGCTGAGGCTACTGCGAAGAAGCTGCAAAAGGATGACCATGCAGCAAGAAAAGCAGCCAAGGAGACAGCTGAAGTGGAGTGGAGGATCATCTGTGAGACACACCAAGCTGCGTTGAAACATGGAAAAAGAGAGTTGGAGAACTTACTGCACAGGGAACCCTCAAGAAGGACCTTCCAAAGAAACCCATTCATTCACTCAAGCCAAGAGCCACTCCATTGCCCTCCACATCAACCGCTCCTGCTATGTAAGAAGGCATATTCTTACAGTAGCATATATGCTACCGATAGAGGAACATAAGCCACCAGAGTGGTTTATAGGAGGTATTAGATAAGCAACCCAGTAGGGATGCCTGTAGATAGTGGACAACTATATAGTTGTCCACAAGTAATTCATAAGACAGATAATCTTGTATACACACCACGCGCAGATACCAATAAAATATTGGCATAGTCTGTTGAGTGTGAGCAAATTCTTACACATTTTTGACTGCCAATCTTGGCAGCACTGCGATAACAAAAAAAAAAAAATCAACTGATCTTTTTACCCAAACCGACGAGTACCACTTGCCGGAATCATTGGAAACAGTAAACAACTGTTTACTGTTTATTCTTCTAATCAATAGAAGAATACCACAGCATGGCTGATAGACCATAGATCTATGGCGTCGATAAGGAATTGAAGCCAAACGCCTAGATCCTGAGGGGATCCAGATACATCTGGGACCACAGCCAAGGGCCCAGACAGGAGAGTTGAGCCTGCCCACGATGTGGACAGGCGAACAGGAACACCGACAAGGATAACAAGTCCTCATATCATTGCAACGCCCATAGCTTCCGACTCTAGGAGTCGAAAGTGAGAATCAGCGGATCGAAGAAGATCCACACAGGACAAGTCAGAAACAGACGATATATAGTCTGTTAAGAAAACTAGAAGAACCTCGACTAGGTCGAAGTTACGATCGTCTCTCGATGAGTTGAGAGA
This sequence comes from Ramaria rubella, assembly GCA_015039355.1. Classification (NCBI taxonomy): domain Eukaryota; kingdom Fungi; phylum Basidiomycota; class Agaricomycetes; order Gomphales; family Gomphaceae; genus Ramaria; species Ramaria rubella. The sequence goes on along the minus strand of MU134368.1, from coordinate 229,518 downwards.
ACCGCTGACAAGTGACACAGATGAGTCGCCGGGGGTGCGAATGTCGCAGCTCCCATATGTTCAGAAACATCGCAGACCGCAAAGTTCATCATCCCAATCAGGGACGATGGAGCAAAGGTCAGCGCACCGGGAGGAAGAAACCCAGCGATATGAATGTACAACCAGACACATTTCCCAGATGATTACAACTCTCAAGAAGAGCCGTAAATGCGTAGAAACTACGCGTGAAGTGAGCCAGTGAGCGGCTGAGGCAGCTCGTGCAGCGGACAACGCCGCAAACCAACTCCTGACCTTAGGAGATGGTATGGAACTGTTAATACAGTCCCTGGAGGAAGAAGTGCAGGGACCTTTGTGAGGAAAGGCCCCCGAGCGTGGCAACAATCCCAATAGGGATCGTGAAGTTGACCGTGAGGCAGAAAAGGCTCGCAGGAGATGAGACAGACAGAGGATGCCACCTCCGGCTGGTCCGAGCACTAGGAGTGGTCCTCGAGAACCTAGTGCGACGATAGAACAAGACAGCGATAGTACGCACCAGCATACTGAGGAGGAGACAGATCGCGAGTTAGATGCTCACAATAGAGAAAATATCCGTGAAGGAATTCGCAGATCAAAAAAAACTTATAATGAGCAAGAAGTGCTCAAAGCAGTGACCCAACAGTCACTGCAGGAGATGATGAAGTCTGACGCTGACAGCATCAGCACTACGACTAGCACTCATGTTAGTCTTGAACGTGAGTTTGATCACTGGGATAGGATCAAACATAAGGCAGCGCAACGGAAACACCGTGCGCTAAAACTCCATGCTCAACACGCAGATAAGCTAGTTGAAGAGGCTTATACTGTAGGAATCAAAGGTGAAGCCTTTGATAAACTGATCGAGTCAGCGAGAGTGGCTTGATCTGTCCTCAGTAGCAGCTATAGGCTGAGGGATGCTTTTCTAACGGCTGACAAACGTCAACCGTTGTATCAGATTGACGAAGACATTGTTGATCTGCCAGTGCAGCAGGACGTGAATAGTCACATCCCTCGGCCACACAGGCAGATACAAGCGATACTGTGTGCGGTATCGCTAGCAGTCACGGATCCTGAAAGGAGGATCCAGGAGGTAGGAGGAAATCTGTCTATGTATGTAGATGGAGTCGCAAAGATGGTGTGAGCTGCCCTTGCGAAACACAAGGACAGTGAGCCGGACAAATCTGTGCTTGCCAAAGCCAGAGTAAAACTACCTCATCCAGCAGAATATGCTGGGAGAGCAGATCTCGAAGAGTTTGAGAACTTTGTCTCAGGGATTCTGAGATGGCTAGGCATGAATAGTCTACTGGGACCATCCAGTACGGAACTCCAGTTAAATTATTTAGGCACTCGCCTCAAGGGCGAGGCATTGGAGTGGTACGCCCAAAATATCGAGCATCATGATCGAGTCGTAATCGACTGGAATCTGGAGAGTGCAATCGCTGGGCTACAACAGCGATTCCTTCATGCACTCACGCATAGGCATGCGTCAAATAAGTTTGACACGATTGTGCAGGGGACCAGAACCGTTCAGGAATTACTGAACAATATTACGAAGTATGCAGTGTGGATGATACATCCGCCAGATGAGTATACAATCTGTAAATGGTTAGTAGCAGCGCTTCGAGAAGCACTGCATCATGAAGTCTTAAAATTAGGCTACACGACAGAATTCAGTTCAATAATTGAGTTATATGAAGCCGCAAAGGCTGTAGAGGATGTGTCTCGATATGACATCGGGTCGCAGAAAACAGAGACTAGCAGCACTCACGTGCCACAGGCAAAGCCAACTTTGACAGCTAGTCGAAATCAGGCTGTGCCGAGCTTGTCTCGAGCCAATAATGCAGGAAGCCGTCCTACGGCAAAGCAGATGATATATCGTCTGCCGAACGCTTGACCTCAAACGGAAACGAGGCCGACAGTACCCCAAACAGGGGTACAGGTTACGCAGAGAGCTGGAGCTGGAGCTGTAGTAGCTTCTCGTCCTCCACAGAAACCTTCTGGAGGTCCAGGGGGTCAAGGACATAGCACAGAGTTGACGTGCTACGAGTGTGGACAAGTCAGGCATATCAAGCCGAATTGCCCACAGTGGAAGAACAAACCGCACATAGCAGGTGCATGGTTGGAAGAAGTGGTTGAGCACTCAGGGATTGCTCAGGAAGGGGAGGAGGAGCCACAAAGTGGCAAACCAGACGAGCGAATGGACGTCCAGGATGACCATGAGAATGAGATCGGCAAACTAGTCGTGGATTACCAGTCAGAAATCATGCCTTATGAATGGGATGATGATGATGATGATATGAGAACACAAAGCTCGTATCGAGCAGACAGAGTACGTCCGCTAGAAGGATCGTATGAGGAAAGGCGGCACATATATGCAGCGCAGACACCAACTACCATCGTCAGTGGTGACTTAAGTCAAAACAAGGACTTCCGCATCCACGCAGGAGTCATAGACAAGACCATTGAGCCTGTCTATGATCATCGGTTCAGACCGTGTGATAAGACACGCCCCAAATGGGCGTGTATAGACAACCAAACAATCTCTGGGTATTGGGAGATTGGTGGCGTCAGAGCCCACTGTTTGTTAGACAGTGGGTGTGAGGGAGTCATGCTCTCTCCAGACTTCATACATGCTGTAGGCATTAAGATGTTCGAACTTGAACATCTAATTGGTCTACAGCTAGCATGTGTCAGCAGTAAGTCGACCATCAACTACGGAACACACACCAACATTCACTTTGGTGAACATAATATTGAGGAATACTTTGATATAGCAAACATAGATTACTACAATGCAATACTAGGAACACCATTCCTACGTAGATTAGGGATATCCCTTGACTTTAGAGACGAGGGATGCATTCATATGGTAATGGAAATAATTCCAAACCACGCGAATGCTTGGGAAGAGCAGCAGGACTATAAAAACCCGAATGAACGTAAGACTCAAATCGCGAGTCTTAAGCCTAATCTAGTGAGCCACAAACCGTGACTCAAGACTGGCTCCTCGTTGCATGTGGAGCCATCCACAAGCTTGCCAATGGGAGGCGAGACAAGACAAAAAGGAAAGAAAACCCAAGAAAAATTGACGTTGGTCTACTCGACCAATGTACCGACAGGATTGACGAAGGATGTACTCACACCGAGCCACTGTCATTGATGGCAGAGGACTTTCCCAAACTAGAGTACGCAGACCTCTTCGGAGGTGTGCCATTAGAACTTCCTCCTTGGAGGGAGATTAACCACAAAATTAAGTTCGTGGATGAAACCAAACAGTTTCATTATCGATTACTGAAGTGCCCGGAAGCACTTCGAAACGAACTGATTGACAAAGTCAACCGGTATACCACCGCTGGTTGGTGGGTATCAGCGTCAGTATGTTCTGCGGCGCCAGCGCTATGCATTCCAAAGAAAAACGGAAAGCTCAGAACAGTGATAGACCTATGTCTATGCAATGACAACACAGTGAAGGACATTATGCCCTTCCCAGACCAGGATACGATTCGGCACAACGTAGCTCATGCTGTGTACCGATCCAAACTTGACATGTCCAACACATATGAACAAATATGTGTAGTCGAGGAGGATGTCAACAAGATGGCTTTCGCGACCATATTTGGTACATTCAAAAGTTGGGTTATGCAGATTGGCAACTGCAATGCGCTGTCTACATTTCAATGTCTCATGACGTTGATTTTTCGTTTCCAAATTGGTTGATCAGTCCACATATACTTGGATGATATATTTATTTACTTGAGCTCTATAGACGAGCACGAAAAACACCTTCGACAGGTGTTTGATATTCTACATGAGGCACATTTGTTCCTCAGCCAAAATCGATCCAAGATCGATTTGTATTCGCCTCGTATGGAATGCCTGGGTCACATAATAGACAACAAAGGCATACATGCCAATGCAGATAAGATGGAGAAGGTTCGAGGTTGGAGAAGACCTCGAACATTTAACAAAGTCCAACAATTTCTTGGACTCGTGCAGTATCTGGCACCATATATGCCAGATTTGACAGTGTATGCAACTCCCTTATCAGGAAGTGCGCGCAACAATAGGACGTTTCAATGGATGCCCTTGATGGATAAGTGCTTTGAATCCATCAAAGTGCTAGCATGTAAGGCTCCCATTCTGAAGCCTATAAATTATGCTAGCTCAGAACCCATTTGGGTTGTGACCGACGGTTCCGAATCTGGAGTCGGGGCAGTTTACGGACAAGGTCCGGACTGGATGACTTGTTGTCCAGCAGGATTTCTATCAAATAAGTTCAGTCCTGTGCAACAGCGTTACAAAATGCATGAGCATGAGACGATTGCTATCCTTGAAGCACTTATGAAGTGGGAGGATAAGCTGCTAGGTCACCAGTTCACACTGGTGACAGATAACAAAGGTCTCGAATACTTCGAGACACAACAGCATTCGTCCGATAGACAGGTGCGCTGGTGGGAGTTTCTCTCCAGATTCAACTACACCACAGTACATGTACCAGGAGTGGAGAACAAGGTAGCTGACTGCCTGTCGTGCTATTATGAGAACGACAAGCAGGGGGGAATTCACCCAGCAGAAGAGTACATCAATGCAGATGCGCGGCTAGACCCAGAAGGAGAATTCCTCCCAACAGATAGATTCGTGGAAATACGAATGGCCACAGCACAACGGTCGCAACAATTACAAGAGGCGACAGAGCAGCGTGTCATAGATGCGCAGCAGATGAAACAAGCAACGAAAGAACCTTCCACACAGATGGGAGGTAAGGAGGAGGATGATGTACTAGCTACAATGTTGGGTGCAGACTCAGAGAGTCTACGTTCACACGTAGAACATGAGTTTTACCTAAAACTAGCCGTAGCCAATGGCTATGGAACAGATCCAATACTTAAGAAAGTATTGGCAAATCCTGAGGCTCACCCTCGATTTGGGGTGAGAAACGGACTGGTTTGGACAAAGAACCAGTTCAATAAAGATGTAGTATGCCTTCCCCGGGAAGTGTTTTCCAAGGGGAGGAGAATGGTTGAGATAATCATTGATCATGCACATAGAGTAGTTGGCCATTTTGGGCAATTCAAAACCGACAAGTACATCAGGCGATCATACTGGTGGTTGGGAATGGCAGCCAACATAGAGTCATTCTGTGGATCCTGTGCAGCCTGTCAGGCTGCAAAGAAGGACAATAGATGACCAGCAGGGTTATTGCATACCCTGCCGATACCTGATAGACCTTGGCAGTCTATCAGAATGGATTTTGTTGGCCCATTGCCAGAATCGAAGGGTCACGACTACTTACTAGTCGTGATTGACAGACTCACGTCTATGGTGCATCTAGTGCCAACTACGATGAGAGTGACTGTGCGACAAGTTGCGTGGTTATACCTCAAAGAGGTAGTATGCTTGCAAGGAGTACCGGAGTCGATAATATCGGATCGTGACTCTAAATTCACCTCCATATTCTGGAGGGAATTGCAGCGCATTATGGGCACGAAGCTGCTCATGTCCACAGCATTCCACCCGCAGACAGATGGAGCAATAGAACGAGTGAATCGTTCTGTAGGACAAATACTCCACACAGTAGTGCAGAGTTATCAGAAGGATTGGGCCAAGAAATTCCCAATGGTAGAATTTGCATTGAACAGCTCAATCAGTGCGACCACGGGATACGCACCGTTTGAATTGAACAGTGGATACTTGCCCCATATCAGGCAGGTACTATCAGTGGATACTACCTTCAGAGGAGTACGGCAGTTCGCACAACAAGTGTTGTGGAACCTGATTGATGCTCACAATGCCATCATCACGAGCCGAGTGCAGCAGACAGATACTGCTAATACCAGACACTGACAAGCATGATACTCGACAGCGCCTACTACACTACAAAAGACGCTCACTGCACACGCGCCTATTATCATCAGCTTTCGCCAGACCATCATCTGCTGTGCTACCTCCAGTCCGCCAGACATATCATCTCCACACTCATTCTATTTTTCATCAATTCTATTTTCAATATGCCATCCAGCATTGCCGCCACCACGTCCCATGATTCGTTTCAGATGACCGCCAAGCCAGACATACATGTTGGACCACGCATTGAACTTCCTAGTCAGTGTTCTCCCCTTGATGTTCATTTGTCCAGTCCTCCTCCACAAGTCGCACATCGTCGGTACTATCCCCTATATGTCGAATCTCCTGAAGGCCCATACCGAATATTCCCCTCATATCCTCCTTATCACATTCACGATTGCATATGGGTATTTGATCAAACCTTCCATGCTCCCTTCTACATCATCGGTTTTTGACCCAAACTTCGAACCAGTGAATGGTTGGCATCGTATCGTCCTCAGGAATAACTGGTACATCAAAGAGCACGGACCAGGAACAGAGATTTGCTACGGTTATGTGCCTAAGGACTTCGTCAAGAAGGGCTTGTCTTCGTTCCCTCTCTGGAGGAAATTCGTATCCAAGTGTTGTGATTGGTTCACATGTTTCTGAGTCGTCATCAAGTCACATGACTCACTTACTCATCTTCGGAGAAATTTGACAAGCAACTGGAATCCTATTGGACGGCTATGACTCATTTTTCATCACCTGACTCACTCGCTTCTCGGCTGTACTTCTATTTCCAATTGTTCCACATGGTCTATTGTCTATGACTCACTTCTATTCTATTTCTGGCTTCTATTTCAAATTCGCTGCCACATTTCTATTCATTTCTTCGACCACCTGACTCATTTTTCCATTTCCTTACAAACCACCTTCCTATTTTGGTTTTCTGCCTCTCGCCGTTAGTCATTTCTCCTGTCTGCTGTCGACGACATCGTTGTATGGCATACTCGCATCGTTTGTTGTTCTGCTCATGTATATAAGGCCTGTTTCGCCTTAGTGTACCCCAATTCACCTCTATCAGTTGGATTCACTCGTCTAAGTCTCAAGTCTAAGTCTTCTAAGTCTACTACTACTACTACGTCTACATCAAGGCCAGCTTTGTCAATCACGTGACATTTGCTGTTGTATCTCGTCTACGCTTACGTCAGCGTATTACGTCATCATCTTCGTCATTGATACGTCCTCATCTTCGTCTTTGTTCTACCTTTGTTGCTGCTGATAGCAAAGCGCACTGAGCCGAACACCAGTGTAAGTAGCCGTGCAACAACGACACCGCTACCCACTGTCTTTTGGATCTATTTCCGAAAGTAAACTGACAACGCTGTCAAGGAACGACGTACAAAGTAGGACAGCTAGTATATCTGTCTACAAAGAACCTGTCCTTACCTAAAGGATGGGCAAGGAAATTAGTGCCCAATTATATTGGGCCATATCCAGTCATAGAAGTGGACAATTCCATTTCTACTGTGAAAATTGAGTTACCTTCCGAGCTCATGGCTCAGAGGATGGTACCAAGATTTCATGCAAGTCTAATTAGACTGCACATACCCAATGACGATGCACAATTTCCTCATCGCGACGTAAATTATATTTACGACTATGGGAAAGAAGACGAACCAGAATGGTTCGTAGATGAGATCCTGGCTCATCGCTGGACTAGTACGTCCAAGCTGGAGTTACAAGTAAGGTGGACATTGGGAGATGTCACCTGGGAGCCACTCTCTGCATGCAGAGAGTTAGAAGCACTAGATGCTTATCTAGAGCTAAGGGGAGTGAGGAAGCTGCTAGAGCTTCCTAATCATGCCTCATAAGGCATGAAAGAGATGACGAATGAGTCCTTAATAAAAAGGACTCAACACGAACATGATTTGTGTCAACGATTCACACAACGCGACAACATCAAAGTGGTCACATGATGCAATGGGTGCGCTCGCTCTGCATTTAAGCGACAATTTGATCGCCGCTTCAAGGTAAAAGTTACCAACCACCTCCACACTCGCACCAGTGCGAGTGTTCAGCGAATAGTCTCCATGGATGCTGAAGCGTCCCACACACCTCATTCAGCAGAGGCACTCCTTAGTGCTTCTGAGCAATTCGCAATGCTCCAAAAAGAGCAAAGCTGGATGGTGCATGGTGTCAAGGACGCCATTGCAATTGTCCATTGTGACTCCTGCCTGGAGTGCAATGCTTACACACAGCACTTGCTGCAAGCCGCAAAACTGCAGCTTATCAACCCTCAAATGCATGACATCGAATGCGCATTAAAAGTGGCCTGGCCACCATTACTCACCAAACTGGCACACCCTTTCATTAAGGATGCAGTAGCCTCATACAAAGAGGACATACGCGAGCTCCAAGCAGAGCTCGACATGGTTTGTGCTGCCCTCGACAAGGAGAGGTAGCTAAATCGTGAAATGGTGGACAAACTGTCCACCAAGAAGTCGATGCCATCAGCGCCAACGATAATCGATCTGACATCACTGCCAGACTTGATGATGGACTCAGTGAGTCTGTCTACTCCTACTACCGGTGCATCACCGGTAGGACCTACTCGAGCCGGTCGCAAGACAGCATCTCATCAGAGAGCACTGGCAGCGCCACACCCAGTGTCACTGCATGCTCGGATTGCCCTGGCCATCGGCGACCCGCCTGCTACGCAGACGGGCTTCTTACCCTGCCCGTTGGGCAAAGCACCGCACCCCACTGCGGTGCAAACAAGCCGTTGAACCGCAGCGAGGTTAGACACCTGCTCGCTCAACAATCCAAGATTTGTTGAACAGCTCACGCTGGCACACGCGACATTTGCTATGTCATGCAGCACCATGCAGCATGCTGTAATCAAACGTACTGACTGCAAACAGCGATTAGCTACTCGAACACCCACGTTCGAGATGGCGCATGACACGCCTCCCAATCTCAGGGATGCATTGCACACCATCGAGTATTCCCCGGAGGGAGTATCCCCCGCTATCCGCGGGAATAGTGACAACACCCTCTGTCTCAAGGATGTTGATGTCTGGGTGTGGCTTAAGTTGATTAAGCCAAAGAAAGACAACCTTGTCTTTCTCCAAAAGTTGACGGACCTGTTCACAGTCTGTGGTAGATGGGCTGAGCTTGCCAGTATGAACTGGCAGCAAGACCTCCCGATGCTGTTGTCCACCAGCGTCGAGAAGGTGTTCGAGTGGAAATGCCCTCACGAGAGCACGTCTCTCGATGAGCTAGCCCAGTGGCTAGGCCTTTATGCAGGCGTGGATCCCACTAGGGCATTCATAAACATTGAGCCCTATTTTGTACAGAAGCAGAGAAAAATCTGCTATAACGAGACCGCACAATGGGGCCTCGATGCTCGCAAAGGCCGGACATATACTGGCCTTCACATACCTACGCCTGCTCACCCCCCAGGCTTTTGGGGAGCACCGTCGACTTCAGACGACGATTCATCACTCGACAGACGTGGTGGAGGGCCTCCCTGCTCAAATGCACGTACGGATGTGCTGACGACAGAACCCTCTGCCCAATCCACCCCTCAGCCTGCACCCGCTACTACAGCAGATGACACCATGATGGAAGTCGACCCAGCCGACTCCATATACTACGACAATACCGTCGAAGTAGCCACGCAGTCGTCATCGACTGCGCCTGTACCAATATATGCTGATCCTCCATCAGCATAAAAGTTTCCCAAACCTTCTTGAGGTTTGGTCTGTGGGGAGGATGTAAGAAGGCATATTCTTACAGTAGCATATATGCTACGGATAGAGGAACATAAGCCACCAGAGTGGTTTATAGGAGGTATTAGATAAGCAACCCAGTAGGGGCGCCTGTAGATAGTGGACAACTATATAGTTGTCCACAAGTAATTACATAAGACAGATAATCTTGTATACACACCACGTGCAGATACCAATAAAATATTGGCATAGTCTGTCGAGTGTGAGCAAATTCTTACATGGAGGGTCATTCACATGTATTGAGGTTGCAAACAAGCAGACTAAATGTACATTATCTCAATCACACATCAGAATTAATAGCTTTACATCTATTTTAATGTTTATGCTAATTATTGATAGATATGTATCATCTAAAGTTTTTTAAAATTTTATACAATATCTTCCTTTTACTAATGATACATATTTTATTCAACAGGCCTATCTCAATGTAGCCATAACTTTTATTGTACGTCTAACATACTATAGTACACATCATGTCTAGTTGCACCCTATATCATCATTGTTGATTTATACTTGTAAAACATTGTGGTAAGGCTTCTATATTCTAACATATCTGAACTGAGATGATATGTATCTCTTATGTACACTCATCCAAAAAATCCTGAATGTACATCACAGATATTTAAATACAACATAAACATAGAACTTCTAAAGGTTCTACTTCATTTGGAATGGCCATCTATATTCAGAAACATAGCTTTTAAATGTGTTGGTTATAATACATCATAAATTAAATGCACATTTGGATAAAGTTATGAACAACCTTCTGACCCCGAATGACCCTCTATATAGTTCCAGCCTTCACATTTTTCCAGTACTCATCTATACAATCTGTATTATTAAAACCTTCCCTTGGAATCCATGAAGGACGTCGGTAACCTTTCCATTTTACTAAAAAATGTCGAATACCATTCTTATCAGATTTATGTCCTACTATTTTATCGATTTCATAGGACTCTTCTTCCATATCCTCATCAGATTCTATATTATTACCATCTAGTAGCTGTTTCTGATATTTTTGAATAGAGTTCATGTGAGACTCTTTCTCCTCTAAGGTCACAGGTGGGGATAGTGTAGCTTCTGTATCATCTTGCTTTGGATAGTCAAATTCATCGTCTAACCAAGCCTTATGAGCATCACCAGCCTCAATCTTCCCTAGTTCTACTATTTTTTTTATATTTAGTAATACACATGCTACTTGTAATTGTAATGTGAAAACCTTAGGAGTTGTAGTTTTAATTGGCCTTTTATTATTAAATTTACTAAATATTATTCCCAGTTCTCCAAACCAAGCTTCTATTGTAGAGCGAAAACTTCCAAACTTCTCATTATACTTTGTCTCATTATAAGATAGTGGTTTGTTCGGTTTCTTTTGACAAGGGTATAAGAAATTATTAGCATGCAAGTTCTCATTTTTTGCCACTACCTGCTTGATAAATTTTGCATAACCACCATCAAGGCCAACACAATCAGCTTCATGTATATAATTCTCCAAATTATCTAGTGCTACTAACATTGTTCCATCGTTGTTTTTTGCACAAGGTTTGGATACTGATGTAAACAATACCATACCATTCATATCAATACATACTTGAGTTCTAAATCCAGCTTTCTTTAACTTGAAAGAATAGCCATCAGCTGAACTTTGGCCAATTTCAGATCCTCTAGTATCATGACCATCTAGTAGCAATGTGATTAGTTTAAACTCATCAGGATTGTTTATATATGCAGACAAAATTCTTATCTCTATAGTTGAGAACATTGTTTGTAAGATGTTGTTGACCTGTTCATTTAGATCAACATTTAAATTCCCTTCTCTTCCATAGAAACCCTTATGGACATCATAGAAAGTAGTTGAAGGCATGTGTCTTCCCATTTCTTCAAAAGACAGACCAGTGATTAGATGGTATATTAATAATAGCCCCTTTTCTACATTTCTGTAGGGACCAGGATGGTCTTTGAAACAGAACAAAACTGTTAGAAAGAAAAAGACAGGGATTGGTCCAAGTTTCTTCAATATGACATTTTTAACATGATCAATTCCTTTAACTTTTTTAATCTCTGTCCTATGATGTTTTGTCTTGGTTATTGTAGGCCATGACTCATGTAAAAATGACCATCTCTTCTCCATTAAGCCTTGAAATGCTTCATTGAGTTTGTTTGCTTTGGCATCTTTATCCTTTTTAGCATCTATTTCAGCTTGTGAAGGCATGTTGTGAATGTGAAGAAAAGACTTGATAACAATAATGTTATCAATCTAGGTATGTGTGTTACTTTTTTCAGTTTATTGATTAGGTCACATTTAGATATCTAAGTAGTGAGAGTTCATCATGCACTTGATCAGGAGACTGCTTTCCAAGACACAGAGAAGCACATCAGAAATAGAGCCAGCATATGATGCTGTCATTTCCAAACATTTAATTAATAATTTTCAAGCCCTGTTTCGGTATGCTGGTTCATTTACACTCCCATATATTCATGGTTTGGACACTTTCTATGGAAAAGAGATTTATGATGTAAGTATAATTGAAAAACTTCAGAATAAATTGCATGAGAAAGAGGAAGAAAAATGTGCTATCATTGAACTGCAGATATGTTTATGAGAAATCTATAATTACCCAGACAAAGATATAGCAAGAGAGGCAAAACTATATAGAATTATAAATGAAAACTTCATTCCTGTTAGACCAGGATTGGAGGATGATAAAGTGCCACAGTCACAACAAAATGTAAATATAGTACATTATATGAAACAATTTGAAAAACCAAGGCTATTTTGTTGGTCCTTATTAACTGTTCCCAGAACAGAACTTGAGCTCCAAGGTTATCAAAATAGCATATGTAAGGCTATGATTGATATGATATTTGAAAATAAAAGAGCATTTAAGACAGCACCAAATGCATCCCATGCAATTATCATACATGGAGCCAATGCAAGATTTATGTATGGAAAATATATAGAAAATACAAAGTTTGAAGTTGGTATATATCCAGAATGTGGATACAATTTAACAAGTTATACAGGTTTGTTGGAATTTATTCAGTGTCTACAACGGTTGTATGTGGAATATAATGTAATGTACTCACAACTCATAAGAAGGTCTTGATTGAGTCACATTTTAAAAGCATTTATAGTTGATGAAATGTATATATTTTTGAGACAGAAAAATGATTAATAAAATCACTACACAGGGATATATGAAGAGACAATGACACAAGATCTGACCAAGAAGTGTATTGACATAATGAAAAAAATTTGACAAGCCTGATGTTTTTGGGACAGATTATACCAAAGGGAAACACTCTTTTAAACCTTCTCTTTCTTCTTCTAATATAATATTCTGTGATAATGTAATTGTATGGTCAATCGGGGAGGACCATAGACCCTATTTACAAGCTAAGTGCAAGAAGCTCTTTAATCATTCATTTGAAATAAGGTTGCTCTATTCAGATCATCTTCAGGATGATGACTTGGGCCCTATACACACTCCTTATTATTCTTTCAAAATCTCACTATCTGAAATTGCTCTAGAAGATGTCCTTAGAGCAGTGAAAAAAATTGTCAATGAAAATGTTATTTTACATGATATAGACATCACACAGGACCTACCATACATAACAACCAGAGAAAATGTTATAAAATACATAAGAAAGGTGGGAGTACCAAAAGGAGATATAGTTGAAGACAGAAGAAAGGTAGGAGATAACTGTGTTTCCTTTTACAGTAGATCTCATTCTGCTCGAATCAAAGTGTATAACAAAATGACAGTTTTAGGTTCAAGAATTCACAACATATTTGTAGATCCACCGGAGTCTATGCAAAAAACATTGGAAGATGCTAAAGATACAGGTGTGACTAGATTTGAAGTGAAATTCTATGGAAGTAGGATTAGGTCAGTAAAATACTATATTAAACGTTTTAAAGCCTATAGAGATGATTTGGAAGGATGTGAATTTTTCAAGCTTTCACTTAAGGAACAATGGAAACAACTTGTCAAGAATATTTGTGATAAGAAAGTCATAATGGTATATCTAAAGAAAGAACATTTCTTTGCATATTGTCATTGGTGGAATTCACAAACTGGGAAAATGCAAGGAGGTTATCAAAAAGGTGTATTTCCCAAACATCTTAAGACATTAGTTGCAAATTATAGTTTCAATGGCATGAAGACCAAACTTATTACTGTAGTTGGTAAGCATATAGTTGTCAAAAAGTATTTTCGGGCTAAGCAAACCGATGAGAAGATTACTTTAATTCCAGGATTTAAAGGATCTTTATATCCTAGAGTACCTGCCATAACACTGCCAGAAGAGATGGGCCTCATCAATTATAAAGGTATTAAGCTTGGATGGCCTGACCACCGTATAAGAACTGGGGACTCACCACTATCCTCTATAAGGCAATGTGGGTATAGCAATGATTTAGAAGAGTTGACAGACTGTAATTTAAGGTCATATAAGCCTGGATATTCAGTTTTACATATATATACTACATATTGTGTAATGGCAAGGGGCTACAAGTATTATAGAGGACACCAATCTACTCTTTTAGAGGTTATAGATGAGGATGGAAATACATTGAAAGTAAGATGTGGAAAAATATTGGAAGATGAGATGAACCATATTAATTCAAAAGTATACATCACAACAGGAAGGATTATATATCCTAGGGAAGGTAAGGATATACAAATAATAGAAGTCACAACAATTGATTAATGAGAACTGATATTCAAATTAGTAGACAGGATGGAACATTTAAACAGGCTGTACTATTTCAAAACATTGCTCATTGACTTAAATGATCAGGAGAAAAATCACCTCAGTAGGTTCCTAGAGGATGGGCTAAAAAACTATGGTTTAACAAAGGAAAAAATGGCCATATATTTAGATAGCCATATCAAAAATATCAAGAATGAAACACCTGGAGCATTTGACAAAAACAGTACAGCGGGTGACCTTTATTTCCTTTATTTAATGATATACCCTCATGGTGACATCTGTTTTGAGACAAGGATTGAAAAAAATTAGTCAGAGTGTAAATTGTTTTTAAAAACCTTGTCTCAATGGAATGATGGGAATGGGGGTTTAATATTAATAGATGGGATGGACTTTTTAACGACCCGGCTTTGTGATCTTACTCCAGAGCAAAAAGTTCAGCTCTGTGAACATTTACTGGCTATGCGGGAAGGATACAATGGAACAAAAGAGGACATGGAGAAGGAACTAGAGTGGAAACTAGAAGCCATGAAAAAACAAAAAATTCCATTCTACAGTATTTTTCATACAGGGTCAGATTTTTGTTCTCTGACCTTGCAGTTAGATATAATTACCAGACCTGCCAAAAGGGGGTATGGTTACCAATACTGTTGGTAGGAGTTTTTAAAACATCTTATTGCAACAACTAATTGAAATATAAACTGTCTCTAATATTGTTGTGAAGCATGGAGGCTCGCAGATATTTTTGTATATATCCTTCAGTCAAATGTGCAAGTTCGACTGTGCCTTTGGACAATATTTTAAAGGTTCTTATGCTTTAGGAGAAGTAGTTAAGTTGGATGAATATCCAAACCAAACATTTGAATTTTGTTGTTTGCAAGAGGAAGTTCTTGAATACTACTATGATCATCCTGTATTTGTGGCAGAATTAAAGGTTAAAGTAGTTGATGGAGGTACATATTGGATCACAGTACATGTATGTGAAGTATTTGACATTGACTCTGAAAACTCATCTGTATGATTTATCAAATGGGGACATTTTAAAATTTGGGAGTTAATGTGATAAATTGATAATTTTGAGTTGAGGTAATAGTTGTACAGAAATATGAATACTCAACCTCAACCTACCACAGACTTTTATCGTAGACCTGTGGATGAATATGCTCACCACACCCTGAACAAGTGTACTGTTTTGTGACTATTACCCTTTTGGAGAATACCTCAGACAACCTTTGACTCCAGGAGAAGTATTCACACTTTCAAAATACCCAACTCACCAATATATGTTTTTGGGTATAAAGGAGCAGGTAATTACATACAATGAAGGTGAGCCTCTGTTCCTGGCGTAATTTGTGGGATATGGTGAAAAGATATTTGCACATGTTATCACAAACACATGTGGGCAAAGATTTTATTCTTACAAAGACAGAGGTGAAGAAATCACCAATTCAAATTAAAGTCCACATTGCTTACCTCAGTATTATCAGCATACTATTGTTCTTGGGATATTGGAAATTTTCTACCTGTTCCTAAAATAGGAATGAATCAAGGGTGTGATTGAGATAATGTACATTTAGTCTGCTTGTTTGCAACCTCAATACATGTGAATGACCCTCTACTAGGGACTTTTTAAAAAGTGGGCTATTGTATGGAGCTTGAGTAAAATTAGGGTACTGACTCCTTAGGACGCGCAATTTGTAGCCTATAATAAAAATAAATAGGGTTGTCCAAAAAATACTACATGTCTATTTTTGAACTGTTGGAATTTGCCCGTTTGCTTAGGGGGGGTCACTATGACCTCCCTTCATTTCCCATGCCATTCATGGACCTTTTCTTTCCACACCATATTTCCTCCTTGTATTTTCTCATGTAATAAATGGACCTTTTCTAATCTTATGATAATATCCCCCACAACAAACCACTCTAATAAAGACATTATTTTAGCTCAAATCCACACTCCCAATTATATTGTATACTACATAATATCTCCTAGTAGAGTATACCATATTATGTTAAATTACGACCTAAACTGCATTGTGGGGGATATTATCATAAGATTAGAAAAGGTCCATTTATTACATGAGAAAATACAAGGAGGAAATATGGTGTGGAAAGAAAAGGTCCATGAATGGCATGGGAAATGAAGGGAGGTCATAGTGACCCCCCCTAAGCAAATGGGCAAATTCCAACAGTTCAAAAAATAGACATGTAGTATTTTTGGACAACCCTATTTATTTTTATTATAGGCTACAAATTGCGCGTCCTAAGGAGTCAGTACCCTAATTTTACTCAAGCTCCATACAATAGCCCACTTTTAAAAAGTCCCTAGTAGAGGGTCTTTCACATGTATTGAGGTTGCAAACAAGCAGACTAAATGTACATTATCTCAATCACACATCAGAATTAATAGCTTCACATCTATTTTAATGTTTACGCTAACTATTGATACATATGTATAATCTAAAGTTTTTTAAAATTTTATACAATATCTTCCTTTTACTAATGATACATATTTTATTCAACAGGCCTATCTCAATGTAGCCATAACTTTTATTGTACGTCTAACATACTATAGTGCACATCATGTCTAGTTGCACCCTATATCATCATTGTTGATTTATACTTGTAAAACATTGTGGTAGGGCTTCTATATTCTAACATATCTGAACTGAGATGATATGTATCTCTTATGTACACTCATCCAAAAAATCCTGAATGTACATCGCAGATATCTAAATACAACATAAACATAGAACTTCTAAAGGTTCTACTTCATTTGGAATGGCCATCTATATTCAGAAACATAGCTTTTAAATGTGTTGGTTATAATACATCATAAATTAAATGCACATTTGGATAAAGTTATGAACAACCTTCTGACCCCGAATGACCCTCATGCTAGCCCCAGTGGTTCTGATGAGTCTGACCTTGAGCTGTGAATAAAATGACATACCAATAGCCTTAGAACATCCAGTGATATGTTTGTTAGAGATATGGGGCTGCTGGCCCATGTGATGACAATGCTGGTAATAGCAGTGAGTACATGTGACAACTGTCACACAGTGTTGCAACCAACTGTTTCTGTGACATTTGAACCTGCCAATTTGACACAGGACTCATAATTTTTATTTCTCTCTGGGAGAACCTGAAATTTTGACAGTAGATACAATAGAAGGTCTCCTCTCTGCACGTGTAATTATTTTATCATAAAACTCAGTTGTTGTTACACACTACATAAGTTTCAACTTGTTGTTGCAACTAGGGGTACAACCCTGTATGTGGAATCCATGGGAGGAGCTTTACATCACTACATAACAATGAATCGACATGGACTACAACTTTGAAGAGTTGTACACTCACAAGTATATAGATGGCAATTCCACCAACCATGTCTCTCAGATGGTAGATCTTGGAATTCACCACCAAAGAAACTCTCCCAGACATTCATATCGCTCAAGCACTAGTGCTTTCCTTACCACAAAAGCCCCAATGGGATGTCATCAAAATACAGCTATTCAGCATTGATGTCGAAAAGTTCACTTCACTTGAAGTTCAAAACTCATCAGTGCCACACTTATTGCTGAGGTCAATCATCGGAATAGAGAGCAAGAGAGTGAAACTGCTCTGCTCACTCCTCAGCAGGCCAGCGGCAATGCATCTTCATCCAAAAAGAAGAAGCAACACAAATGTTGCTACTGTCATGCTAAGGGCCATTGGGTTAGTCAGTGCCCAAAACACCAGCAAGATGAAAAGGACAAGCCTGGTGGAACTGCAAATTTAGCAGTGACCAAACTTCACAAGTTGCAGCTGTGGGAAATCAGTGTTGTTCTGATGACGACTACAGGCTTCCAATGCACCAAACTTATTTTAGATTGTGGTGCAACATCACACATGTTTTGTGATCACTGCTACTTCGTATCATACACCCCTTCCACCAGCAGTGAAACTATATGAGTCAGTGACTCTCGTAGTGTGTCTCTAACTGGCTGTGGAAATGTTTGGTTTCAGGCAAAGCTACCAGGTGTTAAGACAATTACCCTAAATGGTGTCTTTCATGTTCCTGACTTAGTGACAAACCTTGTCAGTCTAGGAACATTGCAATGAGCTGGTGCATCTGCAAAGACCATCCAATCAGGCATCTCTGTTCATGTTGGACAAGAGGAATACTTCCAAGGAATGCTTAGAGGCAGTACAGGGACATTGTACCATACTGAATGCCTTGAAATTCAATCTGATTCTGCTTATGCCTTTTCAAGTGGAAGCAATGGGAACATGTGCCTATGGCACTGACACCTTGGGCATTTGAATTTGCAAGTGATTCGTAAATGATTCAAAAAGATATGTGACCGGTCTCACAGTATCCTCACTTTTGGACTTGACAATGTTTGTGAGGGGTGTGCTCTTGGCAAATCACATCAGCTACCTTTTCCAAAGACCAGCACCACCAAATACAAGAAGATGGAGCTTGTTGCCTTTGATTTGACTGGGCCTATGTCTGTGCCAACTTGGACAGACACATATGTGCTAGTCCTTATTGACTTAAAAATGAGATTCCCTATTGGATGTCTTCTGCATAAAAAGGATGAAGTAGCTGGGGTCCTTAAGGAGATCATAGCAATGATGGAAAGACAATTGGGCAAGCACTGTAAATGTATCTGTTGTGATAATGGCACAGACAACATCAACCAGATTGTTGAATTGTTCTGCAAACAAAATGGTATATTGTTGGAAACTACTGTTCCATATGCACCAGACAAAAATGGAGTTTCTGAATGAGCTATACCAGTCTTCTTTCAAATGGTGAGATGCATGCTTCACTCTGTGAAGATGGATCTGCACTATTGGGGAGAAGCATTTCTTTGTGTGGTTCACATCTGCAGCTGCAGTTACACCTCCACTCTCAATGGTGTTGTACCATTCAATGCTTGGTATGTTTGCAAATCCAATGTGTCACACTTTCAAATATTTGGGTCACTTGCTTATGCAAATATCCCAAAGAAAATACATGCAGGCAAATTAGAAGTCACTTCAGTCAAATGCTGTCTACTAGGTTGGTGGGCAAATGAGATGAAAGGCTACCAACTTGAAGATGTTGAGACCAGGAAGCTGATTACGGCACAGGATGTTCAGTTTGTAGAGGATAACAACCCAAATGATTTGGCTGTTGTTGAAACAAGAGGTTCTATTCCTATGGATTCTGAGATAGATGGCCTAACCCCAGCTCAGCCAGAGGAACCATTGAACACTCAGAATGCCCAAGTACAACCTATGAATAATCTCCAGCCGGCCCCTGCACTGGAAGTGAAGCAGCCACTACCAGAGTACAGGCCCCTTGCGGCTCTAGATATCAAAATCTGCCACTATGAGATCACCCACAGCATGATCATGCACCACCAAAACATCACAGAAATCCTGCTACAGAAGAGGAAATCAATAAAGCTACTACAGGCTCAACAACAGAGGGCATCCATTATGTGTTCATTACTGTTATTGATGAGCCAAAAAGCTATCACAAAGCCATGAACCCACCTCACTTGAAGCAGTGGAAGGAATCCATAGCAACCAAATATGGCACCTTGAAGAAAAATAAAACTTATGAATGGGTCAAGGAACTTCCCAAAGGTCAATCTGCTGTTGGATCCAAACTTGTGTTCTATTTGAAGACAGATTCTGAAGGAAACATCAGGAAATTCAAGTCACATATTGTTGTGCAAGGCTTCTCGCAAGTTCACAGCATAAATTTCGATGAAACATGCCTCAGTTGCTAGAGCCACCACAACTCACACCTTCCTTGCTATCATTGCACATGAAGATCTTGAACTGCATCAGGTTGACATAGTTGGAGCTTATCTAAACAGCACATTAGATGAAGAAATCTATATGAAAGTGCCAGAGGGAATTGTGGAAGAAGGAAAGGAAGGATATTATTGGCAGCTACTGAAAGCACTATACGGCTTAAAGCAAGCCAGCCTGCAGAGGAAACTCAAGTTGGAAACTGTATTGATGCAACTTAGATTTGAAAAGAGCAGCACTGATGATTGCCTGTTCATTCTACATGAAAACAGCCAGTCAATGCTAATGTTGCTGTATATGTAGACAATATAGGAATCACCAGAAGGTCCATTGAACATGTCACACATTTCAAAAAGGACTTCGCTAAATATTCCAAAATCACAGATCTTGGTGAAATGCAATACATGTTGGGGATCAAAATTCAACATGATCACAAAGCATGCACCATTTTGCTGAGCCAGTGTACATTAACAGAATCCTAGACTGATTCAGAATGTCCGAATGTGCTCCACAGCCAATACCACTTCCTGTTTGCCACAATCTCTCCTCATCCCAATCTCCCAATACTGAAGAAGAATGTAAATAATATGCAACTTACACTGGTAATCTTCACTACCTGGAAATTATTAGATCAATGCTGTATGCAACCCTAACCAGACCCGATATTCAATTTGCAGTTAGTCTTGTTGCACAATTCAGAGGAAACCCTGGAATACCTCACCTGCAAGCAGCCAAACACATTCTGTGGTACTTGAAAGGAACAGCCCATTTTGAATTAATGTTAAGCCTATGCAGAAAGACAACTATAGACCTTGTCAGATAGACAGACTCGAATTGGGCTCAGGAGCCAGATTCTCATCGATCCATTGGAGGTTTTCTATTTGATGTTTCTGGTATTGCCATATCATGGTCTTCAAAGAAACAACCCACTGTTGCCCTTTCATCAGTCAAAGCCAAATATATGGCTGCATCAAGAGCCACGCAGGAGGCCATTTGGTTAAGATGTCTATTAAAGGATATGGGATACCCACAAGTATCAGTGATGATTCTACATGCAGATAACCAAGGATGCATAGGACTTACCAAAAATCTGATCAACCATTCATGTGCTGAGCATATTGATATACACCACCATTTCATTCGCAAATGTGTTGCCAATGAAGATATCCATCTTGAGTATGTTTCCACCACCAACATGCTTGTGGATATTTTCACGAAGTCCTTACCAAGGGAGACTTTCATAAAATTGAGGTGCACAACTCGAGTGGGTATATAAAGGAGTTGAGGCCTCACTGAGTGGAAGTGTTGAGAATATAGGACAGCAATGCCTTTAGAGTAAGTGCTCGCATCAGAGTTACCAACAAAGTTTTTTGAGTTTGGCTAGAGTTCACTCTTCCCATCGTGAACTCCAGATATGTTTGTTATAACAATGTAGTATAGTGTTCTATTGCTAATTTACACTCTTCCCATTATGAACTCCAGGCTGCTGCTCTGACAGCCTTTCATATTTAAGATTGCACCTTCATCAAAGCCATCAACTTGAGACTTCGCCAACTCTTTAAGCCAGAGGCCAAGCTGCACATCAAGTCAAGTTGAGCCACAGCTTGACTTGAAATTGGTGCTGGTGCAAATGCAGCTCAAAGCTGATTTCAATTTTCACCATGGCAACACCAGCATAGATAGCAGGATGAAAAGCCTGAGATGAGCCATCTGAAGAACAGTAAAGGGGATAGAGGTGACATCAAGATTGAGTTCATTGGAAGTTAATTCTTCAAAATGAAATGGAAGGGGGAGGAGTTTGGAAATTGATAGTAGTGATATTTGATTGAGAAGGAGTCATAAGCAAAGGGAAGATAGGGGTAGGGTTGGGAAGAGAAGGGTCAGATGAAGAAGGTGTAGCTCCATTAGTGGAGCATTTCCCCAGAGCAGTTGTAGAAGGGCCAGTTCCAGAGGTAACAGGAATAGGGGTAGGAGTCATGTTAGGGAAATAGTGATGGTAGGAGGTGGAGGGGGGTTTTAAGGATGCATATATGAGCTGACAACAGAAAGGGGATCCTCAGGTTCATCATCTGAGATGGGTTCCATGTTTCAAGGTTTGGTTGTTTCATCTTCATGCATGAAGAAGACTTAGCTTACAGACACAAGGTGTTGCTGACTTCAGTGTGTTCTATAAGTGCTTTCATCATCTCCAATTTGCTGTTAGAGACATAAGTAGATGAGGATATACAATGGTGTGGTGTTGAATCACTCAGCAGTGATAGATCAGTCAGTGAGGTTTGATCAGAGATGTCCCCATGACCTTTATTTTGGAAGGTTGAAGAGTTCCAGACATTATGAAGACATCAGATAAGAGGTTAGATAACAAGGGCACGAAAAGGGAGGACAGAGAGACAACAGAGGCCCTAGGTGGAGGTCAGGAGAGGAAGTGTTCTCTCCTAAACCTAGGCAACACGGGTTTTGCTCGTACTTCCCTCAACCTGACACCTTTGTCACGTGTCACGCAATGTCACAGAATAGTCATGTGACCAATTGGACCTGGAGTGTGTAACTCGGCCAAGCTTACTTTAAAATGGCTGAGTCCTTTTCATTTCTTCAAACCTTGCGAGACAGACGCTTTAGCCATTGCCTCTATTGAGGTCTTTCTTGTCAGAATTTTCCCAAGCTGATAACTGGGCACAGGGACAAGAAGCATCTCAATAAGATAACCATAACCTGGTACCTTATGTGTGCCCGCGCTTACTCGAGTATCTTAAGATTCGCGTTGCCGGTGTCTATGCTGTAGATCCACTGTCGAGATCTACTCCTGGAGTTAGTCCTGCCACTGGTACAGTGAGTGGAAGTATATCACACATCCGCGGTCAGTCTTCCCTCACGACTGAAGAAAATACAGTGATATCTAATTCGCTGCCCGAAGAAGGTAGTAGACATACTCCGAAGAATCCCCCTGCTTGAGACACTATCTCGCTCAACATTTATTCCTTTTTAAGCCGCACATATGTGTAACTGGATGTCCCATACTTTGAGTGCCCAGGACCACGGCATTGTTGTCATTGTATAGCAATAGGGTGATTGCTCCTCGGTCATCTCTGTATCTGCGTTGGGTCCCCTTTCTATCCACTATCCCCGATTCTCTGGTCAGGAATTGGAATGACGCCGATCTGGACACGTGCTTCGCCTGCGAACTTACCTCTCAATATAACTTGTTACTGGGGTCCGTATTCAAGTGCGCCATCCTGGGTGCCCTGCCGAGATTCAAATAACGACAACAAGTGCCCGTGACATGGCTTGTCCGCCTCTGCAAGAACATAAGAAAGAGAGACTGTGGGACCCCCAGAAAGTTGTCAACTTTCCCAAACAGATAATTCTCGGTTTGGCCTGAAACGTAATGTTCATCGTTTGTTCCAGATCCCTTCTACATATATCACGGTTCTGAATTCTATCTCAGGACTCACCTTAGGTTGTCATTGTGACGCTCTCACCCGCAGCAATGCAGAAGCCTCACAGCATAGCTTTACTTCTATCCCTAATTTCCAATTATGGCAACATATTAGCGAATGCAAACAGAAAACAACCGTAGACCCGCGGAAATCTAATATAGCTCAAACCAGGCAACAAATACATTCGTCAGGTATCAACTAGTGTCATACACAATAATACAGCTAAAGTTACTATCCTATACATTAAACGCCGAGGAGCCAGAACGCGAAAGACCGAGTACAGGTACGAGTAGGATGTCCGTTAAAAAGAATAAATCAGAACGGAGCATGTTATGCAGGAGGGGAAGAGAAGCGGACGTGTGCAGCTTTGCCTGGGATATCCCTCGTCATGAAAATGAAAACGCCAATGCGAAAAGAAAGTAATAAGAAACCGAAGGGTAATCTGAATAATTGGATCATCGGAAATGGATGATCACCTGAAAGACGGTTTCAGGATATTTTGAATGTGCTTCTGCACGTCGAATGCGAAGTGGGTGCTGGAGCTTGCACTGTTGGCAGAGAATATTGGATAATTCGCGCCCATCATTTCCAATACATCGTTGGCGTAAACGTCGGGAACTTCGGAGGGCGCAAAATGTCCTCCTTGATCATGTTCTGCAGATCATTGTAAGCGCTGGAAACAATGCAATGTGGGATGAATTAAAAACCTCTATAATAAGTAAGGTTTCCGAGGGCACGGAGGAATCCTTCCGGGTGTCGGCTATGACATGGAGAATATAAGTGTCTACTTTCTTCTACTAGATAGAGATTCAAAGCACATACATTCCTTCCCATCGGAATGAACTATAACCGAACGGCTTGTCAGTCTTAGCTTTGATATCGGTCGGGGAAAACCCGACGTTTTGGGCATAGACGAAAAGGGAGGTGGGGAATGAACCCGTGAGATAGTACAGCGAAACAGTGGTCAGAATTTGGGTATTATCAACAAGCTTTGGATCCGACCCTGTTGGCAGCGACAGGTTAGTGAGTGAACTCATCAATGAAAAAATAAACGCACAGTCGTGGTATTTTTCAGCCATCCAGGTGAGTTGCCCCATAGGATTGTCAGCCATCCCGAGTCCAAGAGTCCATGGCTATATTATCCTGGTCAGTGCGAAGGCATGGGATATACAATTCATAAATAATTACCCGAGTTTGGTGTACCATAAAATACGCTGCTCCGCTCAGGAAGAAAAGGCTTGCCTTTTCCATCCCCGAGCGCTCAAACTCATTGAGCTTCACACCGGCGGAGGTCAAGGAATCGAGAGAAGGGGGAACGATAGCGAAGAAATTGAAGTGCGCGGCTTTAGCGTGAGGGTATTCGTTCAGAAGGCACCAGTTGATCAACGCTCCCTGTGCGATGATCAGGGGAAAAAAAATATAAAGTGACTGGATAAGACGGACCCAGTCTGTGCCGGAAACACCGTATCCGGAAGTGTAACCCAGAACGTCGACCATGAGAGTATTCCAGACTCTGGCAGTATCGTTTACTGTCCATATTGGCGGTGCAGGTGAAGAGAACGCAAAACCAGGCAGCGACGGGATGATTACGTCGAACGAAATATTGCGTCCAGATTTAAGTGTGGTAGCTCGCGTGAGTTTGTCAACGACGGGGAGAAATTCCAGGAAAGAACCTGAATGAAGCTTATGAATATCGCAGTGGTGACACCGATAAATTTAAGAAAACAAACCAGGCCAGCCGTGAGTGAGCATGATAGGGATTACATCTGTTCCATGCGGCGCAACAGATTTGGCATGGACGAAATGGATGTCCATTCCTTCTAGCTTAGTTTTATAATGGTTGAAACTACATAATGACAGTCAGAAAATAAAAAAAGCGAGTGAAACCCGCTCTAAATATTTACCCGTTCATGTAGTCCTGGTGGCTCTGCCAATCGAATTCGTCGATCCAGGTTTTTTGTAGTATACGTAGCCATTGCACGTCGATCCCGAGGTTAGATGAAACGGCGCCGACAACAGGAGGCAACGCAGACGGAATACGAGTGCCCCGGATGAGATCCTGCATGCGGGATACGCCATCGGACAAGTCGACTTGAAAAGGGTGAACTACGTGAGGCTTGGCGACTGCAGATACCAGGAGTGTACTGAGGACGGTGCACAGATAAAGTAGAGACATGGTGGGTACAGGGGGCACTATGCTGAAAACAAAGCTTTAAATCCTGCCATTTTAAAGGAACGAGGGGCGAGGTGTCGGCTCGTTTGAGATTGGGTCAGCAAGGCCGGCGGGGCGCAGGTAATGCGGAGCGTGACTCTGTCCATATCTCTGCGGAACCGGATGACTTTGGCCGGAGTGTATTGCCCATACATAAGCGAGGGTAGATAGGTAGACGAAGGTACAGCAGACGAGCAAAGATCTCAACACGGCGAGTGCCAAAAAGACTTGGGTCAGATCGAGGAACAGCTAACATCACTCGATCGAGAAGATGCTGGTGTACAGCCCATATGGGGTTCGGAATGGGTGTGCGTAACCCACACTCCCGAGTCACTCCTAACCTTGGAAACAGGGACGTTGTGGCACTGCAGCCCAAATGGTGACAGGGTTTGGACACGAAGATAATCGCATGCGTTCGATCAATTGGGATAAACCTGAGAAAATAAAAGGTATTGAGGTGCAGAATAGAAAGCACGTACCCGTATTTAAGGAAGAAGCACCTGTAGACGACAACTGAACACCTACCCAATCCCACGCAGGGAAGTTGATGTTGCAATACCTGTACCGTCCGGAGAAGGCTTTGATTAGGAAGAATACACCCTGTCGACTGCGATGAGATGCGATGCCTCGCGACGTGCAATACCGCCACGGAAGGCCGCGGTAACCGCCATGCTGCCACCTCTCAATTGCGTGGCTGTCCATGTGGACACCGCGCCGCGGATGGTCTATTCTACACCGTAGCTGAGGGAAACCCGTTGCTAATCTGCGCACAGCAGGCTATGTATATGACGAGCAGAGCACAAAAGTAGCCGGTCGCGCCTTCCGTGCTCACGTGACGCATCACGTCTCAACTCCTCGGTTTTACATGAACTTTGTGGCGAAATATCCACGAAAATCATGATTGTTTCGATTCCGAGAATCCATAGCCTTCTGTAAGAACCCGCGATTATCCCCATGTATTCCTGATTCCCATCTCGGATCCAAGTGATTTTGAGAGTCTTAACCCTGCGGCAGATTCGGGTAAAAAGTGTAATCCTCCGGGCATGGAGAGCAGAAATCCTATTCTCGGCAAGGGAAACTCTCGTATCTCGGCTAAGACCAGCTTTGACACAAATCCTGGGCAAAGCTTGAGGTCATCCGGGTAAAATTGCCGATTTTTGGTCCGGGCATATTGGGTGAGAATCTTTGCGTTTTCGGAAGCAGGTTACAAAAGGATAATCGCTTCTATACCTAGGAGTCTAGGAAGTTCCGGTGAATTATGCATGGAACCTTTCGCATGACCCGATTTCTGACGCCCCCAGTCAGATTAGCTCCATAAATTTGCCGTACCTAGCGGCAGCCCGCATTGTACCTTCAGGACATCTTCGCAGCAGAGTCTAAGTGAGCTCCATATCGACCCGGGTTCGGTGCGACAGAAGAGCCTAGGCAAGATTTCCCATCAGGTTCTATTGCAATCGACCACTGCCCTGGAATCCACACAGGCTGTGACACAGCTCAACTCTCGGCGTACTTACCCAATGTGCACCAGGCGTCCAAGCCATTTCTTCGCAGGTCATAGGTTCTACACTTCAAACTTGTTTTCATTTCAGGTGTCTTCGCGAAAAGATGTCAGCTTCGTGTGTAGTTGAGATCCGCTCTCCAGCAAATTTAATGGCTCGCCCTTTGGGCGCTTGATGTAATCCCACTAAGGTCTGCTTTACCGCCACCCCCAGATATATCTAGCGCACATCACTGCATCGAGACCTGTAGTTCTGCCGTGCTCAAATACAGTCCCTGGGCCTGCCATGTTGGGGGGTTCAACAGGGGCCCCACGAATTAAGTAGTCTTATCAATCTTCAATCTTATCAATATCAAGGTATGTACATGAAGTTCATAGAAGAATGCACACCTGGCTTCAGATTCTGCCCTCGGTCGCTTCTTCGTTCTATCTTCTTAATATTGTTCTCGTTCCGGTAGCCCTATTACGGTGTAACCGTTTCACGCGTATCGTAATACACCCTAGTACACCCGCATTATTATTACCGACACTGCTTTTCTGTCGCTGCACAGGCCATCGTGCACGTAACGCTCGTTCCTTTCGACAGTCTCTCCGAGGACATGCTACAGTACAAACGCCAGTAATGATCCGATATCTCGGCCAAACCAGACAGTTGAGGCACGATTAGAACGCTTGGTGCCTTCTGAGCCTATTGTAAAATTCTTTACCAAAGCGTTTTTGACTGTCCCACCCACTTTCTATTCAACCCTGAATCGAGAGTGCACATCAGTGTCCTTCTCCCCGATCCCACCGGACATCGATCTCACAACTTAGGAGTAGCGTGAGGATCCTAATTAGAGTTACATGGTTGGAATCCATAGCTGACGTACAGACAATTAGACGCATTGACCTGTAATATTGTGCATCTTTGAAGGCTAAGTAAATGTATCCATTTTCAATGCTTTGAATTTAGAGGTGAGAACACAAACACTTCCGTGAAGTCATATGGCGCAATAGTTACCTACCCACCTAGCTTGAATTCACTATATCACTTTTATGTAAAATAAAAAGAATTGCTCCGAGTCGTGCGGAATGACATACGATCATACATAAATGGGCTTTAATCGCGTCTAATCGTTACTGCAATGAGTAGGTGGCGCTTATGTAAATCAGAGACGTCTTCTCAAACAATATCCGTCTAAATCACTGGTACACCATGTGGAGCTCCGCCGCTCAATGGCACTGCAATACCTAGCTTAGCCAGAAGCAAAGACGTAACAAGTACCGTCCTGTATAACTCTTTGGAAAATAGACGGCCCAAGGTCTTTACATCACCATCACGGCTCATGGAACGGAACCGATCGACAGTCTCTCGAGGGACCTGCAAATTAAAATTACTTCTTTGTGAATATCCAGTGCCGATCAGATCGCCTAATCTCCCATCCAAGCTTCAGATTAAGCACGTGGCGTGAATCACTCTGGACATGTAGCCCCGTACTTACTGCACCGTCCTCCAAGCTCTAAGCCTGAATATCGGAAAAAACTATATTCAAACTCACAGGAAGAAAAGGCCGCAATTAAAAATATAGACCACTGTTTCCACTGCATTTTTGGTATCATAGAGGCTTACCTTAGATCGATGTACATCCGATGCGTATTTATACCCATAAAATAGATAGATCCCGCAGCCTCGTCTAATCGACCTTAACAGCCACGAACTTCCTCGTCAACAAATTAAATATACTCCCAAAGAGGAGCGCAACGAGTGTGCTGCTCATGATGATGACGTTGTAAGGCATGCTGAAGTCCGGTGTCGCAAGATCGACGAGAAGCGTGCTGGTGTACATGCGTGGGAGCGTGAACGTTGAGTTCGACGGAAGGGGTACGAGGACGGCCGGCGGGAGGTTCCAGCCACGTTGTGCGTCGGGCGGGTGCTCCGTGTACCGCAGAAAAGTCTTATCAAATGCGATTGTGAGATGCACGGTGCTCCGTGGAGGGAGGAGCAGTGTAGGCTCCAACAGCGTGGGAGAATTAGAGGCGGTGGGAATGTAGGTCAGGGACTGGAGGATGTCGTCCCGCGGTGTAGGATTATCATCTATGGTTATGGTGAGTGTATGGAGGTAAGGTACAATAATCCAGGGTGGTGTTTCGAGGTAGGCGACGAGTTGGGGGGAGGCGAGGGTGTTGGTGAGGGTGGTGTGCAGACGGCCATTGGCCTGAGATGTGCCGGTGTGAGTGCGGGAAATGGAAATGGGGACAAGGGAATTGTATATGTGGGCTGACAAGGGATGAATGGGCTCAAATAGGGAGAGGACGGGATGAGAAGAAGGGACGGACGATATGCAAATATTTTTTCTTGGTCGTAACTAAGAGCGATATCAAGTGGCTTGTTGACTGAACAAAATATGTGGGCGTGATCGATACTACATCAGGCTCACTTACCACTATTGACGTCGTATACTGCAGCACCATTTTCGGGTCTATGTGACTCGGGGGATAATGTATATGAGACGTTCACAGGTAAGTCCATAAAAACATCACTTGTTCTCGCCACCGGACAAGCTGCATCAATCGTCCTCTCAAAGACATTGGAAAACGACCAATCTATGGCCAAGCGTGAGTAATACTCCGACAGTATTTAAATATATTCACTTCGTTTCTTTTGCCCCCCAAGCCTCACCGGATCAAAGACGGCTTGAACACCCAGCTGAATCTCAACTCCTCGTTCTGCATCCCAGAGCACGCGCACACTCATGCCGTGCCAATCGGCATCAAACAGGCGGTGGGGGTTTAGGAGCGCAGCAATTCCGGAGCGGGCCTTGCAGGGGAGAAGTTTGATGAAGGGGGTGAGGTTCTCAGTGCAGATGTTTTCGGAGGGGTGGAAGGCATACGCGAGGCGGTGTGGCGTGTCTAAAAAATGTTAAGTAAGAAAACTCTCCCATACTTCAACTAATCCGCACCGGCGGGAAGATCCCCGTCCGGATGAAACGCGTAAACGGGAGATGTAGTCCGGCGCTCGTCGAGTTCACCCAGGGACGCACAAAAAAGGCCTGCAAGAGCATTCCGCAGGCCCTGCCACCGCCCGTCAAAGCTTTCGCATCTTATTCGTTAAATTAAAAATAAACGATATCGACACACTTACCTGCCGTCTCCATTGTCTCCCATCCACGCCCACAACTCCGCACCACTCCCCACGCTCGGATCGTCCGGTTGACCCCACGTGTTGTAATCCCATTTTCCAGCGTTGAGGGATAGATGCAGCTCCGTGACTGCGTATTCACGGATGATTTGACCGAGTGCCAAGGGAAACACCGTGTAATGCTGAGCTGTGTGGCTGTCAGCGACGCATGTCCACTCGCGTGTGGAATGCCCGTGATTCGTGAGTTCACTCACGGTCATCTTTGGAGTTCAGAGCATCCGGTGAGCGTGGAACTGCACCTTCAAGTAATGTTCTGAATGCAAAATGTGTGTAAAGACGGCCGTCTTGTAATGGTCTGATATGGAGCCGTTCGGTAAACTGCTCGTCTGCTCGAGCGAGGGGAGCCTGTAAAACAAGCCAGAAACCCACACCAATCCAGCTAACGATCATTTGTGAATAACCGTCCCACCTAGATCTGAGAACGACCTGACGATGGAATGGAGGCTCATTTAGGCGCCTTACATAAGTAATCTTTACACGAATGCATGACAACACCTCATTACAACCACATGTTTTCCCTGGAGGAAATCTCAAAAGAATGGGCATGCTATAGCATAAATCGCTTCACTATTTAGTTTATATGATTTCTCAATAGATAAAGTAAATATTCGAGTCTCGAATATTCTACAGTAAGGTCTCTGTTGCAAGGCACCCGGGTATCAAGCTACGGAGCATTCTTAAGCCAGTTGTTCGAATATGAGAGACCAGGAAACAGTGACAGTACACATAGGTGGCTATACCTTAGGCGTCGTGCAGTGAGGTTACGCACTAGAAAAAAACCCTGCGACGTCGAGAGCAAACACCTCGAACAGCCGACAAAGATCGATGCTTCCAGGATCTTTGCAGCCTCTAGACTTGCCTGCAAAGGTGCCCGTGACCATCGCACTCGTGTCCATGTCCGTGGCAATAATCGTGGCTCCGCAGCGGGCGCCGTTATCAAACTACCGTCTCAGAGGGTCGCCTACGGGTCAGCATAATATGTAATATCGTGGGGAGAGAACATACGAGGAACGAGGATGTGGTTTTCGCTTAATTTGACCGCAGGGGCCAGCAGTGTTATTCTGGAAGAATATGACGTAGTGACACACGAATCGACCGTCTGACCTGCGTGCCGGTGGATAACATATTTCACGTTCAGAGTAGGTCTAACAGAAACACCACTGACGAGAAAACTGGCAGTAATGTAAGAGTAGGGGGAGAACATGACTCTTGAGGATAAAAATGTGTTAGAGACGTGGCGAAATACACTGAGGAAAATGGCTTACTTAGTATGCCTGTGCTTAATACCTCTGAGGCAAGGCACCGCATCTATATGTAGCAGTGATGGGCACCATAGAGAGCATTGTTCACAATTGTCATAGCGTTTATTAGGTTGTGCACCGCATCTAGACTTTGTCCTGGGAGCGCTTTTCCTATACACCTCAAGTCTGAATTATCTTTATTTTCGATGGGTGTAAGGTCGTCCTATGGTTTATTTCCTGGTCCTACTTCACCCCCCCCCTAGATGTGTTTCAGCAGTGGTCATAGCGCCATCGGTCCACAGCAGAGGTTGACTTACTGTTACAGTAAACAAGGTAATTACAAGTGCGTCAATTGATAGAGTATATATTGATACTCACCGAACACCGACTCTTAAAACCAGGACCTGAGAGTGTACGAAACATCATATTAAATGCATTATCAACCTTGTCCCTATTCACTGGAAGTATGGAATGCGTGAAATCAATTTCGTTCAGTAACCACCGACCCACCCCTCTACCATTCCTAGATAATGTGCTTACTCTTACTCATCCAAGTTAAGCGGCATCTGCTGCAGCTAGGAACAAACCTCCGAACGCCTATGCGCTCAGCACCCTCGCATAGACAACGAAACACCTGCTCAACTAGTAGGAAACGAGACTCAAGAATAAAGTTCTACCGTTCCAGTTCTAGCAAACCTTTCTTAGAGCCGGTATAGTCGTGAAAGTTGAGGGTTGAGCGGCGAATGCTTAAATTCCCACAAAACATTCAAGTTCAGTTGAAGTCTGAGAGCTTGCCCTACTAGTTGAGCGCCAGAGTGGTCGCAGTGAAAGCTGAGAGAGCTAGACATAAAGAAGACCATTTGAGGCACTCAAGCAAGGCGCAAAGTAGCCAATCCAGTATGTGGAGCCTCCAGCGCGTCGACCCAGGTGGCGAGCCGTGATGTACGGAACAACGTTCCAATCCCAGGTGGAGAGAACGAGTGGAAATGCTTCTGATGACATCGTTATATCTACCTTACTCATTTTCTGGTAGGTTGGCGTCACGAGAACGACGTGTCAAAGCGTTATATTTCCATCAGTGATGTCTCCAAATTGGAATTAATAAAACCATACCAGACAGTTCAAATTGCCTATAAGCTCTCATTTTGCAAGAGACGTTTACCCTGAGTCTGAAGATCAAAGTTCACAGCATCTTGGTGTTGCCATGGATGGTGAAAGGGCAGTATTTACTGATATTTTTAGATGACTGTCACACATTAAGTCAAAGGTACTGAACCTTCACCTCGGAGCTTGTCATGTCTCAGAGATTCTCTGGAAGGTAGCATAAGAGTTTTGAGAGCGAGAGGTTCAAGTTCGTTGGAGAATCCGCGGAGTGAGATACTAGCTTGCGTGCTAAGTTGCAACACAGGCGTTCTTTGTCATGCTTTGCGCGCATGTCTGGGTTAGCTGTGCAAACATGAGAAGCTCATTACCCAGTAATGATACAGTGCGCAAAGACGCTCAATACGCTCCGGGTGAAGCGCTTCGCCGGGTTATACAGACTTAATGAATAGTTCCGGTGGGAGCGTTTCCGGTTTGCGATTTGGAATGTGTAGGTAAACTTGAACATATATTAGTTTTTAAACATGTGATACGTGAGATACATACACGGTGTCCTTTCAAGTTGTTTGAAATTGCTAGGAATAGACTGCAGGACATCAGAGATGCATGATCATGATATAAGGGTATAATTATCTGACACCGCGCGCCTTTTGACATGACCCGACAGCTTTTAAGTTAGGGAGCTCTTCAACTGCGCGGAGAAACCTCCCTTCTGTCAGAGGTCTGTCTGAACGTTCCATGCGGGATAAATCCCCAACGCAGCTGTAAGTCTCATTATCAATACTACAGTATAAAGATGTTTATAAACAGGTGTAGCTCACTTATAATCCTGTGCCACTGAATTTTGTCATTAATTCATATATGTACCTCCAGAGCACAATTTTTAACGTATTTTCTCAACAACAGCACGCCAACCTTACCATCTATTTTTTTTACCGTTATGCGCTGCGCAAACCGCTCCGCTCACGCCAGGACGTAAAGTGCTGTATCATCTCAGGCGTGATCTGTCTCCGCACATTGCCTGCCGCCTCTACGAAATCGCTCCTCGTGACCTGATACAACAACATATAGTAAAAAGCATGCTATGAGCAACGAAATGATCACTCACAAACTGCGCATCCATATCACGTTGCATCGTGAGGAGTGCCGCGTCTTGGCACAGCGCTGCAATTTCCGCCCCGGAACACCCATCCGTCTGCCAATAAGAGCATCACTGAGACCAAAGGTACAGTTTACGTGAAGAAACATACCAATGCGGCAAGCTCCCCTAAATCCAAGTTAGGATCAACAGCCATTTTACTCGTCCTAATCCGTAGGATCTCCTCACGCCCGTGGTGGTCTGGCGGCCCCACATACAAGATACGATCCAAACGTCCTGGACGCATCAACGCCGAGTCCTAACAGAGACGCAAAGATAATAGATATCGAGGGAGAAATGAGTTAGTCTTCTTACGAGTATGTCAGGTCGATTTGTGGCAGCAACGATAGTGACCCCTGCGAGTTCTTGGATGCCGTCCATCTCATTAAGGAGACTCGTTAGGACGCCATCGTGGCCGTCGGAGCTCGTGCGGGATATAGCCAGGGCGTCGATTTCATCCTGGGCGGCGTATCACATCAAATAGTTGAACAAAGCATTGTGCTTTGTGAGGGGTAACGTACGAAGAAGATGATTGAAGGCGAGGATGCGCGTGCTTTTCGGAATATTTCACGCACGGCGCGCTCCGATTCACCGACGTATTTGTTAAGGAGCTGTACATAGAATGCCAGTCCCCAAGGTCGTGATACAAGCCGTTTCAACAGGACGGGTAAAACGCACTTCAGGTCCTTTGATAGCAATGAAGTTAATCCCAGACTCCGTTGCCAATGCCTTTGCGGTGAGCGTCTTTGAGCACCCTGGTGGACCATACAATAACACGCCTTTCGGCGGAGTGGCTCCGAGACGTTCAAATGTTGCAGGGTGCAACAATGGCCACTCAACACACTCCTGCAGTTTCCGTCTCACCAGTGCTTGTCCGCCAATGTCCGACCAGAGCACGTGCGGCGTCTCGATGAACACTTCTCGGAGCGCGCTGGGGCGGATGGATGTGAGTGCCGTGAGGAGATCAGGAAGAGTGAGTAGCGTAGGTGCTTCAGGCGAGGAGAGATGGCGCTTGATGGCGAGCGTCCCAGCATCGCGCACAACCGCGCTGAGGTCGGCGCCGACGTAGCCATGGGTTCGGGCGGCGAGCGAGGAGAGCTCAGCTGGGGTGAGCGAATGTGGTGTCTTGGAAAGGAGTACATTGAGGATGGCGAGTCGCGCGGGGGCATCGGGGATACCTGCCTCGTATAAGTGAGCCTAGAGGAAGCACTCGGAACGCTTACCAATTTCGATCTCGCGGTCGAATCTGCCAGGTCGACGCAGAGCCGGGTCGATGGCGTTGGGTCTGTTCGTCGTCGCAACCACGATTACTCTCTCGCCCCCGAGTTCGCCTTCGCCTATCCCATCCATTTCAGTCAGGAGTGTCGCCACAACCCGCTTTTCCACCTCGCCCCCTGCTCCGTCCTCCCTCCGCGGACACAGCGCGTCCACCTCGTCAATAATCACCATGCAGGGGGCCTTCCCGCGCGCCTCGCGGAATACGTCTCGCAGCTTCGCCTCTGTTTCTCCGTGGTAAGCGGACGAGAGGCTAGCCCCGGATATGGCAAGGGTAGATGCGTGTGTCGATGCTGCGACGGAACGTGCTAGGTGTGTCTTGCCTGTCCCAGGTGGACCATACAGGAGGATCCCGCGCGGTGGTTTAAGACCTGTAGAAAGGGTGAGCGTTAGAGAGTTGACACGAGCAAATAACAGGCTAGAATGTGAGAGCTCTGGATGCGTCAGCTGAGAAGTAGAAATTAACATATACCAAAATGATGAAAGAGTTCAGGGCGCGTTAGGGGTATCTCGATCAAGTCCCGGATTTGGGCAATCTGCCTGTCAAGACCACCGATGGACGAATATGCTAGGTCTGGGTTCGAGATTGGTGGGGTCTGCAGGAATTAAATCAAGGGAAGAAAGTTGAATATGGCGGCTTACGATGTGCTCCGCATCGTCTACAGTTACGGTGGTATCCCATCCTACAGTCCAGGCTGATGGCGCGCTCGATGTATTAATGGACATATTGCCGACACCGTTGGCAAGACTTGACATGGAATCGTCCAAGTCTGTGGTCGCTGCCTTAAACTCAAAGCGTCGGGTATTGCCTTCGTAGAGGGCTTCTACAACTTGGTACCGGGTAATATACTTGAGATCGACTGCTCCTGAATGAGTGGGCTTCATGAAGTAGGGCTAGGAATACTTACCAAGATGCTCTCGCAACAATAGGGGGAGCCAATCCCGTCGCTTCTTCTCTCCCTCATCTTCTTTGACTGACTTTCGCTTTTTTGGCCCCGCAGACCCTTGAATCTCACGCAATTGCACGACTCGTGCGTCTCGGATATCGTGTAGGGTGAGTGCGCCGGGACGAGTCCCCTTGCCGCCAGAGTGTACTGAAGTAACGCGCGCTTCTGCGCCTCCTGAAAGACGCAGTGTAAGAAGGAGG
Organism: Ramaria rubella; assembly: GCA_015039355.1. Classification (NCBI taxonomy): domain Eukaryota; kingdom Fungi; phylum Basidiomycota; class Agaricomycetes; order Gomphales; family Gomphaceae; genus Ramaria; species Ramaria rubella. The sequence continues at coordinate 193,150 of MU134368.1, read as the reverse complement.
TGTGATGAGAGCTGGACGTCTGATATCGAACAGCATGAGTGATGTCGTGGACAACCTTATGCGCGTAGAATATCGTACCTGTCTGAGCTAACTCCAACGACGGCCATGCAATTCCCAACGCAAAAGGATTTTCAGATTCCTATCGAAGGGTTGAGAAGGACAATTTTTGAATGCAGAAACGGCTCACAGTTTGGGCAGACAATGCAACTACGCGCACTACATCGCCAGCAGTAACTTTGGATGCGCGTAACACATCTGCGTTGATGACAACTCTTCGCGCAGCTCTCGAGGTCGAACATGAGGGATCCGCTTCTTCTACTTTGAATATTTTCGAGGACAAAGAATTTGTTGCCATACAGAGCCGAAAACCACCTGAGTTTGAAAATTGGCCTATTGGTCACACGGTACTGGCACCTATACCATTGAAACCGTACAGTAGGCTACTAGAGATGGCCGGGGATGCTTTTTTTTATGAAGCTTCTAGTGCGGCACATCAATCTGGTAAAGTTCGTCTCATATTTTTCATTTATTTATTGCGATTTTTAGAACCTTATCGACCTTGAAAGAAAGCCCCTTCTGTATACTGGGATTAAATCGACTCGAACCCTTCTTACTTCTAGCTCCAAGTCGTCATGTGAGGACCAATACATTTGATACACCGCATTCTCAGCTCTAAGAAGACCCCCTTATGAATTCGCGGCCTACCCTCCGAACGAACCTAAGCTATAAGGTCTTTCGGCGCCCATTACTTCGATCTCATGATATTTATGATGCAGCTGCCAGCGTGGGAGGTGGACCATGATCTCCCATTCGAAGCAGGGAACCGCTAGCTACTAGTGGGAACGCCTGCGCCCGCATGGCACGCAACAACGTGTTTACCCCAATGATATCGGCGAGTCCACTACTGATAGGCAAATGCTCTTCAAGTTTCAATCTGTCCCGGAGCGTAGTATCCTGCATGCATGGCGTTGTCATCTTTGTAACTACTAAAAGAAGCAATTAATTCTCGTTCAGATTATATATACCTACGATACCTGTTTGAATTTCAAGTTATCAAAGAAATGTTGGCGGTCAATTGCATGCGTACTCACGGCAAGCCCTGTATCAGGTTGATCCATGAGGCGTGGGGCATCCTGGACCTGTGGACCACAGGGCGGACCACAGTTCCAGGCAGCCTGTGGAAAGAACCTCCTTTCGAAAGAATTCAGGATCAAGCATTCTATTCAATCAGACTATGGGGTGGACATTATTGGCAGGGGAAGCTACTCGGAGAAGCAGTAAGCTCCGTGAAGCACTACTACAACGTGTTTTTCGTCAATTACAGAACAATACACGTTCACAACCCCAACGGGACACAGATTGCATTCAGACTAGTATGCCTCTTCTGCTTTAGTCTTGACCATTATTGGGACGCGTCATGCCACGGCGATGCGTGAATGAGCGACTACATAAAACGTGAGTAGACATAGTACTCACTCTCAAGACACCAATGCCCAAATCATTGCATCCGCTCACAACTCTCCCTAAGCACTCAAGCATGTCCTCCTTCGCGAATAATAATATTCCAGTCTGTGAGTAATGCCACCCATAATCATTGATGTACCTCGTTTATTCAGCAGCGGTGCCACTGCACAAGGTTTTGCGTTTGTCAATCCCGATGTGTACCATGCGTAAGTTAGTTTCCGCAAAGTCGTGCGTTCTTCTCACTTAGATTTGGGGACATGCAGCAAACATCGGGAAGGCTTCTCCGCCCCGAGGGAACCCACGCACTATAAGTACACACGGTATGATTGTTTACTTTTTTTCGGCTGCTTGATACTGATGTGGGACGTATTGTCAGATCTGCTGAGTTTACCAGAAGCCTATGAGGGCGGTGCCGAATGAGCAGGGATACAAGAACGCCGTCAGTAACTTTGATCATCTGGCAATGGTTATACCTGATAATGCGTGCCACGCAGCAATGGTCAATCTAGTAACCAGGCATTTCAACCCACATTCAACACCAATGTGAACCGCGGCTTACATTTTTTTGACAGAGGCGCTACGTCACCGTACCACTTGGTTGGGACCGGTCAACCGATGCGGTTTGTCCTCCTAGTCTTTACAGAGTGCAGAATGATAATCTCGTGATCTTCTGCAAACGCAGATTCGACGGATCAACCCAACAGGCGGAATAAAACCACTTAGGCTCAGAACAACGGTAATGAACATTTTAGCAAACCTACTCCAAGCACAGAAAACAGATACAGGACCCGAACTTGTGAGTGATGAGTTTTCCCCACCAAAGATAAGAATTGACAAACACTTCGAGACAGAACATACAGGCCCGCCAGCTCCACACCATCAAAAACAGCTCAAGAGAAGGATAGGGCACGGAATTCCGCTCCCATATCCAACGCCCAGAGGACTATGTCACATGTGGGAGCAGCTGGGTGGCCCTTAGCCCAGTAATCCTTCGCCCTCCGGCACCAACATAACACCCACCCTACAAACATACCCACCACATACCGGAAGCGTCCAGCTATTCAAAATCGTCTGTTTCCTCATCCGTTGATAAGGCATTTCAAATACCCCCGCCGAACACACACCAACTCACCCTAATCATGAAGAGAGACGGTTCATGTAACTAGACATCGCCAGAAGGCGTCCCGTGCACACAGCAGGCATAGAACTATGGCAATACACTGGATAACCAAGCATGCTCTTGTTGAGTTAGAAAGGGAAGAATTAAAGTCTCGTCAACAAAGAAGCAAAGGCAAGCAAGGGAACGGGAATGATCCCATGAGGCATAACGCACCACGGCTAGGCTGGGATAAAGGCACAATCCTCAACTCGGAGGCAAGAGTGACTTTGCCGGATTCAGTGAGAGGACTCTCTGCTGAACGCTTTTTAACTTATTTGTAACATAGTAGCTTCCACACTTAAATATCTATTTCTCCGTTTCTACATCGTGATACGATCAAAAGAGCCACGTCGTGTGTTCATCGATGAAGACTGAAGAATAAAGTCATGAAAGCCAGAGTCGGCCGCTGAGCACCGGCACCGGCTGATTTCTGCCACATGACTCCGAAGAGATAGTGGACTAGGAGTTTGGACAATGGTTCTCTCAAGATTCCCCACATACTGGAGCGATTCAATGAAAGCGGTATACATCATCACATAGTCTTTCCCTTAGAGGCCGCGATGCTGCCAAGTCAGAAGTATATGATGATTTAAGGCTAGTATCCTCATTTACTTCATATGTTAGACAATTTCTGATCAAGGGTTTTTGTTCACATCGCCGAGCTCCACTTCGGACACGAGCCAATCTTCCCATCGCTTTTGTCTTCATCGATATCGATATGACGGCGTGCCAATTTCTGGGGACCATTTGGTTGGAGAACATTTGCGCAGCAGGAGGTGTCATTTGTGCCTCGTCATCTGATTTCCATTACTACGTAGGATGTGGCTTTGGTAGCTCTTGAAAACGAGACTGCATCCGTTAACCGAACCTTCAGTACTTTTTCACCTACCAGCTAACGGGAGAGCAGACCATACCGACCCCGTCTTGCTCCATTCCTCTACCACCAGATCTTCTCAATCGTGTTGAAACTCTTTATGTAATTCCCCCTAACTCTGTATAAGCTCGCAGTACGCCGGAAGCGTATCTTGACATGTAAGCGCCACGACCGAGCTCACCGACATGTCTTGCTTTAAGTTTACAAGTTTGCGCTCACCTCGTTCAATCGCACTAACTTCTGTGACCTTGCCCTCGACTGATGAATTTCTAAGCGTGCGTATTACAAGAACGGTTGACTCGGAGTCTAGAGGCGGAACAATGATTTAATTGCAACGAACTCCAGCCCTGAACCTCTCTTCTCAATGGGATTGGTATCAAAAGTATGCGACTGGACTCACCGCAGCGAAAGTCCCGTTTACCAGAAGTTCTCCGATTTGCAGGTCATCAGCTGGAAATTTAATATTACAATGGTAAGGTATAAGCAAGGAGAAAATCTATCTTTTTGCCATAGAGCGATGTGTGAACCTTCGTCGCCTCCTCAGATAACAAACAATATTTGCACATATACTATAGAGGCGTAAAGAGTGTGCGTAAGCGATACAGTTCTTGCAAGATAACATACGATCTATAGATGGAAGGACGGCTTCCTTTGAGCAACCTGGATAGTCCAAACAACTGATGTTGCCGCGGAAATGTAAACCTGATCAAGAAGTCGTGTCTAACTTGCATTTGCAGTTGTCTGCTCGAGAGAAACATAGCAGAGACTGCCAGAGGGTCAATAGCTCGTGGCAGTGTCGCGCGATTTATGCTTGATGCTTGATTCCGTATAAATCTGTGTAAGCCATGTAGATCGTGGGTTGTCGCGCGTCAGGGAGATGTCGTCCGTCATTTACGAACATATCATTCGTGAAATTCATCCTATTTCAGGTACTACTGTCGTGTTATTACTTGTTAGGTTCGTACATGGTAAAAGTTTGCTTTTAAAAATTGTGGACTTGAATCCCGGTATTATTGCACGCCCTTGGGGTCTTGGACTGTAGTCGTCCAGGTTTAGAACGTTTCTGCATCAGTGAACAGGCGTCGATGCAGGATTTAGTAAGCAGGCGTAGGTAATCTCCGGCGTCTGACAACCGACTTAAAAATACGCTCTTATCACGTCCTCCATACTCTAACTCGTGATCAGGACCTACTTAAGCACATTATGGCCGGCCATGGAGTTTCTCTCCCCCCAGCAGCGTGATGTTGCACTGTGACTACGGCTACAATAGGTGGGGATCATGGCTACCTCTCATGGTCCCAGAGTCGTCGCTGCTGATTTCAGTACTGCTGGTATTATGTTCCTGTATCACGTCGACGGCAAGTGTATTTTATCAGGGCCTTTTTCCTTTCTCTGACCGACTTTGCAGACCTTTGGATATGATGGTTCGATGATGTGAGTACACTACACGAGCCTACTTGCTTCATCCAATGTTATCGATTTAGCAATGGCTTAAACATCTTGCCGTCTTATACAAACTACTTTGGTCTCAATCCCGTTACAACGGGCTTGAATACTGCATCGATCTGGATAGGTGGCTGTCTTGCAGGCATGACCTTTGGCAAAGTCACAGACGTCATCGGTCGCAGACCGGCCCTGTTTTTTGCGGCGCTCATCACTGTCATAGCTGTTGTCTTACAGACCGCGGCGCAGGATGTGGGGATGTTTGTCTTAGCCAGAATCCTGGTAGGTTTTGGAACGAGCGCGAGTGGACTTACTGGACCAACGTACCTCGCGGAGACGTTGCCCGTAAGGTGGAGAGCCTGGGGGCTGGGTGTGTTCAATGACTTCTATTATGTGGGTATGTGATAAAGATCCAGCGACTCCACTTGTAATGTTACTTGCTGACAACACCAAACCTAGGCGGCTTGATAGCAGCTGGTGTCACATTTGGCACGTCCTTCATGAATTCAACTTGGGCATGGCGCATCCCCTCCTTGATACAAGGATTATTTAGCATACTCTGTATTGTTATTCTGCCTTTCATACCCGAGTCACCCCGTTGGCTCGCTTTCCATGGTCGGCCTGAAGAAGCGCTCACGGTGCTCGCACAAACTTATGCTAATGGAGACCGGGAGAATCCGACCGTGAAGATACAGTTTAAAGAAATCTTGGATACAATGGAGTGGGAGCGGCAAGCCGGACAGCAGATGCGGCTGACTGAGGTCTTCCGAACACGGAATGCGAGAAAGCGTGTTCTCCTGGCGTGTTCTGCGGCTCTGTTCAGTACAATAGCTGGTAGGTCTTATTTTTACGAATCGTATACTGCACTGAGCTAATAGTTGTGATAGGCAATGTGATCGCATCGTACTACCTAGGATCCATGTTGGGTAATGCAGGTATCACCAATACAACGACACAACTCCAGATTGTGCGTCTTTACCTGTCTGACGTGGCCGTTCATCTCATCCAAATGCTTATGTAACAGAACATTATTCTCAACGCATGGTGCCTGATCTGCTCACTTGTTGGAACATACTCTGCCGATCAATGGGGCCGCAAGCCGACTACAGTCCTGAGTACTGCTCTGCTCACTGTGTTCATCTTCATGATCGGGGCCCTGACAAAAGGCAAGCATACTCCGAAGTTCATTTCACGTAAACCTAAAGACCTCTTTTATTATCAGTCTATGGCTCCTCCCAAAACACTTCTGGGATCTACGCCACAGTAGCAGCCATTTTCCTCTTCCAAGGCTCATATAGTTTTGGGTGGACTCCTGTCTTGTATCTCTATCCTCCCGAGGTCCTGCATTATCCAATCCGGGCGAACGGGATGGGTGTTTTCCAGTTTGTGCTGAACGCAGCAGCGTGTGTATCCTCCTTGCGTGCTTTACACGGACATCTAACACACTCTGACCGACCAGCTTGGTATGTGTATTTGCAATGCCTATCGCCATCGCCAACATAGGCTGGAAAACCTACATGATCAACGGCGCATGGGATGTGTTGATGGTTGCTGCTATCCAGTATTGGTGGGTCGAGACTAAAGGAAAGACATTGGAGGAGATCGATGAAATGATCGAGGGTGTGCGACATTCAGATGTAGTGGAGGTTGGAGATGGTTTGAAGGGTGAGCAAGATGATAGTAGCGTGAAGGAAAAGGGTGAGAAGTTTTGAGTGGGCTGATATTTATTTCTATATTGGCCTGATAGTTTAGCTACACGCTGGAAACAAACTACAGAATTCAACGCGGTCTAAAATTTGGGTAACGCGAGGTGCAAGGGGGTGTCAAAAAAATTTTTTTTGACCGGGCAGATGTTGGAACATGATGCATTGGCACTCATCGATTTCAGCCGTGAGAGCAGTTAACTGGGTAAACCCCCTTCCGCCATTGAAAAATTAACGTGGGCCGTTCCGAATTAAATATACTCCAACGCAGGATAGCACCGTTGCAGGTTCGAAAACTTAGATATCGACCTGCGGTTTAGGGACACCTGTTAATGAATGTGGTTCAATATTAGCTCTATGAATCGAAGGCTATAAGCCCAGAGAACCCTTGAAATATGTTCAACAGTCAAATCGTTGGTATGTCTACTAAAGACAGTTGGATAAAAGGGCTCAACTTACACACATAGCTCAACTTAAATCATCGTTATTGATGCCTTGAGGTTGAACATTGGGAGTTTGTGATCTCTCTGTCGTGGGTTCCTTGTTACCTGCTTTCGCCCGCACATATACGCGACTGTGAGCTGCAATTTCCTCATCAACATTCTGAGAGACTATGCTGGTATGGTCTCCAAAGTCGTCGACGATCGCTGAACGGATGCGCCCCGCACTAGCATGAAAGGTTGTCAAAGTTTCTGCTTGGTCGATTGTGCCATTTGGGCGTTCGTGCGCTTCCCGGAGATCCAATAGAAAGCGTGCTATCAGAATACTTGACAGGCTAGTTCTTATTAGAGTATGAACGTCTTACAAGTGAGAATCTCACGCAAGTTCGAAGACATTTCCCTTTCCTGCAACAGTTTTCTGAGATCGAAATTAATATGTAGTGTCAAGAGAAGCATGCCAAGCTAACCTGTGGAATCTGTACGAAAAAACCGCTTGAGTTGCATAAATGAACAGGCTGGTATCACTTACAGAATTAAATGCAACGACCAGGGCGTCCAAGATGAAAACCAACCTGAAAATAGGCGATTTCAAAGCTTTGACCTGAGCATAATGCATGAGCTTACACAAAATAAAATACACCTGGTCATAGAATCTCAATATAAATTATTCACCAGAGGAATCGTTTCCACGTACCACTTCTGAAAATGAAACCTGAAAAACTGCGTTTATCAGAAAGCCCAAGTCCTGTCCCGAGCGGGTTATTCTTGTAACGAAATAGGGTAAGACCCATTATTAGGGTCCCAAAACCTAGCTGAAAACCTGAAACGACGGTGGGCCCTTATAACCACTTAGTCATCCAAGTTTCCTCATGTTCTACAAGATTCATTGCGTACATCTGCATACTCAAATCAGCGAATTGCTCATTTTCACACCTTTAAATACTTACTGAACTACTAGAAACATGGAGACCGGTCCACAATGAAGTTCTACCGTTTGATACTATTCCATATCGGCACAAGTTCATGCCATGGAACTTTAGATTACTCACACAATCAAAGCCAATTGCGGCCAGCCCAGGTATACCAGTTAGGAGGAGAACAAACAGGTGTTTGTTCCATATGGCGTAGGTTCGTGCAACCAAAGTTACCGGCGTGGCATACGTCAAATGGTCAAGTTTGGCTCATTGAATAATACGGCCCACATGTAATACCAGCACGGGAAAGCACAGACAATATGTCCATTAGGTGCATGACTGCGTCACAGCTGACAAAATTATCTATCTCCATCGCTCGTGTTTTGGAATAAAGCATACTGACTTATTCTCGATTAACAAGGCGAAGTAGAAATTCGTCAATGACTTACCCTTAGAGTTGGGGGAACGGGAGCCCATATCCAAAGGATATAATAAATCCCAGGAAGATAACGAGTTGCAATGTAGAGCAAAGTAGAGAGTCTAAATCTTGTTGTCCACACCAGCTCTACTTCACGCGTAAAAGTAACCAGAAAGTCATACAGGCAAAGCACTGCTGTTCGACCAAGTCAGCCAGTCCTATAATTGAACAGCGAGAGCTACTGCACACCTGTTGCAGCTATATACACGAGTCCGTTGCTGAATCTGAGAAAATTTATTTAATAACTCGAGACATCCGGGATTCTGAGAGAAATAGAGTTTACTGCTCAGCTGCATCCCCTGGAGCTGTTTCCTGCGAGAACATGGGATAAGGACGCAGAAAAAATAGCGCTGGAAGGAAAATGTAGTAGCGGTGTTTCGAAGTGAATTTATAGGTAATGTTGACAGGGCGTAATTTCGCAGAAGATGTATGTCAAAGGTAAGTTAGGAGCCCTGGGTTTTACAGGTGATCCGTATCTGTCAAAGGTGAGCGAGTGATTAATGAGGAGGATAGTGGGATTTACGTTCAAACTCTGAGTTTACCGGTAAATCAGGCTTGAAGGCTTTATAATTCCAAATCTGGCATAGGAAACACTACGTGCCATAGAGTGGCGTACAGTATGCCATATTTCCCCTGGGTCATGAAGCAGTTGTAATAGAGCGTTCTATTTGCATCGTGTACTGGTGAACAGAATCCTCATACCTAGGGATCGCATCTATCTAGAGGCCTGCCGGGCCATGCTGCACCGACTCAGTAGAATAGGGTGTGTCGGATTGGCATTCTATCTTTTTGAACTGTTTGCATCATTGTCACTGTCAACGCCTGTCAACGCCACATTACATTAGTCCGCGGTGGAAGTTCCATTACAAGAACAGCCCTCGAGACTCGATGCCACAGCCGCGAGTTGGCAACGGATGAAGTTAAAGATGAAAAATGGCCGAACATCCCGAACTGGTTCACCTTATGTATATACCTAGTAGTCGGCAGTGCGACGCCGACGCACTGGCAGCAAAGACGAACATGAATAAATGATGGTGTGGAAATTGGCACTGAGCTTATATTGGTGCGGGAATTTACTCTGGCTCTTGATATGTTTCATCCCTATCGCGCAGATTAAGGGATCGCCCATGGGTAGGCGTGGCACACGACCATCTCGGTATGGATGCCTCATCCAATCCACGCCACTAAACTACCATGACATCGACGCTGTTTGGCTGTGTTCAGGGTTGAACTGCCGAACAGTGTGACAGATGTGACAATGGCACAGAATGTACAAGGCTATCCGACTAAGTAACGCTGCTGCGTAGAAGGTGAGGTGAGCAGTGTGAGTTGGGTCTGCGCTGTGCTCGTCGACTCAAGCTGACAGCTGGTCACGTCACGGCAAATTCGGCAACTCCCGTGGCAGAACGACCCAAAAATGATCATAACTTGCTTACTGTAATCTGTGGTTCTTAGTATGCCAGTGGACATCATGAATGTATGAACACTCACAGGGATTCAATATTCAACATTCATGTTGCAAATGTGGATTTTCAAGTATTGTGTATTTTTATCTCGCTATTCAAAACATCGTCGTTTGGGATCCTAACGCTTTGGCACTTCCAGACTCATTGGAAAGTCTGCAGAGTACATCACTAGTGAACGAGCATTGGTGTGACGTGGCGTTCGAGTAATCGAGATATTGGCGCTTCAGATTCCCTGCATCCACTGAAGCTTTGACCTGAAAAGTACAGGCAACCGCCTGAACCAGGACGCTGGGTGTTTTATTTTCCGAATTGGTTGTAAGTTCGATTTGTTATGCCCCCAATTGGTGCTATTCATTTTAGGCTTTGTTCAGGTTGACTGGCTATTGACTCGAGCGCTCAAGCTGGATTGAGCGGAAGATGGTGTCCGAACGCTTTGCTGGAATATGCGTCACTCACTCCCTTAATGACTACGCTATACTCTGGAATGGCTACGTCATTGGTATTTCCAGGAACCACGGGGATTCACTCTAAGCTGGTCGACCGCAAGTTGAAACCATTCCAAGAATATTTCCAATCTTTCCCTTTATACAGGTTCTCTAATCCAACAACCTCGTAAACATAATACGGTATGCATAGACTTCCGGTTTCTCGGTTATTTCTCCCGGAGTATTAAAGAGACTGCAGGAAACAGTGTCCCTTACGATGTGCGCATCCGGCGGGGTCAGCGACTACCGTTTCTCGGAAGCCGGTTTTATGAATTTACGCCAATGTCTCAGCGACATAATGAGACCAGGGATGAAGCCGGCATCCTTGAATTTGGAGATAGCCTCTTACATATCAGGTGAACTGCTTGAGGACCAATCCTTTGCGTTAAATCAATGGCCTTCTCATCTCTCCTCACTGGCAGGGTCACTTCATAATAATTTTCTCGGGCTGAGCACGTCATACCATTGCTGAACCAGCTCTTCAAAAAGGGTGGCGTCCCAAGGGTGAATCAGAATGGGCAAATAGCAAAGACGCCAGTTCTACGTTGGTTTTCGTCGTTTAGTTTTGAATTGGACTGACGTGGTGCGGATGACCGGATAGTGCAAGCCCTGGCCTCTATCTTGGTCATTACCCCCGGACAGAACCTGGCGTCTTCTTCGTTGGGTATAAAATGCGTGTATGAGTGAGTCCTCTTCTTCAGCATAATTCACAACTTCGGGTTCTCTCCAGTCACCTCCTTTTCAATCGAAGCAACTATGTTCTCTCGCGTTCACTCTTTCGTTGCCGCGGCTCTCATTGCCAGCAGCATTGTCCTTGCCACTCCTCTTAGGAATGACACCCTTTCTGCCCGCCAGAGCTTTTCTGGAACGTGAGTTGAGTTGATGATGCATTCTTGAACACGTTTGAATTTTTCTACGTTTGGTTGCAGCGCTACGTTTTTCTTCCAGAACGGAAACCCTGGTGCCTGTGGCCAATTTCACAATGACCAAGACCACATTGTTGCCCTCCGTACGCTCTAATTCCATGACACACGATATTATGCTGACCCCATTTTCTCAGAGACTGAAGTGTATGACAACGGTGCGCACTGCGGAGCCACAATTACTATCACGGATACGAACACCGGTGTGACCGCAACCGGCGTCGTTGCAGACGAGTGCCCTACCTGTGACGGAACTGGAAGCATCGATCTTTCTCAAGGACTGTTCGAGGTATTCGCTCCCGATTCTGCAGGCGTTTTCCCTGGTAAGTAATATTTCAGCGTGACGCTAGAAATAAATTTACGTGTATTGTGACAGTCTCCTGGCATTTCTAAGCAGTGATCATAATATTTATATAAGGGAATCTTCAATTCCAGGTAGATCTAGAGGATATTCATGATAGATATTTCTTATAAATGTTTGCCAACATATTATATACTAGTATTGTCGACTTGGAGTTGTCTCTTACCTGTTACAATATATACTTATAATCCGGGCACGGACACGTTACGGTCCCACCCGTAAAACATACGGTCGTGCACGTATACGGTACGGTGCCGAGCCCTATTGGACCACGCACCGCCGCCATGTACGATGTCGAGTCCACGGTCGCTGAAGCGCTGACGCGGACGCCTGACGCGCTTGCCCTTGCCATATTTCTTAAGCTTTCGAGCTCGGCGCTCCAGTCTACGCCACGTTCACGATTTCCCAGTTCTGCTTCTTGGCCCACGGCACTCTGGAGCCTCTATATACGCAGCTCATTCCTTGGCTATCCCTCAAAAACGCTGCACATGCACCATGCTAAAATTATGGGTCAGATGTGGAACAAGGTACCTATATCGAGTCGTCTTATTTCCGTTAACATTTGCAAAGTTTTCTCTGATGATACTCTAGGCACCTCGACCCAACCTCTACTCTGGGGTAAACATGCGTGTAAATCTCATCCGGGATCAACTGGCAGTCGCAGTGCCCGGGTGACGGAGAGCTCGCCAGTTCACCCGCTCTTAGCCAGTCTCAGGATACATCCCCAATCGTTTTATTATTATTACCTGAAAAGCTAGACGATCTACTGCCACTTTTCAACCCACCCGAAATATTGTACCCATTGTTCATGCGACCTCCGTTGGGGTAGATAGAGGATACCCTTTGCAAGCGTGTCATTGGACAGGACTAGGCGGTTGCAGGCACGCGAATCATGCCAGGGTCGTATGACCGCCCTCCCCGGAACATCGCTGAGAAAGGTAACTCGTCAGATCGTTCATGTTTCTGAGACTCTGAGTCCGACGGGCATGGGCAAGGTACGTGTCGTGCCTTCCACATATGACGGTGCTTGTTGAACCGTGGTGGCACCTGAACATGAACACCGGCTTTGCATGCACTGATCAAACAAGACGGATGAGAATGACACTGAAATGCTCAGCATAGGTAAAGTGCGCTCTCACACATTGCAGTCAATTGGAATCATCTCTTTTTGGGAAGTAGCGTATTCCCAGCGTCAAAACGTGCCAGACTCACAGTCTAGCTCAGCCTTGGCTGGTGCGTGATCGGCCATCGAAGGCCGGCCGCGATCAAGGCCGCGTGGCGTCACGGTGTTTTTCACGTCCTTGACCTGGTTCATCACCACGGGCAAGAGCATCTCGTCAATTCTGTTTTCGTTTTCCATAGCTGTTCAATTTCAATCAAAACTCGACATCTGGTAGATAATTTCAAATATTTTCCAAAAGACGCATGTTCATTTGTTTGGATGGCAGGGAAATCTTGAACTGCGTCGTTACTGCGATGATTGTCGATTACAGTGAGCTTGCGGACACAGGCTACGTCCCGACCGCATTCGAATATAGCCATATCCGGGTGGGTGCTGAAGAACAACGCCACGAACTCGCCTCCATCGATGAAGAAATCGCGACTTTGGAAAACCGACTGAGTCATTTACGTGCCTACAGAATCAAACTGTGGCGCTCTTGTACTTCGTCAGCAGGTTTGATGGCCCCGATACGCCGGCTTCCGCCCGAAATCCTTGGGAATATATTCGTGATGTCATTGCCGTCAATCTCCTGGCAGGAAATAGGAGACGAAGGCCATTGGTTTTTCAAAGATGAAGTGGACCCGTACCAGGCACATTCTGCAATTCAGTCCGTTTGTCGACATTGGTCTGCCGTCCTGGCCGAAACACCAAGAATGTGGTCTACGATTATAATCCGTTACCCTCTATTAAAAATCGCCCAAATTGAAAAAATGATCCATCGGTCTAAATCTTGCCTCCTCGATGTTTACCTCGGGACGATAGCCGAGCAACCGATCAAATCCATCGTCGAACGCAATGCTGCACGCTTAAGATTAATATGTGTTGAGTCTCTCGCACATGGACATCTTTTCCAGAACCACAACACTGTCGAACTACCCAATCTGCAATATTTTTCCACTCCTTTCAACAGTGATCCGGTGCGGTTACCTCAAATAATACAAGCACCTAAGCTTTCTTTTCTGCGCATCCGTCGGGATGGCATCGATTCTTTCAAAGACTCACTTTCGACCTTGCGTTGCCTAGTTTTCTGCAACATGGCATTCACTCGTACCCTCTCAACTATCTCCAACTTCGAAATTCTCAAACATTGCCCAAATCTCCAATTTTTGGATTGGCGGGATCACAGAGAGACTCCCCAGATGACGAATGATGCTTCCCAAACGGAAACAATTCATTTGCCATTATTAGAAGTCCTCAAAGTCACATTGTCACATTTCCCAGCTCAAGGAATCTTCCTTTGTCCCTGCGCACCCAAGCTGAAATTCTTCTCTCTCTCTAGTCCCCCCGCGCAGCGCGAGTGGACACCAACCGCCTTGCATTTACTATTGAGGATGGAAGCATCGCACTTGTGCAGATTATCCCTTCATGGTGTTCGTTGCACGGACGACTATGAATTCGGTAGTTTGCTCAACTGCTTTCCTTCTCTTACCACCCTTTGCTTAGATCGATGCACCATTGGTCCCATCTTCTTTCCATCGTCCACTCAAGATCCAATTTTATCCCAAGGCCCCGGATTGAAGACTCTCCACCTCCGTTGTACCACATTTTCAGCCTCCAACTTGGCTAAGTTTGTACGGTCTCACACTGTGCCAGATTCGATTAGGACCCTGCGCACCCATTCCGTCGGGTTGCAAGAAGTTTTGATTGAGCAATGGCGATACATGCCGTTAGAGGCGGAGAAACTACAACTAATCCGTCTACATGAAGAGTACGGCGAGGTCGTGGTGAGTATCAACAAATATAGCCTTCTCGAGCATGACTGCTCGTTGGATTTTCACGAGGCAAAGCAGATACAAAGGACTACATGTGGTAACCACGTAACGAGTACAATGGAAGAGGACACCAGTTTTATACTTACCCCTATACGTTCCCTTAGGAGGGGCTGAGCTCAGGCGCAGAAGAATCATAAGAAAGGGGAGGATAGCAACTAAGCTCAAAGGCAGGGGTTAGTGCTACACTCTAAGTATAATGTTTCTGGGGTGAGGGAATAGAGAATGGGCAGAAAAGCCTTCACCGGAGAGTTCGGGTTGTATGTCATTGAAGGATCTTACAAATCGTGTTTTGATTGGGGATAAAGCATACTTACATCGAGAGCGCAAGTCCTGGAAGGACCAGATATATGGAGGTCTGGGCCAACCCGTCGGGCGAACGTTCAAGGCTTCTACAAAACGTGGATTTGATAACATCTTTGACCATCAGGAAATAGGATTTTGGCACTTAACGCCTATATAAAGAAATGTAAAAATACATACCTGATTGTTTCCTGGGCTCCCCAGCATCCAGACCCTCTATAGGACTTGGAGCTCTGCACAAAACGACTTGACAACTTATGCACTGCACTGTCCCACACATGTCCATATACTAAGGCTGCCAACCAGCCCTCGAGCCTGGGCCTGTTGTCTGACACAAATTTGGCAAGAAGGCTCGAGATTTTTTTCCCACCTGGGGGATGAATGGCATTTGGTCATAATTCCCAAGTTGCTGCTGAATAGGCAAGAGTCTATTTGTGCAGGGAATGGATGTAGTTGATCAAAAGAGGCTCAATAGGTTTGAAAATATGTAAGGAAGTATGGAGAGGTAAAAGAAGAATCAAAGGAAGACTGAGTGATATTTATGAGGCTTGTGAGGTCTTGTAAGGGTGGCAAAGTGTTTTTAAGAGGTAGCAAAGGTGTTCTATAGGGTATGAAGGTCATGAAAAGCTGGCAAAGTAGTTTTAATAGTAAGTGAAGGTGTTCTGCAGGCTCCAGAGGTCACAACAGGGTGGTGAAATCCTTTTACATAAATGAGTTTTGGGAGCTATCCCAAGAAGAACAAGGCAAGACAAATGAACTGAGCACAAAAGAAGCCACTCCCTGCTAGCTCAAATGTTTATGAATTGAAAGCAAAAGAAATAGATGGTGAATTGGAGTAAGATAGAAGTCATTTAATTGTGGCACCCCTTATATAAGCTGATAGCCACTTGACATTGAGCTCAATTACCCTGGAGAGTAGACATATTTTACAAAAAGGGTTCCCATGATCTCTTCCAATCATGTGTAGCTGCACCTCCCAGGAAGTAGTTGGGATGTATTTTGTTTGATGCATTAAATATATGTGTTTTAAAGAAAAAAAATTATCTGGAGTCCTAGAGCCATTCCCTGCTTTTTCATCTTTTGCTGTCAGGATTTGGCAGTCACATGACTGGTCATGTGACACATTTGTCATCCTCCCACAGCTGCCAAAAAAAAAACACAATGAAGCCTTCCCTACGTGTTTCAAGTGTCTCAATCAGGTCTTAACTACATTCCTGATCATTTGCATGGGATGACCATCAAAAAATAGGCCTCCCAGTTTCTTAATCTCAAAGGAGCATGTCAAACCCCTCAGAAGGCCACAGTAACAGTCAGTTCAGATGATTGTGATGATGAATACAGACCATCAGTTGAGCAATACACTTATTGAAGGTGAAGAATATATGGGCACTGATCAAATTTATATATGCTGCAAGGGGGAGTATATTTTTTATTCTTTCAAAGCAAAGATTTGGTGTGTCACATGATATAAGTGCTCATTACATAAGGGGTGCCCCAATTAAACAACTTCTATCTTATATGTGTGTGTTCTGAGTACTGGGCAGTCAAGTGGGGACTTGATGATACAAAGCCTTGAACAACATGTGGTTTTCCCTTCCTCTTTTCCTTATGTGAGCAACCTTGTAACCTCCCTATAATCCCTGTAGACCCTCTAATTCCTACATTAAAAGGCTTGGCTGATTCCATATCAAAAATGGTCCACTGGCCTCAATGCCTGAGGCTATAGAGTAAACCCTTGATGTCCCTTCATTACCCCAAAATAGATCTCTCAGTAGCAAGTGTTGGATTCTGAGAGTCTGTGACCTTGCATACTTAATCAACATCACAAGTCAGTCTACACAATGCAATGTAACTTGGATCAACTAGAGAGAGCCTCAGAGAGGCAATGAGACTTAGCTTGTGAGGTCCTGTTATCTGTAGAGAATTCAATGATGCAGAAACCCAGGAGACAGGTAGCAATCTCAGTATTGATGAAGTATCCACATATATGCTGTAGGAAGGGATTTTGCTGGACAACTGGTGTGTGACCTGTTCACTGCACAGCTCCACTGGTAATGCTGGTAGGCCACTACCATCACCACACCTGAAAACACTCTGAGTCCTGCAAACCAGAACATCCAAGTCCCTGGTGGCAGTATGACAGTGAGTCCTGCGTGCCCCTACTAGTACAAACTCACTATTAGTAATGCTGGCAGGCCACTAGTACTATTACTGCACCTGAAACCCTCTGCTGAGTTACACAAACCAGAATGTCCAAGTCTCTGGCACAACAGTGTCCAAGTTGGCAGTGTCACACTCACCATTGGCATCTTCAAGACTGAAATCCAAAATAAAAAGTTTATGGGTCTCAGGCTACCGAGCTCAGACTCAAACTCAGACTTGGTCTCTGAGTCAGATGTCCTTGTGCATGGCCAGGGTGTTAAAACACAGCTGCCAGGCTGCCTTGAAGGCTTGGACTCAAACCACAACAGCGGCCACAAAGACTGTAGTGGTCTCCTCTCCATTGATTGTCATGGCAGGCCACAATAGTAGCCTGAGCCCAGGCTTGGTGCAAAAGGTTTGAGTCAGATCTGAATCATCACCACTTGGGGTGGTGGCTGCTGCTGCAGAACTCAGCACCAGTGAACACTTGGACACAGATGCAGATTTAAACTCAAAAATGGAGCCTACACTTCAAAGGTTTATTAATGTGTGTCACAACACCTGTGCACTTGAAGATAGACTTGGGAAGAAATGTTTGGCCATATGCAAACTTGAAGATGAACTTCAGCTTGAATGTCAGCACAGATGTTCAATTGAAGACAAGTTAGCACAAAGCTGTCAGGAATTTCATGAGCTGGAAGACAAAGCTCTTATCAAGGTAATCCAGACTGTTGCCTCACAGGTATTTGATTTTATTTCTCTGGGTTTTTGGATTTCACTCATCTGTTTTTGTTTGAGATCAATCCTGAAGACTTACGTGAGATTTACAATCAGGAGGAAGACCCAGAACTACACTTAGAAGGGCTTGTGGATCAGGTCAGAGTGGATGTTGCCATTAGAAGGGTACAAAGTGGTGGGGAAAGCTTTACACCTGTGCTTCTGTTTGCAGAAAAAAGGAAGGTGGCACAAGAAGTAGCTCCAAATGGAAAGGAGAAGAAAAGGAGGGGAAAAGGGGGAAAGAAATACAAATATCAGGAAGAGTAATAAACTAGAATAATAAAAATTGGCCTTTAGACAAGTGTTTTAAATCTTAACATAGAGAGCCTTAACTTGTCCACTTGTCCACTGTGCTATGCATATCTACAGTCAGCCTTCAGTCTCCTGGTCAGTTTTTCATCCTTCAGCCAGCACTTGTGGATATTTTGGTCTTAACAATTCATTGTAAATATCATGTGGCCAGCTCTCAAGCCAGAACTTGAAAGGAAAACAGTTCAGTTTGTTGAACTGAATCCAACACTATCTGAATGAGAGTAAATTCAAATCTACACTATAAATTCAAATCAGTTTGATCTATTGCCTGACCACGAAAAGAATTTATCCAGTACTTCATTACCCTTTCTAAACAATTGTCACTATTGACATATTCTCCCACATCCTTTGCCTCCTTTGGAAACTATGGTAGCAATGGACAAGGCTGAACAATTGACTCAAGGTCAATTACACTACCAGAATGTGTCTTGTCAGTGTTCAGTGCATGTTCCACATGATAAAACTGAAAGTCAGGATCTGGATCCTTCTCAGGAACATATGGCAGGACCTTGGAAGACAGTGATGGGTTTTGAGTTTGCTTATCAGAAATAGTGATGTAGAAGCAAATATTAGTTTAACTTGACCCACATGTAGGCCTGTAAATTATTGAGGTTAATAAACTTCAGGCACCTAGTGTTTGCTACATACCATGTAAGCCATCTTGAGGGCTTGGCTTATGAGGGTCAGGGTCAATAAATACAGTATGGAAATGAGGGATCTTGTTCTTTGGTGTGGATAAGCAAGCAAGGGTTGCCTGTCATTCAGTGTAAGAAACTTATTGTGTCACACAAACAGACTCAGCCAATATATATTGGTGTCTGCGACTAGTGTGGTTACAAGTAAAAGTTATTCTGCTTGTCTAATTACTTGTGGACAACTGTATAGTTGTCCACTATCTACAAGCGCCCCTAGTGGGTGGATTACATAATACAACCCATAAGTCACTCTGGTGACTTATATACCTTAGATAGTAGCATATATGCTACTATAAGAATCTGCATTCTTACACCCTCCCCACAGACCAAACCTCAGGAGGTTCAGGCAACTTTATGCTGATGGAGGATCATATAATGGTGCAGGTGCAGTCAAAGACGACTGCACGGCTACTTTGACGGTATTGTTGTAGTAGATGGAGTTGGCTGGATCGACTTCCATCGTGTTGTCATCTGCTGCGGTAGTGGATGCTGGTGGGGGAGCAGGTGGAGCAGAGGGTTCCATTGATGGCACATCCATATGTGCCTTTCAGCAGGGAGGCCCTCCACCGCATCTGATGAGTCATCATCAGACATAGAAGGTTGTCCCCAATAGCTGGGGGGACGAGGGGGCATGGGTATGTGAAGGCCGGTGTATGTCTGGCCTTTGCGGGTGTTGAGTACCTGTTGCCCAGTTTCATTGTAGCAGACTTTGCTCTGCTTGTGCATGAAGTAGGGCTCTATATTGATTAGAGCCCTAGCAGGGTCTACCCCCACGTAGGTACCTAGCCACTGGGCTAGTTTGTCGAGTGAAGTGCTCTCAGGAGGGCATTTCCACTCAAACACCTTCTTGATGCTAGTGGACAGTAGTGTTGGTAGATCCTGCTGCCAGTATGCACCAGCAAGATTGGCCCACTTGCCATGGGCTGTGAACAGTTCTGTGAGTTTTTGAAGAAAGACTAAACTGTCTTTATTTGATAAGCCAGACCCACACGTCAACATCCTCTAGTTGGAGGGTGTTATCTCCATTCCTGCGGATAGCGGGCGATACTCCCTCTGGGGAGTATTCAATGGTGTGCAAGGCATCCTGAAGATTGGGAGGCATATCGTGCGTGATCTCAAACACTGGTGTTTGAGTGGCTAAGCGTTGCTCGTGGTCAGCACACTTAATGATGGTGTGCTGCACAACAGGGAAAATGTCGCACACACTAGTGTGAGCTGCTCAATGAACCTAGGTTCATTGAGAGGGCAGGTCTCAAACCACTCTGCGGGTTGATGGCTTGTGTGTACCGCCATAGGGTGCAGTGCTTTGCCCAATGGGCAGGGTAGAAATCCCATCTGCATTGCAGGTGGGTCACCTATAGTGGGGGCAATGTGAGCATTCAGCAACGCAGGATACAGTGCCACCAATGTTTGCTGTTTGGATGTGGTCTTACGACTGGATGGTGATAATCCTACTGGTGAAGCATCAGTAGTAGGGGTAGACGGACTCACTGAATCTGTCATCAAATCTGGCAATGAAGTCAGATCGATCATCGTTGGTGCTGATGGCATTGACTTCATGGCAGATAACTTATCTGCCATTTCGCGATTTAGCTGTCTCTCCTTATCGAGAGCAGCATGCAGACTATCAAGCTCTGCATGGAGCTCGCATATTTCCTCTTTGTAAGAGGATACCGCGTCCTTAATGAAAGGACACACCATTTCTGCTAGTAAAGGTGGCCAGGCCACTTTTAATGTGTGTTCAATGTCGCGCATTCGGGGATCGATGGGCCGCAGTTTGGTGGCTTGCAGCAAATGCTGCATATAGGCATTGCACTCCAGGCAGGAGTTGCAATTGATGATGGCTATGGCATCCTTGATGCCATGCACCGTCCAGCTCTGCTCCTTTTGGAGCATAGCAAACTGTTCAGAGGCACTAAGTAGTGCCTCTGCTGAGGAATGTGGATGGGACGCTTGAGTGTCCATGTGAACTCGCAGGTACACTCACACTGGTGCGGGTGTGGTAGTGGGTGGAAAAAAGCCTTGAAGCGGCAATAAAATCATCACTTAAATTTAAGGCAAGCGCGCCTGTCACGTCAAGTGATCACTTCATGTGACGGCATCGCATCTGCAAATTGCTGACACAAACTATGTTCATGTTGAGTCCTTTTATTAAAGGACTCACTCCTTGTCATTATCGTGCCTATAAGGCACGATTAGGAAGCTCATGCGGCTTCCTAACTCCCCTCAGCTCTAGATAAGCATCTAGCACTTCTAACTCTCTGCATGCAGAAAGTGGCTCCCAGGTGACATCTCCCAATGTCCACCACACTTGTAACTCCAACTTGGAGTCACTAGTCCAATGATGAGCAAGGATCTCATCCACGAACCATTCTGGTTTGTCTTCTTTCCCAAAGTTGTGAATATAATTTATGTCGCAATGAGGAAATCATTTGTCCTCATTAGGTATATGCAGTCTGATTAGACTTGCATGAAACTTTGGAAGGATCCTCTGAGCCATGAGCTCTGGAGGTAACTCAAGTTTCACATTGGAGGTGGAGTTGTCCACCTCTACGACTTGATATGGCCCAATATAATTGGGCACTAGTTTCTTTGCCTGTCCTTTAGATAAGGATAGGTTATTCATAGACAGATATACTAGCTGTCCAACCTCATACGTCATTCCCTGACGGCGTCTGATATTCGCAGTGTCTGTCTGCTGTACTCAACTCGTGATGATTGCATTGTGAGCATCAATCAAGTTCCACAACACTTGTTGTGCAAACTGCAGTACTCCTCTAAAGGTAGTATCCGCTGATAGTACTTGCCCGATATGGGGCAAGTATCCACCGTTCAGTTAGAACAGTGCGTATCCTGTGGCCACACTGACTGAACTGTTCAGTGCAAATTCTACCATTGGGTATTTCTCAGCCCAATCCTTCTGATCACTCTGCAGTGTGGAGTATTTGCTCTACAGAATGATTTGCTTGTTCTGTTGCTCCATCCATCTGTGGGTGGAATGCTGTGGACATGAGCAGTTTTGTGCCCATTATACGCTGCAATTCCCTCCAAAATATGGAGGTAAATTTGGAGTCACGATCTGATACAATCGACTCAGGTACTCCATGCAGGCGTATTACCTCTTTGAGGTATAACCACACAACTTGTTGCGCAGTAACTCTCGTCATAGTTGGCACTAGATGCACCATAGACATGAGTCTGCCAATCACAACTAATAAGTAGTCATGACCCTTTGATTCTGGCAATGGACCAACAAAGTCCCTTCTGATAGACTGCCATGGTCTATCAGGTATCGGCAGGGTATGCACTAACCCTGCTGGTTGTCTATTGTCCTTCTTTGCAGCCTGACAGGCTGCACAGCATCCACAGAACGACTCTATGTCGGCTGCCATTCCCGACCACCAGTAAAATCATCTGAAGTACTTGTCGGTTTTGAATTGCTCAAAATGGCCAACTACTCTATGTGCATGATCGATAATTATCTCGACCATTCTCCTCCCCTTGGAAAAAGCTTCCTGGGGAAGACACACAACATCTTTATTGAACTGGTTCTTTGTCCAAATCTGGGGTGAGCTTCAGGATTTGCTAATACTTTCTCGAGTATTGTATCTGTCCTGTAGCCATTGGCTACAGCTTGTTTCAGGTCAAACTCACATTCTACGTGTGTGAGTGTAGACTCTCTGAGTCCGCACCAGATGCTGTAGCTAGTACATCGTCCTCCTCATTACCTTTCACCTGTGTGGGAGGTACTTCCCCTGCTTGCTTCATCTGCTGCGCATCTGTGACACACTGCTCTGTTGCATCTTGTAATTGCTGCAACCATCGCACTGCAGCCATTCATATTTCTACGAATTGATCTGTTGGGAGAAACTCTCCTTCTGGGTCTAGCTGCCCATCTGTGTTGATGTATTCTTCCGCTGGGTGACTTTCACCCTGCTTATCATTCTTGTAGTAGTGTGACAGACAGTTGGCTACCTTGTTCTCCACCCCCGGTACATGTACTGTGGTATAATTGAATCTGGAGAGAAACTCCCACCAGCACACCTGTCTGTCGGACAGATGCTGTTGTGTCTCGAAGTATTCGAGATCTTTGTTATCTGTCACCAGTGTGACCTGGCAATCTAGAAGCTTATCCTCCCACTTCATAAGTGCTTCTAGGATAGCAATTGTCTTGCGCTCGTGCATTTTGTAATGCTGTTGTGCAGGACTGAATTTCTTTGAAAGACATCCTGCTGGATGACAAGTCATCCAGTCCAGACCTTGTCTGTAAACTGCTCCAACTCCATATTTGGAACCATCTGTCACAACCCAAATGGGTTCTGAACTAGTGTGATTTATAGGCTCCAAGATTGGAGCCTTACACGCCAGTGCTTTGATGGATTCAAAACACTTATCCATCAAGGGTGTCCATTGAAATGTCCTGTTGTTTCGTGCACTCCCTGATAAGGGAGTTGTATATGCCGTCAAATCTGGCATATATGGTGCCAGATATTGAACAAGTCCTAGAAATCTTTGGACATTGTTAAATGTTTGAGGCCTTCTCCAACCTCCAACCTTCTCCATCTTATCTGCGTCTGCATGGATGCCCTTGTCATCTATAATATGACCAAGGCACTCCACACAAGGCAAATACAAATTGATCTTGGATTGATTTCCACTGAGGAACAAATGTGCCTCACGTAATATTTCAAACACCTTTTGAAGGTGGTTTTTGTGCTCTTCAATAGAGCTCAAATAGATGAATATATCGTCCAAGTATATGTGGACTGATTGACCAATTTGGTTATGAAAAATCAATGTCATGAGATGTTGAAATGTAGATGGTGTGTTACAGTCGCCAATCTGCATAACCCAGCTCTTGAACATGCTGAATATTGTTGTGAAGGCCGTCTTATTGATGTCCTCCTTGACTACATGTATTTATTTGTATGCGTCAGACATGTCAAGCTTGGAATGGTATGCAGCATGAGCTACATCATGCTGAATCATATCCTGGTCTGGGAAGGGCGTCATGTCCTTCACTGTGTTGTCATTGTGTAGATGTAGGTCTATTGCTGTTCTGAGCTTTCCGTTCTTCTTTGGAATGCATAGTGCTGGTGCTGCAGAACATACTGATGCTGATACCCACCAACCAGCGGTGGTATACCGGTCAACTTTGTCAATTAGTTCATTTCGAAGTGCCTCTGGACACTTCGGTAGCTGATAATGAAACTGTTTAGTTTCATCCACAAACTTAATTTCGTGGTTGATCTCCCTCCAGGGAGGAAGTTCTAAAGGCACACCTCCAAAAAGGTCTGCAAACTCTAGCTCCCATCTTTCCCTGAGTTTGGGAAAGTCATCAGCTGTTAATAACGGTTGATTGGTGCCAGTAATCCTGTTGGCAATTCTGTTGGTATGTTGGTCGGGTAGACCAATGTCAATGTTTTGTTGCTTTTCTTTTCATTTTCCTTTGTCTTGCCTCCTGTCTGGTGAGCTTGTTGATGGCTCCACTTGCAATGAGGAGCTATTTGCAAGTCACAGAGTGTGGCTCGCTAGTTTGGGTTTAAGACTTGCAATTTGAGCCTTGTGTTCAGCCAGATCTTGGTAGTCTGGCTGTACTTCCCAAGCATTCACATGGTTTGGAATTACTTCCTTTTCCATACGGATGCATCCCTCACCTCTAAAGTCAAGGGATATCCCTAGTTTACATAGGAATGGTGTTCCCAGTATTGTGTCATAGTAGTCTACATTCACTATATCGAAGTATCCCTCGATATTAGGCTCACCAAAGTGTATGTTGGTGTGTGCTCTGTAGTTGATGGTCAACTTACTGCTGACACATGCTAGCTGTAGACCAATAGGACATTCGAGTTCAAATGTCTTGATGCCTACGGCGTGTATGAAGTCTGGAGAGAGCATGACTCCCTCACACCCGCTGTCTAATAGACAGTGAGCTCTGACTCCACCAATCTCCCAATATCCAGAGATTGTCTGATTGTCTATACACACCTGTTTGGGGCACATCTTGTCATGCGGTCTGAACCAATGATCGTAGATAGGCTCGATGGTCCCATCTATGACTCCCATGTGGATACAGAAGTCATTGTTTCGATTTGAACCACCACTGGTTGTGGTCGTTGGTTTTTGCACCGCATATATGCACCGCCTTTCTTCATACAATCCTCCTAGCAGATGTACTCCATCCACTCAATATGAGCTTTGTGTGCTCATATCATCATCATCATCCCATTGATAGGGCCTGATTTCCAACTGGTAATCAGCGACCAGTTTGCCAATTTTGCTCTCATGGTCATCCTGGTCCATTCATTCATCTAATTTGCCACTTTGTGGCTCCTCCTCCCCTTCTTGAGCACTCCCTGAGTGCTCAACCACTTCCTCCAACTGTGCACATGCTATGTGTGGTTTGTTCTTCCACTGTGGGCAATTGGGCTTGATATGCCCAACTTGTCCACACTCGTAGCATGGTAGCTCTGTGCTATGTCCTTGGCCTCCTGCACCTCCAGGATGTTTCTGTGGAGGGCGAGAAGTGGTGGGAGCTCCTGCTCCAGCTCTCTCTGCATAGCTTGTACCCCTGTTTGGGGCACACTCAGCCTCGTCTCTGCTTGAGGTTGAGCATTAGGCAGACGATATGTCGTCTGCTTTGCTGTAGGATGGCTCCCTGTATTGGGAGCTCGAGATGAACTTGGCCCATCCTGACTTCAACTATTTGTTGAAGTGGGCTTTGCCTGCAACACGTGAGCATTGCTGGACTCTGTCTTACATGACCCGATGTCATATCAGGACGCATCCTCTACTGCCTTTGCAGCTTCATACAATTCAGTTATTGAACTGAATTCTGTTGTGTAGCCTAGTTTTAGGACTTCATGACACAGTGCTTCTTGAAGCGCTGCTACAAACCATTTGTGGATCGTATATTCATCAGGCGGATGTATCATCTGTGCTGTGTACTTCATAATATCATTCAGTAATTCCTGAATGGTTCTAGTCCCTTGCATGATTGTGTCAAACTCGTTCAACACATGTCTATGCGTGAGTGCATGTAGGAATCGCTGCTGTAGACCAGTGATTTCACTCTCAAGGATCCAGTCAACTACGACTCAATCATGACACTCAATATTTTGAGCATACCACTCCAATGCCTCACCTTTGAGGTGGGTGCCCAAATAGTTCAATTGGAGTTCCATGCTGGATGGCCCCAGTAGACTATTCATTCCTAGCCATCTCAGGATTCCTGAGATGAAGCTCTTGAATTCTTCAAGATCTGCTTTCCTAGCATATTCTGCTGGGTGAGGTAATTTTACTCCAGCTTTTGCAAGCACGGACTTGTCTGGCTTGCTATCCTTGTGTTTCTCAAGGGCAGCTCGCACCATCCTTGTGACTCCATCTACATAAGTAGATGGATTTCCTCCTACCTCCTGAACCCTCCATTCAGGATCAGTAACTGCTAGTGATACCACATGCAGTATCGCTTGTATCTGCCTGTGCAGGTGGGGGATGTGATCACTCATGTCCTGCTGCACCAGTGGATTGATGATGTCTTCATCGATCTGATACAACAGTTGACGTTTATCAGCCATTAAAAAAGCATCCCTCAGTCTATGACTGTTGCTGAGGGCAGATCAAGCCACTCTCGCTGACTTGATCAGCTTGTTGAAGGCATCGCCTTTGACTCTGGCAATATATGCCTCCTCGTCTAGGTTATCCACATATTTAGCACAGAGTTCTAGCACACGGCGTTTCCATCGTGCTGCCTTATTTTCGATCCTATCCCAGTGATCAAACTCACATTCAATGGTAATGTGAGTGCTAGTCGTGGTACTGACACTATCAGCATCAGACTTCATCATCTCTCGCAGTGACTGTTGGGTCACTGCCTTGAGCACTTCTTGCTCATTATATGTTTTTTTTGATCTGCGAATTCCTTTGCGGATTTTTCTCTATCACGGGCCTCTAGTTCACGATCCATCTCTTCCTCAGTATGCCTGCGTGTACTGATGCTATCCTGCTCTAGGGTAGCACTAGTGTCATGAAGAACATTTCTGTTGCTCGGTCCAGACGGAGGTGGCATCCTCTGTCTGTCTCGCTTCTTGCAAGCCTTCTCAGCTTTGCAGTTGACTTCAAGATCCCTATTGGGATTGTGTCCATGTTCGGGGGCCTTTCCATGTAAAGGTCCTTGTACTTCCTCCTCCAGGGACTGTATTAACAGTTCCATACCATCTCCTAAGGTTTGGAGTTGGTTTGCATGAGCTGCCTCAGCCGCTCGTTGGCTCACTTCACACATAGTATCTACGTGTCTATGGCTCTCTTTGAGGGCCGTAATCATCCGAGTAATATGTCCGGTTGTACGTTCATATCGCCAGGTTTTTTCATCCCAGCATGCTGACCCATGTTCTCTTGTCCCTGTTTGGGATGGTGAACTTTGCGATCTGCGATGTTCTTGGACATGCAGGAGCTGAGACATTTGCACTCCCAGCAAATTGTCTGTGTCGCTCGTCGGCACTTCTCTCAACTCATTGAGAGATGATCGTAACTTCAACCTGGTTGAATTTCTTTTAGTTTTCTTAATGGGCAATATCTTGTCCATTTCTGATTCCTCCAGCACGGATCTCCTTAGATACGCCGATACTCGCTTTCGACTCATGGAGAGGGTCATTCAGGGTCAGAAGGTTGTTCATAACTTTATCCAAATGTGCATTTAATTTATGATGTATTATAACCAACACATTTAAAAGCTATGTTTCTGAATATA
>MU134368.1:0-159375 GCA_015039355.1 Ramaria rubella | reverse complement strand
TGTTAGAATATAGAAGCCATACAACAATGTTTTACAAGTATAAATGAGCAATGATGATATAGAGTGCAACTAGACATGATGTGTACTATAGTATGTTAGACATACAATAAAAGTTATGGCTACATTGAGATAGGCCTGTTGAATAAAATGTGTATCATTAGTAAAAGGAGGATATTGTATAAAATTTTAAAAAACTTTAGATTATACATATGTATCAATAGTTAGTGTAAACATTAAAATAGATGTACAGCTATTAATTCTGATGTGTGATTGAGATTATGTACATTTAGTCTGCTTGTTTGCAATCTCAATACATGTGAATGACCCTCGGAGTCAGAAGCTACAGGTGTCATAGTTCTACGAGGACTAGATATCCTTGTAGGTGTTCCTGTTTGCCTGTCCACATCGTGGGCAGGCTCGACTCTCCTGTCTGGGCCCTTTGCGGTGGCTCCAGACGTATCTGGATCCTCTCCGGATCTAGATGCTCAGCTTCGAGTTCTTATCGAAGCCATAGATCTCTGATCTATCATCCACACTGTGGTGTTCTTCTATTGATTTATAAGAATCAACAGTAAATGTCTGTTTACTGTTTCTGAGAATTCTGGCAAGTGTTAGACTCGTTGGTTTGGGTAAAAAAAAAAAAGATTGGTTTGATCTTTTATTGGGTTTTATCACAGTGCTGCCAACTTGGTTGGCAGTCAAAAAAGTGTAAGAAACTTATTGTGTCACACAAACAGACTGAGCCAAATATATTTTGGTGTCTGCAACTAGTGTGGTTACAAGTAAAAGTTATTCTGCTTATCTAATCACTTGTGGACAACTGTATAGTTGTCCACTATCTACAAGTGCCCCTAGTGGGCAGGTTGGATAATACAACCCATAAGTCACTCTGGTGACTTATATACCTTAAATAGTAGCATATATATGCTACTATAAGAATCTGCATTCTTACATTTAGGCTTCCCATCATCAAAATAGGTTACTGTTGCTAGTACCACTGTAACATGGTTCCAAATAGAGATTGTTCTCCAGTGTGGATTGAGTGGTGTCTTTAATACCTGTTGTCTATGATTGCATACAGATACACTGCTCCCAAGTAAATAGATTTGCAATTCCTAGATGAGATCTGGAATATTGTATTGCTTGGCAGCATCCTCAATTGACACATTTTTATGTGGAGGTCTTTTGGAGATGGCATGAGATGGAACAAGAGCTTTGGATATTGCTGTGGATTTCTTGATACCAGCTGTGAATGAGTTCTCCGCTTGTGGTTCAATGACACTATCCTGATCTAGATTCTCAGCAGAAGGGTCTTCTCTATTATCCATGTCATCAATGTCTAGCAAGTAATCAGGGCCTTTGGGTGAAAATGACTCCTAGTTCTGGAAATACCAGTTTATATACTGAGCATGAAAATATATCTTCTCCTGCCTCTCCAGCCAGCAGAGCATCTGTTCAATGTAGCTTTTATGGTTCACTGGAGGCATGCCAAAGTTTTCCGACCTGGAAAACCCTGAGGAAAACCATTGGAACTGGGTGCATCTTCCAAGGAAAATCCAACTAAGAAAACCTAGGGAAATTCCATGATTTTCCAAAGATTTCCAGGCCTAGGAAAATCATTGGGAGACATAATGGATTATGGTGTGACAATGTTGAGGAAAATCATTGGTAAACAGAGTGTTTCTCCAATGTTTTCCGGCAAGACAGTCAGTGGGAATATCTATCATTATCTGATGTTTTTCCAAAGATTTTTCAGGAGGGAAACCCCTAGGAAATCATAATATAGATCAGTCTAAAAATTGAAGGAATATCTACAGTTTTCCCAAAGTGTTCATCCATGGAAAACTGTGGGAGAATATAAAATTCACATGGAAGGTACACTGTAGGGGAATTCATGGTCTCCTCAGGGAATTATAACCTGGAAAATCCCATGGGAAATCTTAGATTTGATTATAATTTTCCTATGGCATTCTGATGATAGGAAACCTGGGGGAAACTTGGGGAAAACATGGGGAAAAAATTTGGGAAATGCTTGGTTTTCCACCCTGGAAAATTATGGAGATTCCATCAGAACCCTATAGAATCAACCAGAATCATGTAAAATCCACCAGAATCTATGAGAATCTACCAGAATCCACCAGAATCCACCAGAATCTACGAGAATCCACCAGAATCTATGAGAATCTACCAGAATCTACCAGAATCCACCAGAATCCACCAGAATCCATGAGGGTCCATGAGAATCTACCAGAGTGTACCAGAATCTGCCAGAAACCACCAGAATCTATGAGAATCTTGTGAAATCCACCAGAATCATAGAGGGTCCACCAGAACCCACCAGAATCATGGAGATTCTACTGGAATCTGGAAGAACCTACCAGAATCAACCGCAATCATGGAAAATTCACCAGGAGGCACCAGAATCATAGACAAGTGACCAGGATCCACGAGAATCTATGATTTTCTAGGGGAATTCACCAGGATGACGGGCAATCCAGCAGAATCATCGAAAATCCAGTAGAAGTGGGAATGATGATGGTGGACACCAGAATCAGGCCACATGGTGGAAAAGGGGAGATATAGATTTTGCATGCCTGCTGACTACACAAGTGCCATGTGAGTCCTGGGGTTTGGAGCGACATGGCTCACAAAGGAGGAGAAAAGTAGATTGGGGTGGATTTTGGTAGATTCTCAAGGACAATGGGGACAATGCGAGATGTCAATGGATTTTGCATGCCTGCTGACAAAACAAGTGCCACATGGGTCCCCCATCCTGGGGTGACATGGCTCACTAAGCAGGAGAAAAGTAGACTTTGGTGGATTTTGGTAGATTCTCAAGGACAATGAGGAAAATGCGAGATGTCAATGGATTTTGCATGCCTGCTCACAAAACAAGTGCCACGTGGGTCCCAGAGTGTGGGGCAACATGGGTCATCAGCAGGCATGCAAAATCCATTGACATTTCGCATTTTCCCCATTGTCCTTGAGAATCTACCAAAATCCACCGAAATCTACTTTTCTCCTCCTTTGTGAGCCATGTCACCCCAGGATGGGGGACCCACGTGGCACTTGTTTTGTCAGCAGGCATGCAACATCCATTGACACCTCGCATTTCCCCCATTGTCCTTGAGACTCTACTGAAACCCACCAAAATCTACTTTTCTCCTTCTTTGTGAGCCACGTCACTCCAAACTCTAGGACTCATGTGGCATTTGTGTAGTCAGCAGGGATGCAAAATCTATATCTCCCCTCTTCTTCCATGTGGCCTGATTCTGGTGGATTCTTGGAGATTCTCCATCAATCTGGTGGATTCTCATTGATCCCCCATCCTCATTCCCACTTCTACTGGATTCTCGATGATTCTGCTGGATTCTCTGTCATCCTGGTGAATTCCCCTAGATTCTAGTGGATCCTGGTCACTTGTCCATGATCCTGGTGGCTCCTGGTGAATTTTCCATGATTGTTGTTGATTCTGGTAGGTTCTTCCAGATTCCAGTAGAATCTCCATGATTCTGGTGGATCCTCTATGATTCTGGTGGATTCCACAAGATTCTCATAGATTCTTCAAGATTCTCATTGATTCTTCCAGATTCTCATGGATTCTGCCAGACTCCACATGATCCAGGTGGATTTTACATGATTCTGGTGGATTCTGGTAGAATCTGGTAGATTCTGGTGGATTCTGGTAGATTCTCATGGATCCTCGTGGATTCTCATGGATCCTCGTGGAATCTGGTAGATTCTGGTGGATTCTCATAGATTCTGGTGGATTCTGGTGGATTTTATATGATTCTGGTTGATTCTATAGGGTTCTGGTGGATTCTGGTGGATTCTTGTAGATTCTGGTGGATTCTGGTGGATTCTGGTGGATTCTGGTGGATTCTGGTGGATTTTACATGATTCTGGTTGATTCTATAGGGTTCTGGTGGAATCTCCATAATTTTCCAGGGTGGAAAACCAAGCATTTCCCAAATTTTTTTGCCCATGTTTTGCCCAATTTTCCCCCAGGTTTCCTATCATCAGAATGCCATAGGAAAATTATAACCAAATCTAAGATTTCCCATGGGATTTTCCAGGTTATAATTCCCTGAGGAGACCATGAATTCCCCTACAGTGTACCTTCCATGTGAATTTTATATTCTCCCACAGTTTTCCATGGATGAACACTTTGGGAAAACTGTAGATATTCCTTCAATTTTTAGACTGATCTATATTATGATTTCCTAGGGGTTTCCCTCCTGAAAAATCTTTGGAAAAACATCAGATAATGATAGATATTCCCACTGACTGTCTTGCCGGAAAACATTGGAGAAACACTGTGTTTACCAATGATTTTCCTGAACATTGTCACACCATAATCTATTATGTCTCCCAATGATTTTCCTAGACCTGGAAATCTTTGGAAAATCATGAAATTTCCCTAGGTTTTCCTAGTTGGATTTTCCTTGGAAGATGCACCCAGTTCTGATGGTTTTCCTCAGGGTTTTCCAGGTTGGAAAAATTTCGCATGCCTCCAGTGTGGTCTTGTGCTCCATTTGGATGAGAAGTATGGTCCTTCTGCTGACAGGGCTACCAGCAGCATCTGGAAGAAGATTGGGCAGCAGATCTCAAGGAGAGAGTGTCTCATGCACAACCTTCAGGATGAGTTTGGTGGAGATAAGCACAGTTTCCTTGCCTTCTTCAGCTATAAAGGGAAGGTGCAGAAGAAGACAGAGATAAAGACATGGTCTATGTGGCTGCTTGTAGAGGATATGCCCCTTCACAACAAGTATCTCAATGCAGAGATTTGGAAAAGTATAGAGATGTGGAAGGTATTTTTTCTGATGACCTTTGGCAGGGAAGTGGGGAAACAAAAACAAGTGGGAGATCTGGTATGAGTTGGAACCAGAAGCTAAGAATTGGAAATAGTATCTAGCCCATGTATGAAACCAGTCAGGACCCAATCCAAAACACTGCTTTTTGGCTCTATTCTATCATAATCATGCAAGTGTTCATGGTTATCTGTTGGGGAGTAGAAGTATTGGAACATAGTCATTACTTCTACCTGTGACCAACCACCCCATGCTGCAAGCATTCCAACTGTCCATCCATGATGCTTGAGATGGTATTGACATCCACCACAACAGAAGGAGTGAGTGCCATCCTTTGTGAGGGCACAACTAATAATAGAACTGGTCTATATAACAAACAGCAGTGATCAGAACAAGGAATATAATAATGATGAAAGAGGCCCACAATCAGCTGATCATGCATAACACCCCCAGAGGAGTTTACTTTTAAGAATAGAGATCCTTTGCATACAATGTTGGGACCATAGAGTCATCCTAATCAAAGGAGGGCACAAACAAGGCATATCCTAATGTCAGAATCATTTGCATAAAGTTTCCAGGTGTGTGGGACACCAGTCTGCGCAGACTTCTGAGCCCTCAACCTGACTTGAAAGTAATAACCTGTATAGAAGCAGGATAATAGTCAGTCTTCTGAAAAGAAAGGATTCTGTTGACATATACATTCACCAGGATGGAAGTCTATACTTCCAAACTCCAAGTTGGTTGCTTCCTCAATAGGAAGAAGGATGAGCCATGCCAAAAGATAAATAGTCTTGCAGACTGCTTCAGAACAAAAATGACAATTTAATATCACTCATATATTGCACAACACCCCATTGGCATTCCAGTGTCATAAGGTCTTTGCTCCTGAGACACTGATCATAAAGCTTGTGCATATCCTCCAAAGTCAGTGCATGTGCTGATTGTGAGGTTTCACCTGCAGCAGCCTTAGACATCTCAAGACCAACCATGAATTGCAAAACAGTGAGAGACAATGTGGGAAGACCAAAACTTGTTGCAAATCAGATATTGATACTCTTCTAGCTGAGGGTTACTCTTTACCATTTCTTTGTTTGTCAACTTGCCATTCACTCACACTTTCATCAGGATGCAAAGTCTTGTAGAAGTATGTAAGAGCCACCCAAATAGAAACTGCCGTTGCAAACTTTCCTGCCTGTTAGACAGCTTTGAGAATGCTAACACATCTCAAAAATTAACACACCTTTTTCCCTTCATAGCCTTTCTCTGAAGTGCCACATTTTTTTGGATAAACACATGTACATCTAGTGGTGGCTGTGCCATCACATTGGGAGACCATTTCTGATGAAGTACAAGCATGTAAAGTAAAAATGCTTCAATAATCCTAAAAAATACTGATTATCGTGTGAGCAATTGCTTTCATTTGAAAACTTACTGCAGGTGCCCGGCATGAGTTTTGTCTGTAATACAGCATTGTGCAATCTCATCTGCAGCACTCTGTATACCTTTGTATTATTCACTGGTTGGCTTTTTGTCTGGGAAATCTTGGAGAGCACTTTCAATTAGTGCATCTATATTATTTGCATCTGAAGCCCAGGTTGCATCTTTGAGTTGAAGCTGAGTTTCTTCTGCGATGATCTGAAACAGCCAATCTTCAACTTGAACACCAGGTCAAAATTGAGAGAGAGAGACAACATGCCTTCTTCCATCCCCAGTTTAGTTAGGAAGTCCAACAAGTCCATTTGTCATCAGAAAGCACAGATGAATGCAAGCTGAGTTGAAATGACTCTGTTTTCTTATGCAGAAACAGGTGGCTAAGAAATATCAGAAAACTTATTTATTTTATTGCTACAATAACATACTTTTACAATAGCAAAAACCTACTTCTTCTACTCTAATGCACAGAAAAGCTTCATGGCAGAAGTGTGTTGTGTTCACAATTTCATACCTATCACCCAGACTGTGCCAATAATTCATGTTCCCCTGCTCCAACAACAACCCTGGACCATTCCTGTGACCTAACGGCTTCTGCATAAGAGATGGGTGGGCGCCAAATGATAGACGGCAGCATAGAAGTTATATCTAAGGCCATGTTTGGTTAAACATACATAGTAATATAAGTGACATTTTAGCTTAAACGAATGCAGGACCGTACCGTTGAGCCCACAGGAAACTTCAGAACTGGCCGTCAAGGCCTGGACAATGGTTGCCAGGTGATAGCATATATCATGATTATACTAGAGGGGACTCCTAATAAAAAAAACCACAGGTACTATAGGCTGCATTAGTATGCAACATATAAATGATTAGTAATACACTTACTATGCAGAAAATGAAAGAGGGGGTGTGGGCTGATGAGACAGTGATGGCAATGGTGGGAATATCTAGTGGATAAAGATGGGTAAAAATCCTGTAGTGATAAACATGATTAGTATAAGCAGTGTGTAGACAAACATTCAGTTGTACACTTACCATGCAGAACATGAAAGAGGGGGTGTAGGCCAACAAGACGGTGATGGCAATAGCAGATATAGTCAGTTTTTTATGATGAGTAAAGACCCTGTGATGATAGAGACCATGAGTGGCAACACCAAGCATATGGACAAGTAGAAATGGGCAGGGGAGGCACCAAGGAAAGGGTGGGCTAAGCTCATGTCTAAAAATAAATTGATTATGGGACATACACCCACTCAGATTTGAATAGGTTTCAGCATGTCCTGCAATGCTTTAAAGCAAAGGTTTCATTATGGGAAATGCAACCGAAGGGGAGAAAAGGAGTCACTGTGCAAAAGAATGTTTGGAGTTTGTTACACATAGAGAGGTGAGGGACAAGACGGGAGAACCTTCTGTACAAGTGTTACTATAGGCATATGTCGTTCTTGCCCTCAACGGTGAGTGTAACTAGTAGTTTTGCTGCAAATGCGCTACCATTAGGGGATATCACGATGGCTATTTCAACCGTCGTTTTGATGGATGTTTCAAAATCCTCAAAACCATTGGAAAATCGAAATGCCTCTGGAGTCATTTCAATTTTTCGACGGTTTCAACACTCATTTTGAATTTTCCTGTTTGCCTAGCATGACGGCATCTGGCTTCTAATTATATTTAGCTAAGATCAACTGTACAGCTGCACCCTGGCAACTCCCGGAACATTCGAGCTGTCACAGTGAGTTGCTCAGTCATACACCAAGCAACAACACATAGATAGTAGAACATGGCACACAAATTAATGTAGCAATATACTAGCCTGTCAAGTCCACAAAGAATTTCATAATTATTCTACATTTTTCACCTCTGTGTACTGTGTACATGACTATCATTACAACACAGTACTAGGTGTTTATTATTCAACACTACTAATCTTTTTCTTTCCCTCAAATTTTCATGCAAGTTTCAGTTTAGAGAGCCTGTTGGTCACCAGGTTTGTTGTGGTATAACCAGTCTGGCTGTGGTGATGTGACATCAAGGGGCGTCATCTGACAGTTGGGAGGTTCCGGCCAAAGTCACGGCACCAGATTTATCTGAGGAAAAGGTGCTTCTAAACAACACTTGAAACTACTTCAAAACCGTGCAGGAACTGGGGATATCACGGTGTGAAACGGTTTTGCGTATTTTTCTGTGGATTCACTGCACTTCGAAATGGCTATCGAAATGACCATCAAAATGGCAGCGAAACAGCCGTCGTGATATCCCCTATTACCTAACAAGTTCAATTGTCCGGAACATTCCGTGTCTCACGTAGCGTTCTAAGCAGGAAGTCCAGAACATGGGGAGCTTGGTCCATGGATCCATTCCATGGGTCTACAAGGGTCCATGGGGATGTGCGCTGACACAATCACCCATGGCCCATTGCAAACGCACTGCGTGGTCCATAGTTAACAAGATGCCATCGTGGCTGGTCATTCCTCACAAATCTCACCATCTTAGGCCTAAAACCCCAACTTATTCCACAATGGTTTGTTGATAGCTGACACAGCTTACTAGACGTATAGATGCAATGTTGATTCAACTGCACATCAACTAATCACAAGACACGAATGCCATCTACACTGGTATAGTACGTGTCTTATGCATGTTTTAATGCTGCGTGGTCCCATTATTATATCCCACAGCGCTCTGTAGAACATACATATTCAAGATTCATTCGGTTCAGCAAGTACTTTCCTACTCCCACACCTCCCAACGGTCTCCATATCTAACTGTCCCTTCATATACTTTGTTGCAGAAGGCATGGGTGGACCACAATGTGAAGCTCAAGGCCAATTTCATTCTGCATGAAAGCTGCCTTGCCTTTGACCTTTGCAAACTACACACAAGGTGCTTCCACGTAAGCTGTCTCAGATGACATCTATCTCCGTCCACATCTCATGTTTATTTACAAATTTATAATTTTTTTTTGAGGGGTTTTTAATTACTTTTTCTGTGTGAACTATGTATTTATATTATTAAAATAGTTGTTTGCAATGGACTGTTGTTTGCATCAGGTGGAACTGAAGGGATCAAGAAGTGGCTTGAACACACCAGTATGTAACCACATATTTCAATCATCAATGACCCATACCTCCGCCCCATCTGCATTGTGTATGATTCTCCAAGTTGTTGGATCATCCACACGGGTATCTATCCCCTCTGGCTCTTGTTTGATGGTTATCGTGTTACCATCCTTTGTAGTGTCCATTGCACTGGCCAATAACAAGCGCTGTTCCCCAGCCATCTCTTTCCAAACTGTCTCTGCTGCCGTGCCATCTTCATCTGAGAATTTGAGACATCTGTATCATGCACTCGCCAGAAGCACTTCCTTTGCTTCATTCCACCCACATTTCTCACATTTCTGAACCAACAAGAGTGCTGCCTCCATCATCAAGACTTCTGACAGGAATCCCTGCACTGACATAGGTGAGAACAGGTCCTGGGAGATTGATCCTTCGGGATAGATGCATTTAAGTGACGCGTATATCCATAGTTGTCCAATCTCACCATAACTAGATAATAAAGATATCTTTATCCCATGGGAGTGAATCATGCAATGTCCACTCACTAGCCTGGGTTGCGTTCAATCTTGTCTATGCCAAACATACTTACATTAGAGGCTTGACTCCAGCAGCAACCATTGTGCCACTCTTCAGATATTGTTGAGAACCATTCACTCTCTAGGGGGCAGTTGATTATTAGGTCAAGTCGTGGCTTCATTCCAAACAGCTGAGCTGGCAGCTGCTCCCAATCAATTGTGCTGGGCCATCCTTTCTGATGAGCAAGGGGAAGAAAGTCATAGAGCATGTGCATGTCACATATTGCATTGAATGCATTGGCTCGTGCAAGGAACAGGTAATTGGCCTGGGGTCCTACTTTGCTCCAGTCTAATCACAAGACAGGAGCTTGGGAATAGGATTATTGGGTAGTTGCTTGTCACACTTTGGACAGACATGATCAAGGTTACCATCTGTTTGGGATGCATCAGGACAGTTCTGGTTATCAGGTGAGCAGTTGAGCCTACATGATGACCACATATCTTCATCCTCGCTACAGTTGAATTAGCGAGGTGCATAATCAATGTGATAACATCCACACGTACGTGTCTATGCCATCTATGCTGGTGTCATCTTCACTGCCCTGATCACTAGACTCTGGCCCATCCTGCTCATCTTCATCATCACTGAGGGGGAGTCATTTGCCTTTGGCCTCAGTGATGAAACGGGATAGAAGGCCTTTTTTTGTCTTTCCGTAACCAATGTATTTCTGTCGAAGTTCCTCAGGAGCAGCTAACCAGTGTGCCTTCTTCTCACCAAAGGTTAAAAGTTTGTAGGGAAATGGGAAGAACACTTGTTCAAAGGCAGCTCGCTGTTTGTAAGGTTGCCCAGTGTGTATATAGTTCATTTTCGACATTAACTGTGCCATTCGCTGCAAGCCTTCAGCCATGTCCTGTGCGTGGATACCATGTGGCCATGGTTGGGTATTAGACTTCGAGCTCTTTTGGGATTTGGTTGGCTGAGATCTCACTGTCATAGAACGGGATGGAGGTGTCATTGGGTGAGTGAGAATGTCATGCAAGGATGCCCATGGGGGGGATTGAGATATGTGTCTTGGGCAGGGGCTGAGTGCACGTCGCTTCAAAGGAATGACAGCTTGGGAGTCCTTGTGTGGGATTGAGACTGACACTCATCATTTGTAAGGAGTGGTCACACTTGCAGTGACATCCAAGAGATTGTGCGGTTCAGGGGGGTAAGACGTGGGGGAGATCCAGTGGCTTAATGAGTTGCATACGCCAGGGCTGCCTTCCTAAAAGTTCGGGGAGGCCCAAACATGCTGACTGAGAGACATGTTGGGGCTGGTAAATAAGTTGCTGGTCACTGGAGACAGTGAAGACAGCTTTCATCTCTTGAAGCACCCAGCCCCCCTCCCAAATGTAGATTAAATCAGACATGCTCAACCCCATCAGCTGCATTAGTGAAAAATTACTCTCGGGGTCAACAACTGACTCCAGGCTGAATTTGGGAAAGAGAGGAGGCCGAACACGAAGTTCAATGGGCTCCTTGTTTTCCAGGTGGATAAAAATTATGAAGACATTGGTCGTAATGGCATGGAGGATGTAGTTTACCTTGCTGTACCAGACCACATTGACCTGACACCGCATCTCCCATTCTTGAATCCTCCCTTTTGTACTCAGGGCTTGCTTGCTTGCATGGACAGATAATGCTCTGTCTTGATTGTTGATCCATCCCTGGCTGATTGGTATTGCCAAAGGACCATGTGAGGGGGCAGAACTGATAGGGCTGACTGGAACAGGAGTAGATTGAGCTGGCATGGAGGGCTGTGGCAAAGGGGCATGGGCTGGCAAGTGCAAATGAGCAGGGGAAATGTTAGAACCCAGATTCATTCTCAGCTTTTCCGCTTTTCTCTGACATATTCCAATTCATATTTCCGACTTCCTCCACCCGTTTTTGCTTATCTCCATCCCATCTATATTTAGTCATTTTCATCAAAGATTTACATCTTCGGTCTTATGCCCATATTTACTTTCTACCCTGATCCTGTTTTTGCTCCATTTCGGATTTCCGTGTTTGTATCTTTCTGATTCGGATTATATCAATTCATTATATACGACTCCTCCATGTACTTGTTAACCAGTTCAAATATTGACCCACCTTGACTCGATAATTTCTCACTTCTGTTTCTAAGTCCTATCTGACTCTCTGATCTTGTCTGACTCCTCCGACATTCCGACCTTCCAAAATACCAGGACATGAAGGATCCAAGAGGGTGCAACCTATAAGTTGAAGCCAATGTCTGTATGTCTCGATTTCCGACTCCAATCTGAACTCCGACATTCCGACAATTCTGACATCCAATGAGAAGAAATCCAGTTCATAACAGCATATTCAAACTAAAACTCTTGATCCATTCATTATGCCTTCTACCAGATCCCATACTGTCACCGGAATTACAGACCCCGGATCTAGCCTTCTGAATAAAAAACCAGAAGACGACCCTGGTGATGACAACAACATCAACAACAACGAGGATGGCGATGATGATGAAGAAGATGAAGGGAAGGCTATGTTAAAAGCTTTAAAACAGATAGCCAAGCACATGGGAACTCCGAACAAGGGTCAAACTGGAAAAACCAAGCTCCGCAAACCCGACACCTTCGATGGATCGGATTCCTGAAAACTCCATCCCTTCCTCCCTTCAATGCAAGCTCCACTTCTGCGATCGTCCTCAGACCTTTTCCAGTGACAAAGCAAAAGTTACTTATGCTATCTCTTTTTTAAAAGGGACAGCTTTAGATTTTTTCTAGCCTGAACTCTTAGACGACGATGCCTTCCAAGACCTGCCCTGGCTTACAAACTATTGGGACTTCACAACGGTACTCTGAGAGAATTTTGGAGTTTACGATCCCATCGGCAATGCGGAAACCAAAGTCGACAATCTCTGAATGCGCGACAACCAACACATCACGAAGTTCATCGTAGAGTTCAACCGCCTAGCCGCTAGAGTCAATTGGGGCGACACCGCCCTTCGTAGGAGTTTTTATACTAAACTTCCCAATCATATTAAAGATATTCTTGCAACCCAAGACAAAGCCAACATGCTTCCGGAACTCTGACAACTTGCGCAAACCATCAACAACCGTTATTGGGAACGATGAGGCGAAGTCAATCGCGCCACCACTTCCAACAATAACTACTCCGGTAACAGCAGCAAATCGGACAAGCAAGAATCCCGATCAAACCAATCGCAGAAGAGGACGAACAACAACAACAGTTCGGCTTCCACCTCTTCTACCAAAGCTCAGTCCTCCACGTCGAATTTCCAAAAAACTCTGGATATTCCCAACATACTCGGAAAAGACGGAAAACTAATGCAACAGGAGAGACAGCGACACATGGACCAAAACTGTTGCATGTTCTGTGGGAAACCCGGGCATATTGCGAAGGACTGTCCACGATCAACCTCTCTTAATGCTCAATCGAAGGCCTGAGCGGCCTCCGCAATTTTGAGCAAACCCGAGTCCAAGGCCAAACCTGCAGCTGTTACGGATTCAAAAAAATAATAAGCAGCTCTGAGACCTCCGCACAGACCCAGAGTTGCGTTGATTCCATCTGTGCGTTTTCCGAGGTCCGACTCAACGCTTCCACTCTTTCAAAATCTGATTCTCTTACTATACGACTGACTTCCAACATTATTCCGAATACTAATATTTAAGCTCTCGTGGACTCCGGTTCCACTCATTGTTTTATAGACTCATCATTCGCTTCCAAGCTTCTGCTGGAATTCCACAACATCCCGCAAATCCCGCTAAAACTTTTCAATGGCACTTCTAACATCTCAATCAGGCAGACTATTGATATGCCAATCCGCTTTCTGTCTGGCAAAAATCAGGTTGTTGCTATGTCTGTAACACCGCTTGATTCTAGCTGCTCCATCGTGCTAGGACACAACTGGCTCACCCGCTACAATCCATTGATTGACTGGGTAATGAGTAGTATATCGTTCCACATTCCTCAGCAGCAAGATTCAATTCCGACATCACTCTCTGCGAAATCCGCCTCTGTGGTTCCCGGAATCCCAAAATCTGATCGTGCGGACACCCCTCCAACATCCAAACAAGACTCACCTATCAACCTAGTCCCTGCTTCTGCGTTCGCTTGCTTGTGCAAACTAGGGAATGAAGAGATCTTTCAGTTATGCGTATTTCTGAAAGGAAGATCTGCTTCCATCATCGACACTTCCCCAAATCCCGATCCAACAGCCAATTTCAATGGCGTTCCATTGGAATATCACGAGTTTTCTGACATCTTCAGCAAGAAGAAAGCGGAAATCCTCGCCGATCATAAACCGTACGATCTCAAGATTGACTTGATAGAGGGAGAGAGTCCCCCCTTGGGAACCATTTATTCCCTATCTCCAGTTGAGCTAGAAACACTCTGAAAGTTCATTGACGAGGCACTAGCCATAGGATTCATCTGCCCTTCACTTTCTCCGCATGGTGCTCTGGTACTATTCTCGAAGAAAAAATTAGGCGGACTCCAACTCTGTATTGATTTCCGTAATCTTAACAAAATCACGAAAAAAGACCAATATCCGCTTCCCCAACTTTCTGACCTTTTGGAAAGCCCTGGAAAAGTGCAGATTTACAGCAAAATCAATCTCCGACATGCTTACCATTTAGTCTGCATTAGAGAGGGCAACAAGTGGAAAACCACATTCAGGACCCGATACGGCTCCTTTGAATGGCATGTTATGCCCTTTGGCCTCACTAATGCACCAGCTGCCTTTCAGCGATTCGTGAACAACATATTCAGCGACATGCTCAATGTTTCAGTCCTCATCTATTTGGATGACATCTTATTTTACTCCAACAACCTGGAAGAACACAAAGAACATGTCCGCAAAGTCCTCCAATGTCTCTGAAAAAACCGACTTTATGCAAGATCTGACAAAAGCGACTTCCACAAGACAACAGTAGAATATCTCGGATACATACTCTCTCCGGAAGGACTTTCAATGGCAGATGATAAAATCAAAGTAATTCAAGAATGGCCCAAACCCCGAAAAGTAAAAGATATCCAATCCTTCCTAGGCTTTGCGAACTTTTACTGACGCTTCATTCATAATTACTCCGACATCGCAATTCCGCTTACCCAACTCACTCAGAAAACCGTAAAGTGGAACTTCTCTGATGAGTGTCGGAAATCGTTCAAAACACTTAAGAAAGCCTTCACCACAGCTCCGATCCTTACACACTGGATTCCCAACTGTCAACTCATCATGGAAACTGACGCTTCAGACTACGCCCTCATGGCAATCCTCTCTATCATTTCTCTGGAAGATGGTGAAATTCACCCTGTAGCTTTTCATTCTAGAACTTTTACAGCCCCAGAATTAAACTACGACGTCCACGACAAAGAATTACTTGCTATTTTCTAAGCTTTCAAGATTTGGCGACACTACCTTGAAGGTTCCAGTTCCACCATCGACATTGTAATTGACCACAAGAACCTCGAATATTTCACGACCACCAAGCTTCTAACCCAACGACAAGTACGATGGTCGGAATACCTATGTCAGTTCAACCTCATTATCTTATTCCGACCTGGGAAACTCAGAACAAA
Organism: Ramaria rubella; assembly: GCA_015039355.1. NCBI lineage: Eukaryota > Fungi > Basidiomycota > Agaricomycetes > Gomphales > Gomphaceae > Ramaria > Ramaria rubella. The sequence goes on along the minus strand of MU134368.1, from coordinate 143,954 downwards.
ACCTGACTCTTTAACTAGACGATGGGACGTCTATCCTAAAGAGGGGAGTAGTGACTATGCCAGCGTTAACCCGCACAATTTCCGCCCGGTTTTCACTAACGAACAGCTGTCATCATCCCTCCGAGCCACACTCCTTAACGTCACAATTCTCTGCGCAGTTACCATCATGGACTTCGAGAAACTCCATGAAGAAATCTGACAATCCATCTCCTCCAATCCTGCAAATCCTCCGACACCCTGATGGTCAGTCGATCCTCAAGGACTCCTCCAACTCGACAATTGAATCTACGTTCCCAATGTTAATGACCTCCGACTCCGTGTTTTACAATATCTGCACGACCACCAGATCTCTGGACATTTTGGACAAAACAAGACTCTCAGCAACATCCGACATGAATATACATGGTTGAAACTCCGAGACTTCGTTATCTCTTATGTCAAATCCTGTACAACATGTATGCAATCAAAATCCCAATGACACTGGCCTTATGGATTCCTCAAGCATTTACCAATTCCGCCAAGACCATGGAATTCCATATCCTTGGATTTCATTGAGCCGCTTCCGCTTTCATTGGGTTTTGACAGCATCCTCATTATCATTGACAGACTCACGAAACAAGCGATATTCATTCCAACAGTCACGACGATCACTTCTCCAATGCTCACTCAGCTTTTCATTCTCCACATCTTCTCCAAGCACAGTGTTCCGATGCACGTTACCTCCGATCGAGGTTCCAAAATCGTGTCTTCCTTTCCGCACACTTGGAAAGGCGCTAGACATGAATCTCCACTTCACCTCCAGATATCACCCCGAAGGCGACGGACAAACCGAATGAACGAATCAGACTCTTGAGCAATACCTTCTTCGCATTTATTGTAACTATCAACAAGACAATTGGGCTGAACTTCTTCCAATTGCAGAATTCGCCTATAACAATGCTCCGAATGCGACAACAGGAGTCTCCCTGTTCTTCGCTAACAAAGGTTACAATCCTGACATTTCCATCCATCCCGAATGCAATCTTGTTTCATACCGTGTGAAAGATTTTGCAATCAACTTAGACAAACTCCACCAGGAACTCCGAAAGAGAATTTCTGACGTGCAATCCCAATATGAGGAACCTGCGAACAAGAAACACTCTCCAGCTCCGGACTTCAAAGTAGGCAACAAAGTCTTCATCAAAGCTGAATTTTTCCGCACAACCCAACCTTCAAAGAAGCTCACCGAAAAATATTTCGGACCCTTCAATATCATCGCACCCGCAGGTACCAGTAATAGAGCCTTTATTCTCCGACTACCCAACAGTATGTGTGCTGTTCATCCATCTTTCCACGTTTCCATGCTAGAACTCGCGACTCCAAACGCAATCCCAAACCAAATACAGCCTCCACCTCCACCAATTATTATCGAAGGTGAACCCAAATATGAAATCGACGAAATTCTAGACTCCAAGATGAACAATCGCCAACATTGCAAGATACAATATTTAGTCCGCTGGATGGGTTATCAAGGCACCGATGAAGAAACCTCGTGGATTCCTGCTATGGAATTAGGCAACACTTCAGAGATCGTTGAAGACTTTCATTGCAAATACCCTGACAAACCTGGTCCGACTTTTCCTTAACTTTTTCTTTCTTTTTCCGATTTTCCGATTTTTCCTACATTTTATGTTCAAGTCCCTAATTACATTTCCCTCTGTTTCAAGAAATTCTGCTTTGCATTTCTGCTCAAATCCCAATTCAATTTTCTGACACCATGTCCCATATTTCATCCCTTTCCAATTCCTCCATCCTCACTTCCAATTCCCGCTCCTGGTGCTGAACCATCCTTTGCACCCATGTGGTGAGAATCTGCGTCTCCTCGGAATGAGTCCACATGGAACTCGCTTGACGATCGATGGACTTCCACAACTCTCGGATTTCCTTCACCAGCAACTCCGCTGTTCCTTCTTCACCCGTATCCACACCTTTTGCGACTTCTTCCGCAAATCCCGACATTCCCGGTCAACGACACGTCCTCCCATCCCTTGTGCATTCGTCGCACGTCGCATTCGCTCCCTCCCCTATCAGCGAACAAAAAAATATCCCGAACCCAACATCCCATGCAACAATACTGTTCATCTCTGACCTGGTTAATCACAGATTCATGAACCCTCCTACGGGCAATGGTTCTGTCCACCACATCGCTTTTCCTTCCCCGGATTTTCTCCTCCGATTTCTGGTCGGTCTTCCTCTCCTTTTCCACCTTTCTCCACTCTGACCTTCTCCACTCCAATTTCTTCGCCACTTCTTTTGCAACTCCGAAATCTCGCGAATCTGTGCCTCTAAATTGGTCCCTGACTCCGAATCAACTTCGGAAATCAGGTCCTCGAGCGAGATAATCGGCAGCATCGACATTTTAGCTCAGAAGAAGGTAGGGATAAGGAGATCAGGGAACTGATAAGTCGAGCCCCATCCATCACTCTTATATATCATTTTAGGGGTTTTGCTTAATAACCAAACCAAACCTCCCACGCTGATCTTAGGCCTCGAGGGCTCGGCCTTAAAGAGGAGATACTGTTAGAACCCAGATTCATTCTCAGCTTTTCTGCTTTTCTCCAACATATTCCGATTCGTATTTCAGACTTCCTCCACCCGTTTTTGCTTATCTCCATCCCATCTATATTTAGTCATTTTCATCAAAGATCTACATCTTTGGTCTTATGCCCATATTTACTTTCTATCCCGATCCTGTTTTCGCTCCATTTCAGATTTCCGTGTTTGTATCTTTCCGATTTGGATTATATCAATTCGTTATATACAACTCCTCCATGTACTCATTAACCAGTTTGAATATTGACCCACCTTGACTCAATAACTTCTCACTTCCATTTCTAAGTCCTATCTGACTCTCTGATCTTGTCCGACTCCTCCGACATTCTGACCTTCCAAAATACCAGGACACAAAGGATCCAAGAGGGTGCAACCTATAAGTTGAAGCCAACATCCATACGTCTCGATTTCCGACTCCAATCTGAACTCCAACATTCCGACAATTCCGACATCCGACGAGAAGAAATCCAGTTCATAACAGGAAAGAGGAATGTTAAGCCCTGGAGCTACACTCATTGTGAGAGCTGGAGCACCTGGGGCAGAACGATGGCCAGTGTATCCACATTGTGGTATGATTTGACCAGCTTTCAATGCAGTCTCAGTTGCCAGATGGCAGCACTTGAGGCAGGTACGATCACGGCAGCTCTTGTTGCTGTGCCCACTCCCACACTTCCAACATGGTGTTGGCTTGCCTTGTGAGGCCAGGATGGTTCCTGATGCCAGGTTGGCCATTGCATTCTGGGGAATGGCTTGTGGAGAATTTGAGAAAATAGGTTGAGTAGGTGCTGGTATATCGGGATCAGGTAGCAAATTGTGGTATACAAAAACACGACCACAGGAATCACACTGCATGGGAGGGCATCAGGATACAGGGACACTGTGTTAGGGGAAGAAGAAAGCTTGGCACAGACCTTCTGGCAGAACTTGTTCTGATTTTTAGTGGGCGAGTTGCAAATCCATGGAGTTCCCATGGCCCCGTTGCACCTGCTGTTTGGGCATCGCAATCTCACATTGATTCTTCGTAGAGGGTGTTGGGGGCTCAATGTATGTGAATCCTTTGGGTGGATGGTCTGTGTGTAGGGAGAGACCATCGTGCTGTAGTGTACTGATGACAGGGAGACCGAGTGTGTCAAGGAACTGTATATTAGCTATGTAATATTGATTCCGTGGACAAGGCAGATTTGAATCGGCCTGCATGGCCTCAGTAGGGTACAACATGTGTCTCATGGTGATTGATATGACATTGGGCATTCCCACAAAGTTATTAGTTATTTGAATGTTCACTGACCACCGAAATGAATGAAGATGAAGGCGCATCCAAGGGGTAGCCAAGGGGGTAGCTGCCCCTCATGGCATCTCGGGATGCCATGGCCCAGGGATCCTGGTATCTTTTGGCACACTTTTATACAGCTTGAGGCCATATGCATAGTGATGTGGGCACCTGAGGAGAGCAGTGGCCCATGAAAGGCAATGTATCACCTCCCTACCCCAGGAACACACTCTCCGTAAGACACTTCGAGGATCAGGGTCATATCAATGTTTCACGTCTGGCCACATAGGTGGTGAGTGTTAGGATACCCGTTGGCAAGCAAGTGGGTGCTCCCCTAAAACATGTGTGGAATCCGCTCACCATGGTGTGCAATGCATGGGGGCATGGACTGGCTGCCAGTGTGAATCCTGTGAGAGAGGCAGGGGATGTTGGGGAAGTTGTTAGACCACGGGGTGGAGGGGGAGTGAGGAGAGGCTGCCGCATACATTACTTTAAATGTTTGTCAAATCCAATGGAACCCAAATCACGATGGATGTCCTGCCAGGGGCACCGTGAGACTGTCTCGTGGTCCTCCAGCCAAGGGGGGTGAGAGCGGGATGCAGGCTGCCTTGGGTGGTGCCAAAGATAGACACCCAATGGTTTTTGGGAGCATAAGTCATCCCATGCACAAGGCCAACAGAAACTCACTCACCTACGTGTCCCCTCTGTAGTCTCGACAGCCCGCTGGGCGCCACATTGAGAAGGCAGAATGTTGACGTTCATGGTGGTGATTCACACACGACCGTCTGGTGTGAATGTGCTACACGATCGACATTGCGTCGATCGATTGGGACGTCACGTGAGGGAATCGCGCCTGTACCCCAGCATGTGCAAGATCCATGGCCCACATGCCAATGATGTTGAAGGACTATGGACAGAGCTCATGGCAGTGACCTGGGAAAGCCTGTGTCACAGGGCCGAACGAGCAGCCCCCCGAGGGGCTGAACCGCACTCTCAGGTACGAGACGGTGATGTGCCGCTCATGACCCATGATCCATATACTGCCACTGCCCCATAGACTCTATGCCCTGCGCAGGCTCCCTGGAGATACCGTGGATTGTGTGAGATGGGGCCCTGCTACCGCAATGGAGTCACACTGTTCATGCACACCCTCAGTAATTCCCCAAGAGCATCCATCTATTTCATTTCTTTTGCCAGCTTCCTGACCATCTCACTCACTCCCCCAACAACTCCTCCCTCGGGATGTGATATGGTGCCGCCCCTTTTCGTTCAAGCTCTTTCACAACCATTTCATTCCTGCGGGCAATCATCTCATCCAAAAAAAAATTATACCGGTCCACCCTCATCTCCCGGACGATGGCCAAAAAACCGCCAAACCACGCATTCGCCTGCTCAGCTGCAGATGAATTGAAACGCCAGCGCCCATCCTCGGTAAGTAACTCTGGCCAGTTCATTGGGTTACAGTGGACTGCACAAAACATGTCCGATTCCTTGTGCTTGCTTTTAAAGTGGAACACATCCACAGGGAAAATGGCGTCGGCGAAATAGGGATCCGGATTGTTGCGCAACATGGGCAAAATTTTGCAATTGTTATCATGAAATTGACATTGTGGCATCGATGCTTTCGTTGGAAAAAGACCCTTCCAAAAAAGCTGGACAAAATAGCATCAACTGAATGCTCCGTGTGATAACAAACAGCACCTACCCTGACACCATTTGGTGCCTCTGATCCAAAAAATGTCGCTCGGCCCAATATTACGCCGCAGGTAGCGACACACAACTCTTCATTGTGCGTACGTCGCCTCCCAAATCTGGCCCGGATCCTCTTGTTCCCAGATGTTGGTTTCCCTGCACAGGAAGCTTCATATTCATATAATGTTCCATGTCCTCGAGAATGATCCCGTCTCTGTCTACATATATTTCTTCATCGCCATCGACCCCCGCACCCTCCAGAGCGCCGGCGCCCTCAGAGTCACCCTTCTGACCAATCTGAGTGCCCACAAGCAAGCCCATGGGGCCAATGGAGTCATGTCCGGCGGCGGCTTTTACCCGCTGCAGCCGTCGCTTGAGTTGAAACATTACCTTCCCCTGAAGCTTCTGATATTCCTCAAGCTGACGATGCTCTGGCAAGTTGCACGTCTTCCATTCACCGTCCCGGAGCCTCACACACTCTACGACCACACACTCATTATTCTTGGCGGCGTGTGCAGGACAGTAAATGTCCCGCTGGCTGGCTAGAGGGAGCTGGCAGTCATGCACTGCACGGCATGGATGCCCCAGTGTCACGCCATCCGTCACGGTGGCTCGTACGGCACCTAAAATCTGAGGTTTCATCTCAGGGCAAGCCACAGGTGAGCACACGCACTTACGATGGATTCCGTCCTCACCCTCTGTCACCCAGGTGCATTTCTCACACGCGTGGTTCCATTGCACTTGCCCTGGGCCTGCCATACGTTCATTGCGAACTTCCAAGGCTGCACGCAAACGATTAGCATTATTGGGCCCACGGTGAGGCAATTCCAGGACTGAGCCTTGCTCTCGATGATCACACAGCAATCCATACAAAAAGAAAGCATCCCACACGTTCTCACAATCCATATGTAAGTTCACAGGCCACGAGCGTGGAAGCCGGGCGGCGATTTCTGGATTTCCAAACCCCATGTTGTAGAGCCGAGCGCAGTTAGTAGCCGATGCCCTAGCGTATGTGATGTGAGCAGGTGTGAAGCCATTTGTGCCCCCTTGACTCACCAAGCGATCGTCATTAGGTTGGCGAATAATTCGACCAACAACGATTCCATGAAATATTTTTGAGATATTTGGATTACCTCCGGGACCATGGCATAGTAGGTCCTTGTGGAAGCGTTGGCGTGGAGGAAATAGTTCGCGTAGTATCTGATCTTACACTCTGAAAAGCGTGAAAGTCCTCCCAATGCACGATAACCTAGTAGTACTGTACCTCGACAGTATAGTGATGTAGTCCATACGGGCACGGGGCCCCAATCCTTCGTGAACAGTGTTGCGGGGTAACTCTTCGGCTCTGTGAGTTCAAGTGCTGTACCGTCTTCTGTTTGGCATTGAATACACGTCTTGGTCGGGGGGTATAGATCATGAAAACCTGGGGGCCATGGATGGTTGATGACTTTTCTTCGACATAGAAGAAAAGTAATACCAAGGTGATACTTAAGACCATGCTCCAGGAACACGTTGATGAGCTGTGCCGTGGGTTTGGGTGGTATGTCTTTGGGAATCTCCCATGCAATGGCGCGCAGTGAAACCCAGCAATGTTGGACGGCTTCGTCATCAGCATGCAGAGCTGCACCGAGGAAAGAACGAATCGACAGGGAAATTGTCAGCGGGGGCACTGTGGGTTCAGTTACTTGATCCAACGCGATGCGAGACTTCAACACGCGGACCAGGTTGACAAACAGGGCTATATCATCGAAACCGAGCGGCGCGGCGAATGCTGGGTAGTCCACAGATTTATCTAGATGGGCTCGTAAGGTAGTTAGCAGCCTACATAAGGAAACCACAGAATGCCATCGCGTACCCTGCATCCCGATGGCTGGCGAACGACACGGTGGGTGTCACGGATTTGATTCCTGTCATGCGTTGTCACTTCAGGCAGGTGGCTAGAATGTCTGATCATACTCGGACATGTTATTTTCTCGTTACTAGAAAACGAAGTGGAGCATGAGTGTCCTTCGAGCGAGCTCCAAGGACGTTCACGTGAAAATGAAGGACAACTTCATGGAGTCGCATTGCCCCTGTCTGTCGTGAAAAAAGGTGGGCTTTGCCGCTGCGACGAGGGGCACGGTGAGCCAGTAATTCGCGTTGCGACAAGAGTCACGGGAAGCCAATATACGACACCAAGCAAGCACACTGGTGGTGGGAGGGTGGCGCTGCCTGCCTTGCCACAGGTAGCGCCCGAATGACATACGCGTGACTAAGCACGTTGACTCATCCTGGATAGATAAGCGTCAGGCACGGATCCGTGGATTGGATCCATGGATCCGATCCATGGATTCAGTTCCCCACGTTCCGGAGGCTCTCGTTCTAAGGGTTGCTTAAGGTCTCTTTCCACCATACACATAACCTTCGACTTCACCGATTAGGTATGTTATCAGTACACAGTGCGCCCAAGTCTTCAACGGACGAGAACCTGGGGCTTAGAGTTGACATCCCCCACAAAAGTGCTGCGGATCAAGGTGTGTTCATCGTGAAAGACCATTCATAGTCATCCAACTTGCAGATTTAGAGGGTGCAAACAAACCCGCTTCTCCGAATTCCCCAAATACGAATCAGTATGTTACCGTCTTGATCTAAACATTATCTGACGATTAGTTGTGGTTTCAGTCGCATGGAGGGAAACGACTATACTGGCGTGGATTACAATCACTCTGTTGTTGGCTTCGGGGGAGTCAAACCCTCAGATGACCTCGCGAGTTTTCCTGAATTTAACAGCGACACTGCGACGAAACCTAACGCTACGGTACGAGCTGCGGCAACTAAATAACTCGTAGTATTTCTCACCTAGAGTTGCGGCCGCCCAGGTGATTTCACTCCACCCCCAGGATGTTACTGCATCGTCGGCGGTCAAAAAGACCCTTGACGGGACGCCTACCCTAGCTGCATCAAACGTACGCTCATCAGTCGATAACATGCGGCGACCTGGGTCCCCCATCTCTGGGAGATCCATATTTTATGGACTCCCGCATACACTACCTAATAATGCCTCCCGGCGTTTATCGACGACTGATTTCTCTGTGAATTTTTCTGGGACACTTGAGCATGCAGTGCCACTAGCAACGAGGAAACAACCGTCTAGGTTCTGGGCAAGGGATCCTCTACCTGGCGAAGTTGATGTTGGCCATGAACTTGGTGATAATGGAGCTATCTGGGAGAAGTATTGCGAAGAAGCTCAAGGGCATGACAAGGTTATGACGGATGGTTGGAATGGGGAAATGGATGTGCTTCTTGTTTTTGTAGGTTTCACATTTTTTGTTATTTTAAGCTATAACTGAAGAAAAGATAGGCTGCATTATTCTCGGCTATTCTAACGGCTTTCATCATTGAATTTTATAGGCAGCTGCAGCCAGATACACAGAGCGCCTCTCTGGTTCTCCTGACAAACATGGCTATGGTGTTACAATGTATTGCAAATGGCACCACATGTACAAATCTTCCCACTTTGCCTCCAAATGACTTTCAGGTGCCTGAAAAATTTCAATGGATCAATGCACTGTGGTTCACTAGCCTGACACTCAGTCTATCAGTATCTGCTATGGCTATATTAGTCAAACAATGGATACATGCTTATTACTCTGGTTTAACTGGGCTTCCTAAAACCTATGCTCGCATTCGTCAATTCCGATACAATGGTATTAAGAAATGGCATATGTCAGGAATCATAAATGCCTTGCCATCTGTCATGTACCTGGCAGTTATCTTGTTTTTTGCTGGACTACTGGTTTTGCTCTCTGGCCTAAACATTATCATTTACTATGTCTGTGTAGCCATAATTGCAGTCACTGGCATGGCCTATGTAGCCACCACTATATTGCCTGTGATAGATCCTGGCTGCCCATTTCGAACTCCAGCATCTCAATTCTTGAATGCTAGCCTGCAGGTCATATCATATTATGTGACAAGATTCTGGCTTCTGTTTATCTATGGTATGATGGCCATACTTGCTCCAGTGGGGAATGTGTTTACAAGATCAAGCCACATCAAGATTAAAAGCATAGGATGGCGATTATTTAAGATGTACACAAACATTGAGTTGTTTTTAAGACAAAAGCTTCAGATGATAGATCTAGTGGACAGAGAGCATAATCAGATTGCATCACAAACACCTCAACTCAATGCTGGTGCTCTGGTATGGCTATCAAGCACACATGTACAAGATACTCAAGATTTTGTGGTCCAAGCCATTGCAGGTTTAGACTGTAAGACTGCTTTGGCCCAATTTACCAAGCCCTTCAATGGAAGTCATTGGCCTGTGTCATCCTTGATTGAAACATTTAATAATTCTGAATGGAATCTGTCTTATCACCACAAACTTGCCAACTGTGCTCAAGCATATTTGATCACAGCTCAATTAGAGCCAACCTGGGCTCTAAATGTTCAACACACCCAGATTGTTTGCCATGCTCTTCAATGGTATCCAGCTTTGTTACCTTTAGGACAACAAGCTGGTCCATCAGTTGTGCCAAATGAATTTCTTACACAAGCAATCTCAGAATTGGGGCAAGCACTGTCAATCTTAACACATACAACTTTGGTGAATCACTGTTTTCAGATAGTCATGGACCTTCTGCTCCAATCTATCTTGAGACTTTATGTTTTGTACAGTGAGAATACTGCTGTACAAAGTCAGATCTTTGAGTCTTGTTTTGAAACCCTTCAAATATGGATGAGAGAGCAAGAAGTATTGGAACAATGGCCTAGGCCTTCTTTCCTATTGTCACTGTGCACCATTTTACAAGTGTTCACAGGCATTACACAGCCTTCTGCTTTGTGTAGCATCTGGTCTGATGGCAGACAAGACAAGGCAATATGGGTATTGCTTCTGAAGAGTCTTGTTTCATTGCCAAGTGATGAAGAGGAAACACAAGGAGAAGTACAGGAATTTAGACACTGGAAACTATTGCACCATGCTTTAGTAGACTGTAGTGGATTATTGTCAGATGACAGAACAACCCTGAACTTGGTACTGGATGTATTTCTTAAAACAAGCCCAGGAAGGAAGAAGTTATGGAGTTCAGATCACCCCTTTCATTGTTTGCATTTGATTGGTCCATTCCTGACCCCATATGATACAATACATATTGTCCAATCCTTTGAAAGACCCTGGAACAAAGCAGCAGGAAGTCAGCTCTGTATCTTTTTACAGGCAAGGTGTCGAAATGCAGTCCAAGCCAAACTTGTGGCAAACTCCCAGGTGCTACCATGGCTACTAGAATATCTAAAAGACAGCACAGATTTTGCTGCCCTTTGGGTGCTTTGCAGAATGATAGAAACACTCTCTAAAATGGAAACATCAGATATGAGAATCATATACAAATGTCATGTTTTGCAATGTTTGAATGATGCATTGTTATCAAAAATACAAGAGGAAGGCATTGAAAACTGGAATTATTACCAACACTGGGGTGTGCCTTTCAACTTAGCAACAACATGCTATCATTTGTACAAAGTGCATGAAAAATACATTCTTTCCAGTGGAATTGTAGGAACATTGCATCACTTGTCATTGCTTGCTTCAGTCTCAGAATTTGCAGATATGAAAGAAACTCAAAATTTTATTCATGTGGCATTAAGATTGGTGGAGCGTGAGAAGTTATATGATTAAAATACAAACTGTTATGACATAACCCAGACCAGTATTCAATCTCAGATTCAATCCATTTCTGTATTTCCTCATTTCTATTGACTCTCCTATTTGAATAGAGCATTAGTGGTGCTTGAAACTGTTCCTGTTGCATGATACATTCCAAGCTATTTAGAAATTTCTTGTACTTTCTGGCACTAAATTCCTACAGTTTATTTACAATTTTGGTATTGACAAAGAGATCCTCTCATAATGGATTGTATATAGAATATAGTTAGTTATAATCATTTTGAACATGGTTTTTGTCAGTATATACATGGTGTATTTGGGTATTGTTGCTTCCTTGTGAATAGTAAATCAGAGGCCCATGTTTTCACACTGCAATATAATGTCCTCTTCTATTGGTATATTTCTATTTGTATTTTATACAGTATATGTTGGGGGATATTAAATCACTGAGATAATAAATATTATCACCACTAATTTTGAGTACCTGAGTTACTGACTTTGAATGTCATGCTACTCAGCTTCTTACCATTTGTATCCCCCCATCAACCCACTCCAGTTCTATGGCTATGGGCCACCGAATCCCCACCCTCCTCCACATTCATCTCCACCCTCATCACCCCACAACACTAGCCCCACAGATCTGCCCTTCGACCCCCTGCTCCTTGATAACTCATCAACCACATCTTCAACCCTTGTCAACCCCATGAACATCCCTCATGCCCTCACCTCCAACATCACAAATGCTCAGAAGCCAAACATGAAGGCTGCAACAAAGGCCCTTCACAATCTTTGCCCAAGGCTAGCAAGGCCAAGGGCAAACACAAGCAATGTGAAGAATTCACAATGAAGGACCTTGATCAACTGCTTTGTGCAGTGATCAAAGTTGATCTTTTCATGGCACCTCACAATAATGCATGACACAAGTGCAAATTACCCATGGGTATCCCATCTGTGGATGCAGATATCCATTTCCCACAGATAAGGCCTGGGTGCAGGTCTTGCCTGTGGGAATCACAGGTATACCTGTGGATAATCCATGCAAGACTTGTTAATATTATTATTAATTTTAGAACCTGTACATGTATGTGGGGCATATAGTGTCACAACACATCAGTCAATCCTGGACATAGTGTCACATGACACCTTTACTTGATGACAGACAAACATACCACAATGAACATACCACAATCAAGATGATCAAGATCAAGTCTGCAACAACAAAGCTGCAAGGACCTGAAAGGACTCTCTGTCTGTCTGTTATCAAGCACTGTGTCTGTGTCCCTGTGTATGTGTCCGGCCCAGCAGGTCTGCCTGCCTGGCCTGCTAAAATCTGCCTCACCTCAGCTGCAACTCATCCTCACACTCACTTATCCCACAGCTCCACCACACCAACACCTTCCAGCTGCACTCACACCACATGTGCCTATCTCCATCATCTTTCACCAGACCATCATCTGCGCTGCCTCGAGTCTGCCAGACACATCATCTCCACATTCATTCTATTTTCATCAATTCTATTCGATAGGCCATCTAGCATTGCTGCCACACTCTCCCATGATTCTTTCCAGTCAATCACAAATCCAGATGTACATGTTGGACCGTGGATCAAACCTCCAAACTGACTTTCTCCCCTTGATGCTCATTTAACCAATCCTCCTCCATGTGTCACATATCATCAGTATTATTGTCTTTTGAATCTCCTGATGGCCATCCCAAATATTCCCCTCATATCCTCCTTATCATGTTCACAATTGCATATCGGTATTCGACCAAGCCTTCCATGCACCCTTCTACATCATTGGTTTTGACCCAAATTACAAACCATTTATGATTCCCTATGTAGCATTAGCAGAGTTAGAATCATTCGTGTGCAACTTTACTGCAAATTTTTGAACGTTTCCAAAATTTCTTACTTTTCTGGCACCAAATTCCCACGGTGTTTTTGGAGGTCTGTTGTGTCTTTAAAGTTACTTTTAGTTACCGGTTGTATTCCGATAGTAGTTATTAGTTACAGTTATTTTTTGTAGTATTTTTATATGAGATAATGTGGTGGGTTTTTTGATTTTAAAATTGACCTTCGGCTAGTCCACGTGGCACCAAATTTTGCAGCCCATATGCACCCATAATATACACTTTTCAGTTGCAGGTTTCGTTTATGATTGCATAGGAGGCAGCACACCAAAGTAGCTATAACTATTTGATTATATTGGCATTTATTTTTGCCTTTGATCTAATTATTAGCAGAGTCGGTCTATTGACTTTAGTCAAGCATAGTTGCCCTCTATGTCCCCTTTTCTTGTATAACACTGATAAAGCCAACATCTTCTTTGTTCTCTAGCCTGTCTGAATTATACTATTTGTTTGATAGCTCTGAGCATGGTTTTTGGAATATATATATATATTACATGGATTACTGCATTTCCAATTTATTGCTTCTCTCAGATGCATTCAACAGCCTGTTTTTGTAAAGGATTATGCCAAAGCTCATTGAAGTTGCCAAATCAACAGGTATTCAAATCTACGTGCATATATTACTTTATAGTTGAGAATGAACACTATGGTGTGTCCTATAGGATATAGGTGCGTGGTTGGGGCGGTTGGACTCTTGTCCTGAAATGTTGAAGAGCAGATGTGCAGGGAAAACAAGGAGTTGCTGTCAAACAAGCAATAACATCATGATTCATGTAAGTTGGCCCATCACCAAAGTATTCTTTATAGTTAATGGGGAGTTCCCCTCCTGTTGGATGCCTAACTCTGAGGACATACCTAAAGCAAGCATAGCAGTGACCTCAATAGAAATTCATGATGGCAAAAAGCACAAGGATCAACAACAGTACTGTCATGTCAATGGTGTATCTTCTGAAGCATCACTGGGTTGAGATTGGAATGAGAGGATGCTGCAGCACCGATCCTGTTGAATTTGATGGGTGAATTACCCTCGTCAACTTTCTCTGTTTGAATTGAAGATCAGAGCAGATGATGAAGTAGTTTTCAGAGTGGCGGCCTTGAAGAATGCCAGTATGTAATATAGACCAGAATTACATGCATACAACAAGAAAGAAACATACAGTACTTGGAACTGTAGTGAACCTGAATATCTGTGGAACCCTCAGTGAGAATAGAACAATTGTACCAACCAGTTATCCATGCAACAAAAGTGGTTGCATCCACATCTGCTTTGACCATTGACGCTGTCAAACAGTCGGTGGCAACTATCAAAGCCCCCCAACCCCCCAAAGGGCATTGAAAGGCAAGCAAACCCTATCTGGCATGACAATCATGGAGGCCATGCAGATGGGGCTGAGGTGGAGCGCAGCTGCGGTGGGGGTGGTACTGAGTGGAACTCCCTGGGTGTTCGTGGTGTCGGTGTGGGGTGGCCGTGGTGATCGAGATGCTTACTTTGTAATGATGCACCACCTGATAATAATGCATACATAGGTCAAATCTCATCCTTGAGCCACAGCTGTAGATGAGAAGAACCAGCGAGTATGGGTAGCGCAGGGAGCAAACTGTTGAGACTGACAACAGCCTGTGCACCACTAATTGTTCTGTTCGATGGTCAACAATTTCCAGACATGATTTGGCCACCTCTTGTTCCACCGATGTTTGAGATGGTTCACTCTGTCTAGACTCATTCTCCTCACTGGGCATATAGATATTTGATGGGAGGAACAACAAAATCTAAGCAATGAGGCTAACGGCTGCAGGAAAGGTTAGAAGTGGCACAGTGTAAAACAAACAGACCTGTGGGTCAGGGAAGCGAAATGACGGCATAAAGGGAAAACACACTAGAACCAATGTGCAATCCACACCAATGTCTCACCGACACCATTGCGAGTAACCTCTGCTTTCAAGACCTGTAAGCCGATTCTAAAGCCATGAAACATCAGACAATCAGGACACAACATTGTGAGCTAGAAATATGCACCTGCAAGCGATGATTCCAGCTAGTTCAGGGTGGCTGGTGCCTACCTTGAAGTCAGTGGCTGGCATTGATGGGGAGAAGGTACAAACCAGAAAAAAATTTGATACTGGATCCCAACAACATAGTGGTGGAACTAAGGTAGACTATATATGGGTTGAGGTCCAACCCGGGGAGCAATGACCGCTGATGACCATAGCTCCGAAGACACTACATCACACCCGGGACTCACACCGCTGATACTTCACAATATTCATCAGCTGGTCCGAAATTCCTGAGGCAGCTCAAGCCAACCTACTAGCAAGTGAGGGAGGCAGGGAAGGAAGAAAGTGAAAAGGCAGGAAAGAGCGGACAGCAGTCACAGAAGGCTAAACACATCTGAGATTCGTGTAAGTTCATTGCTTACCTAAACTCATAATAAGTATACAGGGGTGCCACTCCCAGTGTGAGTAGAGGCCAGTGGGAGTTGACCCTCATCGATGGAATGAACCGAGCATGACATAGACGAGTCAGACTTACAGACAACTTGTTGCCCTTGACTGTGTCATGGGCTTACATAACATAACTGGCTACCGCATGGCATGGGCGCCTGCCTTCACCAGCGTGAGTATATCAAGCCTGAAAGGTGCGGCAGTAGTGGCTGAATGAGTGCAAGGACATGTGATGCGAGGATAGTGGAGTGCTGTGGATTTACCAGGTTTGCACAATTTTTGTGGCCTTGGCAACAAGAATCTTTCCTGCGTGATCACTACCTGTAAACAAAATCACATAGTCAAACACAATACGGTAAAGAGGTACCAGGATACTCACATTGATGTGTCGAATGAGCTTGTTCCTGATGATTTCTGCAACAATTTTGGGTGAATCCTCTTTTGCAATGTAATAGATATTTGAAATGAACTATGTTTCCATTTTGACGAAGCCATGCCTGACGAAGAAGCGTGATGGTGGCACAGCAGTCATGGATCTCAAATGGCGCTCTCCAAGATAACATTAAGATGTAGATGCTGTATCCTAGGCACATCATACCATAAGAATGTCCTAGTGATATGCAATGAGGCACTGGGACAAAAAATCAAGTCAATGTTGGACTAGAAAAGCCATACTAACTTACCTATTTCTGACACTGAGTACATCGCTATTGCTAGCACCATGCAATGTGGATGGACTTTCATTATGGTGGGCTTGAAATGGCTCCACAATGCACCTGAGCATAAAAGGGACTCAGAGTGCTTTACATAACTATCAAATCTGAAAAAGTGCCAACAATGTAAGCTAAAAGAGATTTCAAAAGCAAATGCTCACCAGAAGTTGTCATGTGGTGTCTGTGGTTTCTCTCACTGCACGGTAAAAGGAGGGTGACTGATAGTGGGTCTGTTCTGGGCCAGGAGCACCACTTGGCAAAGTCCACCGAGAGTGCGAAGGAGTGCACAGGGCTTATAAGCATCACAAAAACTTGTCAGTTATATGTAGAATTTCCCCTTGGCCGGTTATGACTGCAACTCACCAGCAACTTATCACAAGTATTGGTCTGCATGACAAATACAGTTAGAGCAGGAGTGGGCAACATTATACTTACAACTGTGTTTGGTGCTGTCTCTGGGTCAGAGTCATGCTTACCGCTGGCTACACTCCGTTGACATATTCAAACCGAGTATATTGACTGTTGACATGGTCAAACAGCCAGACGAACCAGAGTGATTACAACCATTGAAGTCATATTCTCTCCATTCCAGCCGTCCTGCTTGCAGAGCAGCGATATCAGTCATGGTGAGTCGCTAAGAGGTTCACTGGCCAAAGGACTTATTACCATCTTTGGAACGACTCTTCTGTTTGTCTGAGTCACTAACTTTTAACTCGACAGCTGAGCTGAAGAGTGACCAGACAATGTCTGAGGATGCAAGACTAGTTTTGCATCAAACTCGAGTTATCGAGCTCACATAGGTGAGTTATCACCTATCCTTTTTACTGCAAAACTGACATTTCGTGTGTCTAGACTCTGGGCAGAGTCAAACTAGTGCTCGATTCTTTACACTGCCTTGTAAGGCAGCCGCTGCTGCTGCTAGGTAGTGTGGCAATAACGCTCACCAATAGGTGAGCACCTATGTTAACTCCCATTCGTGGATTCCAACTGACCAGTAGCTCCAGTCTCAGCTGCTTTGGATGCTGGCTTAGAGCCACGGCTGGACGAAGGTACATTGTTCCTTGTAACACCAGGTTCTTGCTGAACTGACATATCTGACATTCTGTCAGATCGTTTGTCATGCGATGTGGTGAGCAGCGAGCTCCATGAGTCTTTTCCAGACTCACTCCACAATGGTACTAGTACCATCATTAATACAAACTACAGTCTTGCATTACACATGGACCTCCATCCGAGTTATTGGTTGGACTATGAACAGCCTTGCTTTCAAGTGAGGTAGTGACAGCCTGGACTATAATGCTACCATAGCATTGGTATGAAACAGAACTCAGTGAGTCTGCAGTTTTTTCGTTTGTCGTGAGGCTGACATGTCATATTACATCTACATCGAAAGTTAGGCTATCATCTAGCATCAGGCCCTGACACAGACAACCACTAACTCTAGAAGCTATGTCATGCCCATGTGAAATGCCTAGAAAAGGCTCGAAGGTGAGTCTACTGATTCCACTTTGAATTCAGGACTTAAGTCTTGAATTGGTTTTAGTGCATCATGCCCACACAATGCTCTGCAGGGATACTGAGTTGATGACGTGTCAAGTGATTCATATCACGTGTTACTTAGAACACTTCGTTCAAAGTTGAACGTTGATCAGATGAAGGTGAGCACACCTTCATGCTCATGCTGCTGACAGGTGGTTCACAAGGAGGCATGAGCTACTGATCATGCCTAAATCAGCCCAACATCACTCGAGCGTGATGTTCCACTGGACTCAGATGTGACAGTCATGGCACGTAGATTCGGGCTATCGACTGCAGATCTTGTTGGTAAGTCCAAATTTTTCACTTGCCTGCAGGTACTGACACTGTGTATGTACAGGTATAGGCTGCAGATGACTGTCCATGGCTTCATCCTGACCACCACGATCACCGAAGCTACAAGACCTGACCCAACTTCAAAAGCAGGCACCATTCCAACATGTGGAAATAAGACTCAATTGTTGCTGACAATTGAGGATTTCCAGGAGCCGGGGCCCAGCAGTGGATGATGAGTCAGAAGACATAAGAGGATGCAGCCAGAATGGTATGTTTGCAACTGCCTGATGCGAGGTGCTGATTTGCCTGGACAAGCACAGCACCATTGTTATCTGGCAATTTTTTTCACAAGTGTTATCAGTATATAGATGCATACAGGTATGATTATATATATTCTCTAACCAGCTAAGATATAATTGTTGATTTATTTACAGGAAGGGTCTCTTTGGAAAGGAAGCCAACCACACAGTCAGGAAATACAAATGACATTGCAAAATGGGCTGAGGAATTGTTATAGACTTTAATATGCTAGTATCTTGATAAGCTTGTTTATGGATGAGGAACCAATTAAACACTACATATATACTTTTAAAAGATGTTTTGGAAATTATGCTATTTTTTGATTTTTTTTCCAGTTATTTTTGCCAAAGGGGGTCAAATTTTGAGGTCAAGACAACGAAAGGCCTAACTGGATTTTTCTTATTGTTAAGAGTCTATTTATGGTGTTTCATAGCATTATCAGCATTTTGGGGGGAGGAGATACACTTTGAATGTTGGACACATGATGGTATGCAGTTGAATGGTCAATGCACAATGGCAAGCAGTATAGGAAATATTGGCATATTAGCAAATAGAAGAGATTGTATTGCAGTATATGGTAAATAATAAAGATAAAGACAAACCATAATTGAATACATCAGAATATTAGTTATCAGATATATAAAGTCAGTAGTTAAATCATGGGAATCGTCCACTGCTGTGCACATGCACTGACCCACAATCTGTTAATAAATGGTTGGCATTGTATCATACTCAGGAATAACGGGCATATCAAAGAGCATGGACCAGGGACAGAGATTTGCTACTGTTATGTGCCCAAAGACTTCATCAATTCAGACTCATATCCAAGTGTTGTGATTGGTTCACATGTTTCTGAATTGTCATCAAGTCAAGTCACTCACTTACTCATCTTCAGAGATATTTGACAATCAACTGGAATCCTATTGGATGCACATGACTCACTCACTTCTTTGTTGTGCTTTCTATTTCCAATTGTTCCACAAGGTCTATTGTCTGTGGTTCACTTCTGTTCTATTCTTGGTTTCAATTTCCTATTTGCTGCCACATTTCCTTTCATTTCTTTGAACACCTGACTCATTTCTCCATTCCATTACAAACCACCTTCCTGTTTGGTTTTCTGCCTCTCACCATTTGTCATTTTTCCTGTCTGCTGTTGATGACATTGTTGTATGGCATACTCACATCATCTGTTGTTCTACTCATGTATATAAGGCCTGTTCACCTTGGTGTACCACAATTCCCTCTTTCAGTTGGATTCACTTGTCTAAGTGTCAAGTCAAGTCTACTACTACTTCTAGGTCTATGTCAAGGCCAGCTTGGTCAATCATGTGACATTTGCTGTTGTATCTTATCTTCACCTATGTCATTGTATTATGTCATCATCATCATCACTGCCAAGTCTTTATCTTTGTCTTTGTTCTACCTTTGTTTCTGCTGATAGCAATATTAAAGCTAGACGACTATGGTCAGCTCTTTTGCTCAGATGCAGTAGGAGTAGCGGCTCTATTTATTACCTAGATGACTATGGT
Source organism: Ramaria rubella (assembly GCA_015039355.1). NCBI lineage: Eukaryota > Fungi > Basidiomycota > Agaricomycetes > Gomphales > Gomphaceae > Ramaria > Ramaria rubella. The sequence goes on along the minus strand of MU134368.1, from coordinate 124,046 downwards.
CAGCTTGATGTGTATATACAAATCAGTGTAGGTCTAGGTTGTTAGAATGATTCCCATACCTTTTTTTGCTCAGACGCAGTAGGAGTAGCAACTGAGCAAAAGGGGCACACACGTATGGAGTCATATGTGTCTGTGTGTGTGGGCGCTTGAGTACACTAGACTTTAACACACCCCCTCAATGATAACGAATTTATTTGTTGTCATTGGATCCTCTAAGACCAAGCTTGATTGAGAATTCTGTATGTTTCAGGCATGCGAGACCTTTCATGAGCACATGTTAGATCCCAGATCTGACTTGTGTTATTCCGATGTTTTACGTATTTCGATAATCCCTTTTCTGCTTATTTCCAACATGTCCCCATTTATCATTCTTAGTCACTATTCTATTTCGATATTATCCCCGTATGTCTTATCTTGATTTCCATATTCGCTCCGACTTTGGAACTCTGTATCACACACCCTTATCTTCCATTTCCGATTTCGGAATCCTGCATGTTCTTAACTATGTTTTCTCTTGATCAGGCTTCTTTAGCTTGTATATCTTATACCTCTTTCTCATATCTCGTATATCCTTCACATATCTCGTTATCTCACCTTGTTATTCCAATATCACTCACAACACCCTGTACACCTGATATATCCTGCCCATCCTATATCATTAAACCTTTATTACACTTCATCGCTCCAAACTTCTACCTGCAATAAGGCCTTCAAACCTTGTTCGGCATTCTGTTTATTCCAATTATCCAATTATCCCAATCCCTCCAATTATTCCAATTATTCTGACCCTACCTCATCCGACCCTCCTTGATTACACTTGCTTTCCAGTAAAGCTAACCCTTACTCGATATTGATTTATTGTTACCCCTATCCCATCCCGCATTGACTATTCCATTCCCAAATACCCAAAACCCCCACTCATCTCCGATAAGTCTCAACGTATCATTGGCACTGACCTTCCGAATAGACCTGACCAATCAGAACCCTGATAACACTTTCCGGTCTTCAATCCAAAATACCAGGGCACTAGAAATCCAAGAGGGTGCAACCCATAAGTTGAAGCCAACGCCCATATAGATCAGTCTTCAGGTCTCCAACTTCTGAGTCATCCAATATTCCACGCATTTCCGAATATTGCGACTACCAATCTCGGTCAAGGAGAGTTCCAACCAGATCCGGCCTTTAACAGCACATCCACAGGTATATCTGATGTCTTTAGGTATTTAAATTCAATGTCTCATGCTTGAATTCATTCCCAAAGGTAGTGGTACTTGATATCTATATGCTTCACACAGGAGTGTGATGATGCATTCTTTGATAAAGATATTGCTCCGGTGTTGTTGCAATTGATCTTTGTCGGTGTATCTTGATGTATCCCGAATCTAGCAACATTCGCAGCCATGTAGCCTCTTTGATGGCTCTATCTGCAGCTATATATTCAGCCTCACATGATGAGCTAGTGACAGTTGGTTGTTTCTTTGAGTTCCAAGAGACAGCTCCTGAGCCTAGTGAGAATGCATATCCCGATATGGAGTGACACTCATCGATGTTTGATGCCCAGTCCGCATCCGTATAGCCTTCAAGTACTATGGGGTTAGATCCTCCTAACGTGAGTTTTAGTGTCTTTGTCACATTTAGGTATCTCAGGACATGCAGTGCTGCTGTCCAGTGGGTGTGTCCTGGGTTTTCAAGAAATTGACTCAAGTGATGGACTGCAAAGGCGATATCAGGATGGGTTGCCACAGACACGTACATCAGAGATCCCACAATGGAGCGGTATGGTATGTTTTCCATCTTCGTTCTCTGTTCTTCAGTGGATGGTGACATGTCCTTCAATAGCATGACATTTGTGTCCAAGGGTGTTGACACTTTGAACATATCTTCGGCATCAAATCTCTTCACCATTTCTTTGATATAGGCCTTTTGGCTCAATTCTATGGTTCTTGACTCTCTACATGAATTCCAAGGAGCCATTTGACAGGGCCCTAGTCTTGTAGTTCAAAGTGTTTTTGTATCCCCATTTTTGCCTCTTGTATTGCCTCAGGTGAGTTCCCTGTGAAAATCATATTGTCAACATGTATTGCTACAATGCATTTGTCATTCCCAGATTTCCATATGTATATGCTATGATCCACAGGTATGCGCGTCCATCCTTCCTTGGTCATGCAATCATGTAGTTTGATGCTCCATTGTCTCCCGGCCTGCTTCAGCCCATATAGGCTCTTATTCAATCTGCATATCCAGTCTTCTTTCCCTTTTTCTTCCATGCCTTCAGGCTGATGCACATATATCTCCTCGTCCAGTTCTCCATGTAGGAAAGCCATTTTGACATCCAACTGGTCGATTTCCCAACTGTTTGTGGCACCTATGTGTAAGATAGTCCTGACAGACTTGAGGTGAGCCACCGGTGCAAATGTATCTTGATAGTCAATTCCTTCAACCTGTGTAAATACTTTTGCCACCACGTGTACCTTCCGATGTGTCACTTCCCCTGCTTTGTTATGTTTTCGGACAAAGCTGGGCTTCAATTTGATAATTCGACGCCCTGTGGGAACTTTGGAAGGAGGGATGAGGGTCCAAACATTGTGGGCGTATATTGAACACCTTTTGTCCTGGTATCCCTTTTCCCATTCTTTCTATGCACTTTTGGCTTCGCTCCAGGTTCTCAGATCAGCTTCAACTCCAGACAGCCAACACTCTCTTTCGTCATCGCATAATACCCCTTCAATATTATTCTCATTGTCCTTGTTATCATCCAGTTCTTTTCTCGCCTTCCATTCTGACTGTTTTCAACCAGCAGCATCTTTTGACTCTTGGACAGCCCATTCCAGGTGTGAGACAAACTGCATGCCTCTCATCGCAGCTCCAGCTGCTGTAAGGTTGCTGATCCTTGTCAGTCTCTGAGAGGCTGTGTTGGTTTGTTGCGGTCTTTGTCCCTCGTCTTTGACTGGCTCTCCCATTTCCTTGTCTATGTCTATGCGTGTTGTATTGTCATTGGTGTTGTGTTTTAAGGGTGCAGGAGGTCTCTCATCATCATCTCTTTTGGTTTCGTCTTGCGACTCAATGAACACTACATCTCTTGACACAACAATTCGTCCAGAACTGGGTTTGTAACACCAGTGGGCCTTTGAATTTAGTGAGTATCCAACTAACACACTCTCTCTTGACCTGTTGTAGATTTTCAGCATGTTTCCCTGTTTCAGGATGAAGGCACGGCATCCAATCTCTCACATATGAGACACGTTGGGTTTCCTTCCATACCAGGCTTCAAAGGGGGTTTTTTGTTCCAGTGCGACAGTGGGTGTTCGGTTTTTCATGTACATTGACATCATGACAAATTCCCCCCATAGTTTTGGAGGCAGTCCAGGATAGGATCTCATTGCCCGTGCCCAGTTCATTATTGTGCGATGTGATCTCTCCGATAAGCCATTTTTGGCAGAGGTGTAAGGGGCTGTAACTTGATGATTTATGCCTAGGTCTTGTAGGTATGATTCAAATTCATTTGTTGTGTATTCTCCCCTGTTATCTGTGCAGAAATGTGTTATCCTATGTCCCGATTCCACCTGTGCTACCTCTTTCCATTCTTTGAATATGCACACAGCATCCCTTTCAGAAGGTAGGTCCAAGTGTAGCATGTATTGTCGTCTATGAAGTTAAGCACATATTTTTCTCCACTGGCCATAATGACACCTTCTGGTCCAGTTAAGTCTGAATGAACTATCTCCAAAGGCCTCTTTGCTCTATTACCCTCCCTCTCCTTTGGTACGGCCCTCTTGGTTTGTTTCACAAGGATGCAGTGTCTGCAGATGGGAGGAACCTTTGAGGTAAATTTTGGTATACCTGTAGCTAGTTGCTGATTTGACATTCGTATGACGGATTCATAGCTCACATGACCTAAACGTTTGTGCCAGGTTTCTATGGTGGGTGCTGACAAGCATAATACTCGACAGCGCCTACTACACTACAAAAGACGCTCACTGCACACGTGCCTATCATCATCAGCTTTTGCCAGACCATCATCTGCTGTGCTACCTCCAGTCTGCCAGATACATCATCTCCACACTCGTTCCATCTTCATCAATTCTATTTTCAATATGCCATCCAGCATTGCCACCACCACATCCCATGATTTGTTTCAGATGACCACCAAGCCAGACGTACATGTTGGCCCACACATCAAACTTCCTAGTCAATGTTCTCCCCTTGATGTTCATTTGTCCAGTCCTCCTCCACAAGTCGCACATCGTTGGTACTATCCCCTATATGTCGAATCTCCTGAAGGCCCATACCGAATATTCCCCTCATATCCTCCTTATCACATTCACGATTGCATATGGGTATTCGATCAAACCTTCCATGCTCCCTTCTACGTCATCGGTTTTGACCCAAACTTCGAACCAGTGAATGGTTGGCATCGTATCATCCTCAGGAATAACTGGTACATCAAAGAGCACGGACCAGGAACAGAGATTTGCTACGGTTATGTGCCTAAGGACTTCGTCAAGAAGGGCTCATCTTCATTCCCTCTCTGGAGGAAATTCGTATCCAAGTGTCGTGATTGGTTCACATGTTTCTGAGTCGTCATCAAGTCACATGACTCACTTACTCATCTTCGGAGATATTTGACAAGCAACTGGAATCCTATTGGATGGCTATGATTCATTTTTCATCACCTGACTCACTCGCTTCTTGGCTGTACTTCTATTTCAAATTGTTCCACATGGTCTATTGTCTATGACTCACTTCTATTCTATTTCTGGCTTCTATTTCAAATTCGCTGCCATATTTCCCTTCATTTCTTCGACCACCTGACTCATTTCTCCATTCCATTACAAACCACCTTCCTATTTTGGTTTTCTGCCTCTCGCTGTTAGTCATTTCTCCTGTCTGCTGTCGACGACATTGTTGTATGGCATATTCGCACCGTTTGTTGCTCTGCGCATGTATATAAGGCCTGTTTCGCCTTAGTGTACCCCAATTCACCTCTTTCAGTTGGATTCACTTGTCTAAGTCTAAGTCTAAGTCTACTGCTACGTCTACTACTGCGTCTACATCAAGGCCAGCTTTGTCAATCACGTGACATTTGCTGTTGTATCTCATCTACGCTAACATCAGCATATTACATCATCATCTTCGTCACTACTACATCCTCATCTTCGTCACTGCTACGTCCTCATCTTCGTCTTTGTTCTACCTTTGTTGCTGCTGATAGCAAAGCACACTGAGCCGAACACCAGTGTAAGTAGCCGTGCAACGACGACACCACTACCCACTGTCTTTTGGATCTATTTCCAAAAGTAAACCGACAGCGCCATTCTCGATATGTGTGCTTGTTCAATGTGGGGTCAATTTCCACTCAGTGCATACAACCCTTTTCCTCTTTGTTGTCCCTTGGCAATTGTTTTGTTGCTGTTTGTTTTGATCTTGCAACCAGACACATCGAATGTGCTCTTTAAGCCATCGTTGGCTAGTCTGCCTATAGAGATCAGTCAGAGAGTGGCTGTTGGTGCATACAGTGCATCTCAGAGTATCAGCCTCCTACTCTTTCCACACCTGATTTTGATTGTTCCACGTGTGATGGCTGGAATAGTGGCATTATTGATACTCTTTATATTTCTTCGTTCTATTGGCTTTAGGTTGACGAAATCTGACTTGATGGGGGAGCAGTGACTGGTAGTGCCCGAGTCCAGGTAAAACGGTGGGTCTTCTTGCTCTTCAGCAGTGGCGTTCATGATGTCTTCAGTCCATGGAATTGAAACATTTTCTTCCCTTTCGTCTAGAGCTGCACAGGACATGTAGCCATCATAAGCTCTGCTAGTCAATACTTCGGGTATGTGTGTGTCATCCAATTCTGTCACGATAGCTGCAGATTCCAACCCACTACTGATTTTGCTGTGTTTGCTTTATCATCCTCCTTTTTCTTGAACCATTCAGGGGCCTTTGCGGACTTCTTTCCTCTCCAGCATTTTTCCATGGTATGTCCAGTCTTCTGGCAAGTTGCACACTTCGTTTTCGCCTTTTTTATCACCTTTTCCTTTTCATTTCTGGTTGCCAGGATAGAATCCTCTCATTTAGCACTGCCATGTACCTCTCTGGCTTCAGCTTCTATCCGTTTGAGGATGTCTTTCACGGTTAGTTGCACCTTGGAGTTCATCATAAAGGTGATTAGGTCCTTGCGTAGCCAATCATATTGGCCATCACTTAGTGTGTTCAGTAATAGTACTATAAGCCACTCTTCATCTGTTGGAGGTGTACCTTTGAAAATGGCAGTGAGTGCATCATGTATCTCCATTATAGTGGTGCTGAAGGGGACATTGGGAGAGAATTGATTTCTAATCGCGGATTGCATGCTTTCAAGCTTTGCAATGATTCCAGTAGATTGTGTCTTGTCTCTAAGCCTATTCCAGGCTACAGCAGCCTCCATGATGGATTCCAGTTTGCACTGTAGTGAGGGGTCGACAATCATTCCGAGTGCACCAACAATTTGGTTGTTGATTTTGAGCCACTCTTGTTCTTCTGATTTTACAGTCGGTTTCTTGGAGGTACCATTGACATATTTCCAGGCTTTCTGTGCACATAATGACATTCTGACCTCTCTTGACCATCTAACCCAATCGCCTTCGGTGAGATTTCCTATCCTTGTGGGAAACTTGATCACTAGTTCTTTTGTCATTTTGCTTATGCAGGTGACAATGTTCAGTAACATTTTTATTGTTGTTGCCCAGGGCCCATAACCTATTAAAGCTAGATGACTATGGTCAGCTCTTTTTCTCAGACGCAGTAGGAGTAGCGACTGAGAAAAAGAGGCACATGCATATGGAGTCATATGTGTCCATGTGTGTGGGCACTTGAGTACACTAGACTTTAACAAGCAAAGCACACTGAGCTGAACACCAGTGTTAGTAGCCATGCAACAATGACACTGCTCACTGCCACCACCTGTGCTCCATGATGACCCACCCACTGCACCACCAAGCACTCCTGCAAGGCCATCAACTGCAAGCCTGTGTGTCCTTAGAAGTGCATTGTGCATTGAGGGTCCCTGCTGTCTGTGTCTGCACAGACATGACATGCATGATGATGTTGCTGCAAATCTCAACAAAACTTCAATCAATCAGCAGATGGTCATTTTGTCACCCAATGCAGGGGCACATGGAATCTACTCAAATAGATTCTAGTTAGATATGCAGCTTAAAACCTAATCAGTAGGCCACTTTTACTTTATGATTCCCTATGTAGCGTTAGCGGAGTTTAGAATCGTTCGTGTGCAACATTACCGCAAATTTTTGGATGTTTCCAAAATTTCTTACCTTTCTGGCACCGAATTCCCACAAGCTTTTTAGAGGTCTGTCACATCTTTACAGTTACTTTTGGTTATGGATTGTATTCCGATAGTAGTTATTAGTTACAGTTATTTTTTGTAGTATTTTTATATGCAATAATGTGGTGGTTTTTTTTATTTTAAAATTGACCTTTGGCTAGTCCACGTGGCACCAAAATTTTGTGCCCATATGCACCCATAATATACACTTTTCAGTTGATGGTTTGGTTTTTTATGATTGTGTAGTGAACCAAAGTAGCTTCAACTATTTGATATATTGGCATTTATTCACCTTTGGTTTAATCATTGGGATAGTTGGTCTATTGACTTCAGTCAAGTAGTTGTCCTTTATGCCCCCTTTTCTTGTATACCACTGATAGTTTTGCCAAAGCCACTGTCTTCTTTGTTCTCTAGCCTGTCTGAATTATACTTATTTATTTGATAGTTCTGAACATGGTTCTTGAATATATATCTATTACATGGATTACTGTATTTCCAATATCCTCCTTTGCCTCTTCATCCTCAATTATTATTGAGAGTATCCATCATTTGTATGTAGGCTCATATTTTGCGTGCAGGATGAGTGTTGTGGAACAAGAGTAAAGATGGAGGGGACAACAGACAGTGTGGAAGACTGGAAGCGCACCCTGTGCATGTCAGCTGGGAATGGCTATTGAAAGTTGAGCCATAGTCCTTCCTGAGCATGATAGAGGATTGGTTCACTGGATGTAGGTCATTTCACTCAGTCACCCAAGATGTTCAGCATGACCATAAGCACTCACAACAGCAATAGTTGTTCTGTGTTTAACATTGAGATGGTGTCAAGGATGATGGGGTGTTTAAGAGAGTAAGGTAGAATGATGTCGTGAGCAAATGTGCTATGTGAACAAAGGTTGAATAAACAGCATCTCTGCACAATGAGAGGGCTGTTCCATATGAATGAAACTGTTTGGTTATACCTGATGCACAACAATATGGCCTTGGAATCAAGTTGAGGGAGGGAAAACAACTGTGGTGGATATACACAATAAAGTGGTTGCATAACTTGCATTCTACTGCTCTGTTGACACAGTCAAACAGAACATCTGATGTACCGACGATTGATGCAGTCAATCAGTCAGTCGTGGCAAAGGAGCTGAGTCAGCCAAGTCACATGACTTTGGGCACTGGTTGCTTAGTGGATATGGCAGGTGCCTTAGAGGTTGGACCGTTGTAGGCGATGTGTGCCTTATGACATAGTGAGGTGCGACATTTCTGTGGGAAGTTGCACTTGACTATGTCAGAGGCACGTAGCACTGCTCAATGCATGGTGTGCATTCTACTTGGCAGGGGGAGCGCAGAGGCACAGATGGCGCAGAGTGGGGTCCAGAAGGGTGTCAGGGGTGTTGCGAGAATGGCAGGGGCGCTGAGAGGGTAGCACACAGAAGCACGGATGGTGGGGGATAGGAGGGCGGCAGGGGTGCTGAGAGTAGCACCATGATGTGTGATGTGGTGGCAGTGGCAGTGCGGCCATGTGGGTGTGGCTGCAGGTGGGAGGGGTGGGGTGTCATGCAACAGTGACGTGGGGGGGCACATGTGCATCAGGATGTGTGCGTGAGTTTGTTGGTGGCTGCGGACACCCCCTGGGATATAGGAGGGTGTAGGAGCACGTGGGTGAGGGCATGAGGCCATTGACGGTCGCAGGCGTGGTGCAGATATGTGTTGGTGCGACAGGTGTGTCATGGGGGGTGCACGTGCACATGAGTGCAAATGGGTGTGCGTAAGTGTGCATGTGCAGATGTGATGCTGACAAGCATGATACTTGACAGTGCCTACTACACTACAAAAGATGCTCACTGCACACACACCTATCTTCATCAGCTTTTACCAGACCATCATCTGCTGTGCTACCTCCAGTCTGCCAGATACATCATCTCCACACTTGTTCCATCTTCATCAATTCTATTTTCAATATGCCATCCAGCATTGCCACCACCACATCCCATGATTTGTTTCAGATGACCACCAAGCCAGACGTACATGTTGGCCCACACATCAAACTTCCTAGTCAATGTTCTCCCCTTGATGTTCATTTATCCAATCCTCCTCCACATGTCACACATTGTCGGTACTATCCTCTTTACGTCGAATCTCCTGAAGGCCCATACCAAATATTACCCTCCTATCCTCCTTATTGCATTCACGATTGCATATGGGTATTCGACCCTGTCTTCCATGCTCCCTTCCACGTCATCGGTTTCAACCCAAACTACAAACCAGTAAATGGTTGGCATCATATCATGCTCAGGAACTACCGGGATATCAAAGAGTTTGGTCCAGGAACAGAGATTTGCTATGGTTATGTGCCTAAGGACTTCATCAAGCAAGACTCGTCTTCGTTCTCTCTCTGGAGGAGATTCGTATCCAAGTGTCGTGATTGGTTCTCATGTTTCTGAATTGTCTTCAAGTCAAGTAACTCTCTTACTCATCCTCGGAGATATCTGACAATCAACTGGAATCCTATTGGATGGCTATGACTCATTTTCCCCACATGACTCATTCGCTTCTTGGCTGTACTTCTATTTCCAATTGTTCCACATGGTCTATTGTCTGTGACTCACTTCTATTTTATTTCTGGCTTCTATTTCCAATTCGCTGCCACATTTCTATTCATTTCTTCGATCACCTGACTCATTTTTCCATTTTATTACAAACCACCTTCCTATTTTGGTTTTCTGCCTCTCACCATTAGTCCTTTCTCCTGTCTGCTGTCGACGACATCGTTGTATGGCATACTCGCATTGTTTGTTGTTCTGCTCATGTATATAAGGCCTGTTTTGCCTTAGTGTACCCCAATTCACCTCTTTCAGTTGGATTCACTCATCTAAGTCTAAGTCTAAGTCTACTACTACTTCTATATACGGGTAACCTCCAGGGGAAGTGGAATATCACACTGAACACTGGCAGATGGGAATCCGAAGATATATAAGCTCACAGAAGACTACATGCAAGGATACACACCTGGCAGATGGGAATCCGAAGCGAAAAGCCTAAGGTTCCCACTGCCAAGATAACTACCTAAAGCAGTACGTAAATAAGCGCTGGGACGTACTGTAATTACCTAATGGGATTGGAATCCAATCCCGTTATGTAACCGGGCGCTTATGTGAAGGAAAATGAAGAACGAATGCACTGTGTTTAGGTAATGGGATTGGATTCCAATCCCGTTATGTAACACAAGTGCTTATGTGAGTGAGAATGGATGCCAAGTTACATAATGGGATTGGAATCCAATCCCGTTACGTAACCGGGTGCTTAAATAAGCGAACTTGAACGAAAAGATAGGGGCAAGGTAGAAAATGGGGGCAAGGGAGAAGTGGGGAAGAATAGATAGGAAGAAGAGATAATAGAGAAGTGTAGAACCACATGAAATGGGGTTCCCCTTACATCACCCCCCTTCTAGAGTGTGACATCCCGACATACTGAGACCTACTGGAGGGACAGGTGCTTTTTGATGGAAGGTGTCGAAATCAGCAGCACGAATGCGACAAGGGGCAGCAGGATGGAGGAGGTGGAAGTCGGCAATGAGGTCTGGGGCTGCTAAATCTGTCTCAGGAATCCACTCATCATGATCATACCCATAACCCTTCCACCTGACCTTCTATTGGAGTTTCCCACGGCGGAATTGACTGTCCAAAACCTGTTCAACCTCATAATGCTCATCTTCCCCTACAAGGACTGGGGGAGGTGGGGGTTGAGCTTTCCAACCAGGAATGGGGTCTGGAGGGGCTGGGAGGAGCTTCACCACAGGGAAGACAGGGTGGAGGCGACTCATAGACTTGGGGAGTCGAAGACAGTAGGCATTGAAGCCGACCTTGTGTTCCACTAGGAATGGGCCTGAATTCCGATGTGACAATTTCTTAGAGGGGCGAGTGGTGCTAATGTTGCTTGCATCTAGGAAGACTTTGTCACCAGGAACAAAGGTAGGGGCTGGCTCACGACGATGATTATAGTATTGAGCCATATCCTTTTTTGCCTTTACAAGGGCAGCTCGGGCTTCAGACAGGGAGTCAGCCATTCGTTGTTTGAACTCATTCACAGCTTCTCTTCTAGATGGCTGCTGGTGAGGTTCGAAGCCCATGCGTGGGTGACGACCAGAGTCAAGCATGAAGGGAGTCTCTTTTGTGGATGAGTGGACATGGTTGTTGTACTGGAACTCTGCAAGGGGTAGGAGGTCATCCCAGTCGTCCTGCCGCTCGTTCACAAGTAGGCGGAGGTATTGCTCCAGCTCTTGGTTGACACGTTCTGTCTGTCCATTGGTCTGTGGGTGGTATGCAGTGGAGGCAGCCACCTTGATACCCAGAAGTCTGTATAGCTCACGAGTGAACTCACTGACAAACTGTGTACCTCAGTCTGAAATCACACAGAGGGGTAGGCCATGGTGTCTCCAAACATGATCCCTAAAGAGACGAGAGGCTCCCAATGCTGTAATTGTGGTCAAGGTGGGGATAAAGTGAGAACATTTGGATAAGGAATCCACAACAACCATCACAGCATCGTACCCATGCAACTCAGGGAGTTCAACAATGAAGTCGACACTGACCATCTCCCAACGCTGCTCAGGAACCTCCAGAGGGTGTAGTTCTCCGACAGGCAATTGATGCTGAGCCTTGGTGCACAGACATAGGTCACACGCCTTTGTGTAGCTACCAATGTAGCAAAACATGTGGGGCCACCAATAGTTCTGAGAGACAAGTTCCAACGTCTTCCAATGTCCAGCATGGCCAGCAATACAAGTGTCATGATGTTGGGAGACAATTCAATGTTGTAAGTCATGCTGATCGGGGACATATGTCTTGCCACAGAACAGAAGTGTACCATCCCTCTCACTCCACTCTGATGACTTCACAGACTTCCCAGTAGTCTTGCAAAGTTCCTTAGCAGCACATGCAACCGACTCCTATAGCTCTCCCTCCTTGGTGCCATTACAAATGTCCTTCAGGATGTCACGTTCTTCACCTGTAAACTCCAGTCCTTCCAGTGCACGGATGACAAAGAGTTCTGGTTGGAGAAGCACCAAATTATCATTGTCATTTGAGCCAGTGCCATGATCAGGTCAGCATGAGAGTGCATCTGACTTCCCCATTGTCTTGCCAGGACAATGGTACAGGTTGAAGTCGAACTGAGACAGATAAAGAGACCAGCAGGCTTGGTGGCAGTTGAGCGTTTTAGCTGTGCAGAAATATTTGAGATTTTTGTGGTCTGTCCAGATCTCGACATGATGTCTCACCCCCTCCAGGAAGTGTCACCATTCTTCAAGGGCATGCATGATGGCAAGCATTTCCTTGTCATGGATCTCATAGTTGCACTCAACTGGACTGAGACTCTTGGAGAAGAAGGCTATGGGGTGCCATTTGTTATCGACCTTGGACTGTTGGGAAAGAACAGCACCAGTTGCAAAATCAGAGCTATCTACTTCGACACGATATGGGAGGTCGTCATCTGGGAATGCAAGGATGGGTGCAGATGTTACCAATCTCTTTATAGTGTCGAAGGCAGCCTGCTGTGAGGGTCCTCATGTCCAAGGAGTGTCTTTGCGAAGCAGGTCAAACATTGGACGTGCATGGTGTGAGAATTTCTCAATAAATCGACGGTAGAAGTTGGAAAAACCAAGGAACGATTGTACTTCCCTCTTGTTGTTAGGTGTTGGCCACTCAGCAACACCAGCAACCTTGACAGAGAATGGGGCAAGGACCAATATGGCAGGTGCGCAGTCGTAGGGCTCTCTGATGTTCTTCCTTGATGATGTTGCGACATGTATGGCACTGGGGAGGACAGTGCGTCATCCGTACTTGAGACTTCCAGTCAACTTCTGGGTTGTGGTCCCGGAGCCAGGTGTAGCCAAGGATCATACATTGACGCCCTAGGCAGGTAACCGGCAAATGCAGCTCTCTCAGAATGGTCTTTGTACCGCAGAATTAGATCAATGACTTCAATGATGGATCCAGATTCATTGGGTGAGCCATCAACATTGTACACCGGAATAGGACGAGAGAGTGGTCATGCAGTGAGGTGGTTTTCCTGAACAAATCCTGAGTTGATAAACAAACCAGTGGCACCAGAGTCAAGTAGAGTGCGAACCAACTTGATTTCTGCTGTATCTGTGGTTTGAACCTCGACTGGGAGAAGAGAGGGAGTTTGGGCTTGGGGTGGAAGCAACAACGTACTGTGCAGGAAGGTTTCATTCCCATCTTTTATGATGGAAGCGAGTATGAGACTGGGGAGGAGTTAAGGGTTGTGTGTCTAGCATTTTGGTCTCCGTAGCTGAGGAATCAGGTTCTGAATCTGTGTATTCATTGTTTACCTGATTATACAGCAGTGGAGCGAAATGATTGGGAATTGGCAGCAGGGGCACACTATTCACCTGCTGCATGACACAAAAATCCTCTTCTCCTTCCTGAGGCTCTGGATTGTCTTCCTTGATAGGACTTGCAACTCTAGGATCAGTGGATGATAGCAAGTGGGCAATCCATTCGTCCTTCTCTTCAGCAGTCATGGTCCGAACATCAAAAGCCTGAGGACATTCTCGAACGAAGTGGCCTGGTTTTCCACACCTATGACAGACAAGGGAACTGGGTTGACGACGGCGAGCAGCATCTACCTCCATTGCCACTGGTTGGGCACCCATGGTAGCAATAGGTGGGACTGCTTGAAGCTGTGGTGCTGATTCCGATTGGTGAGGTGGGTGTGGGTTTTGGTGGTTGACACCAACAGAGACAGGAGAGGGATGGGTAGAAGTATTCGGTGTAGGGCATGAGGCGCTTTGAAAGGCTTCATTAGCATGTGCTTGTGAGATTGTCCTAGCCACTGAAAACCATTTGGAAAGGTCATTGTCTGATGGGTGTCCTTCAACTATATTAGCAATCTGGCTCTGGATGGAAGGGTCAAGACCATGGCGGAATTTCATGATGAGGGAGGCCTGTTCTCCATATCCAGACTTCTCGACCAGCTCTTCAAACTCATTGATATAGTCATCAATGGTACGACAATTCTGATAGTATTGACACGACTCGCGTTTGGTCTGGGCAGTAGTTTCTTCATGGGGAAGGAAGAATGTCAACCTGAATGCCTTCTCGAAAGAGACCCAGGTAGAATGGGTAGGGCGACCAGTTGTAGTTTCCATTTCGAAGATGCATGTGGCAAAGGATGAAGCACAACCTGATTTCATGAATGACAGGGCCCAGAGGACCTTTGCGTGATCATTGGCGAAGTGAGTTGGGCACAGGGCAAGATAGAGTTTACAAGAGTTCAAGAAGGCTCGTCCTTTTTCTCTGTCGCCATTAAAGTCAGCAGGAGTGGCAGGAGTGGCGTGTTTTTGAGTAGTAGGGGGGGAAGGGGATGCAGTCATAAGGTTAGTGACATCATGGTTCAAGGTGTGCACCTGGACATCTGTCTGTTGAACCTGTTGTGAGTAATTCCTTCTGTTCTCTCTCAGCACGCAAAGCAACCTCTAAAATTGTGACACGCTGATGCAGCTCATTGTAAGCTGCTTGAAAATCAAAGGGATTCGGGTCTTCTGGTATGGGTGTAGACATGGTAGAAGTGGATGGAGTATTAAGGAATGTACCAGAGGGGTCCTGAGCTGCTATGCACCTGAAGATATCAATTCAGAGATGAAGGTGACAGTGACCGGTCCATTAAGTTGTCAGGCTTTTCTACTATAAGGGCAACCTCTGGGGCTAGTGGAATATCACACTAGAGCCTGGCAGATGGGAATACAAAGTATACAAGTTCAAGGAAGGCTACAGGCAAGGATACATACCTGGCAGATGGGAATCCAAAGAGAAAAGCCTAAGGACTCCCACTGCCAAGGTGACTACTAATTAAGGAAAGTCTCCGAACTGACTGAACGTTTTGGGTGCTTAAAACGGAAGTCACGTGACCTATGACATAGCCCAGGTAGGTTCCAACTTGCACATGTCACCGGGTGCTTAAATTGCGAATAGAAGCACCAGTTGTAGAAGTGAGTAGGAAGGAGGAGGGGGGGAAGGAAATGGGAATATTAGATAGAAACAACAGGGAGAAAAGAGAGATAAAAGGGAGATGGGGACAGAAGAGGTGAACATAAATGAGAGAGGGGAATAGGAGAAGGAGAATAAAAGGAAGAATATGAGGGGTTCCCCTTACAGAGAGCTAATTCTCGATTGATGGCAGATAAAATGGTTTCTGAGCCATTACGAAGGATGTCTGAACCATCTGGCCATGTGATACAACCTAAATTATTTCGAGCTATGGTGTTAGTAGCAATCATTGTGTCAGCTTGATGGCATCGTTGGGTTCCATGTCCTTTTTCTCCACAGAAATATTCAAATGAGCTAGAATTAGCCTGTTGGGGTTGACTCGAGGAGGATGTATTGGTGCAAGGGCAAGTTTCACTTGAGCATTGGGAGGGCTTGAGAAGAATATTGACCATAATGGGCACTTTTGTGACAATTTGAAAATAAAGAGAATAGTAGTTGGGGTCGCTGATGTTCATGTGAGCAAGCTTGTCAATGAGATCTGCAACTTCGTCAGTTTCATTCTGGGATGAGCCATTGGGTTTAGAAGTCGAAGATGGAGTAGAAGTTGAAGTAGGAGGAGAAGGGGCTGGGGAAGCTTTCTTGGACTTGGAGGTTGTCTTCTTCTTCTTTTTCTTCTTGTCGTCATCAGAATCACTGTCGTCATTGTCTGATGAACCACTTTCTTCTTCGTCTGAGTCATCTGCTTCTGAAACAAGACCATCTGAGTCAGATTCATCATCATAGAATTTACCAAGGTCGAAGACGTGTTCTGCAGCTTTGACTACAATGTCAATTTTGAAGGGAGCAGATCTGTCAAGTGCAGCATTTTTCTGGAGCATTCTGTCTTCAAGTTTCTCTCAAATCGATTTTGGAATACCACACCAGAAGTATCTTTCATAGGTACTGTCACTGATCTTGGAGTGATTGAGTAGCCAGCCTGCAATGCGAGTGAACTTCCTTTGATAGCAATGGAAATCATAGAGATTTCAAAGGACCCTGTGACAATATTTGGTTGTGAAGTTCTCTAGATCTTTCTCTATAAAGTGTTTTGATGTCCGGTCATGATCATATAGGACTCTAAGCTTGGCATCAAATGTGGTCCAGTTCTTCTGATGGAATTCCATTAAGCCTTCAATGACCTGTCATACCGATCGTTTGACATAGAGAGGAAGTCGTTCGAAGTGGTCTTCATTTGTTAAACCATATGCATCGGAAAGTTCTGCAAAAGTTTTGAGGAAAGTGACAGCTTCATCATATTGGCCAGAAAATCTCTTGGGTGCATTCCAAGAGCGAGGGGGAGGGAAGTCAAATTTGGAGTGAATTGGTTGAGACATGACAATAGATGAGCTTGATGAGTGGGAGCTGACAGGTGTATTGAGCTCTGTTGGAGTCAAGAAGTTGTATTCAAGGGGATATAGGATGGGATGGTCAATAAGGGAGTCAATTAGCAGTGGATTGTTGACAGGAATTGAAGTCCAGAGACGTGCTTGATTGGGAAACCAGCTAGGATCGTCGATATGAAGTTTTGATGAGGATAACAGCCAAATGTGGCCAGGTGGAGGTGTATTGACTAGCTGACCAGGTTGAGTGAAATGAGTCTTTGGACCAAAGAGGGAGTCAAGGATTGAGCCGAAGAAGGAAGGAGCTGGATCTGATGGAGGTGAGTGCTGAATGCCGGCAGATTGTACTTTGATTAGAGTACTGGACAGGCAGCGACAAATGAAGATTGATTGACAGGCACTAGGAACAATTGCCAATGAATGATGTCAAAAGGATCCGGTACAAATTGGGCTAATGAGATCCTGGAAATTGGCACTTGATGAAGGGTGCTGTCAGATGTCGGCAGAGACCGGATGTGGTTGGAAGTGGTTGGAAGTGGTTGGAGGTGGTAGGAGTTGGATTGGGAATGAATGGGAATACAAACAGAGGCCGGGTGAGCGTCAAAAGATAAGCAAGCGCTTAATGAAGCCCAAAATAGAAGGTATGAGTGCCAAGTGCCTTGGAGGTATGAATGAGGCGAGGCAAATAGGTCCTAAAATGGCAATGGTAAGTCCAGATGTGGAATAGGATCTGCAGGAAAAGCTTTGATCCAGTGTGGGGAACCAATTGAGATGGCTGTCAACTGTATTGGCTGTCACGAAGTGTAGTTAACTTGCAATTCGACTTCCTGTTATGTACGAAATAGACAGGTGTCATCAGAATAGCTAGGTATGACAGATATAAATGGCAATAACTGTCAGAGAGAGTGCCGGATAGATGAAACAGGAAGGGATAAGGCCTTATTGAGAAGATGATGGATGAGGAACGTGTGTGATGAACGATCAATAGGCTAGACCTAACTGAGTTCTGGAAGGACTTGACAGAAGGATGTGTGTCGAAATGGGAATAGAGACTGCTGAGATGATAGACAATGGAATGGGCCTCTCTGGGGCAGCCACAAATGTCAGTTTTACTTTCGGAAATGAATCCAAAAGACAGTGGGTAGCGGTGTCATTGTTGCATGGCTACTAACACTGGTGTTCGGCTCAGTGTGCTTTGCTATCAGCAGCAACAAAGGTAGAACAAAGACGAAGATGACGATGTAGCAGTGACAATGATGATGACATAATACTATGACATAAGCGTAGATGAGATACAACAGCAAATGTCATGTGATTGACAAAGCTGGCCATGACGTAGATGTAGAAGTAGTAGTAGACTTAGACTTAGACTTAGATGAGTGAATCCAACTGAAAGAGGTGAATTGGGGTACACTAAGGCAAAACAGGCCTTATATACATGAGCAGAACAACAAACAATGCGAGTATGCCATACAACGATGTCGTCGACAGCAGACAGGAGAAATGACTAATGGTGAGAGGCAGAAAACCAAAATAGGAAGGTGGTTTGTAATAAAATGGAAAAATGAGTCAGGTGGTCGAAGAAATGAATAGAAATGTGGCAGCGAATTGGAAATAGAAGCCAGAAATAAAAATAGAAGTGAGTCACAGACAATAGACCATGTGGAACAATTGGAAATAGAAGTACAGCCAAGAAGCGAATGAGTCATGTGGGGAAAATGAGTCATAGCCATCCAATAGGATTCCAGTTGATTGTCAGATATCTCCGAGGATGAGTAAGAGAGTTACTTGACTTGAAGACGATTCAGAAACATGAGAACCAATCCCGACACTTGGATACGAATCTCCTCCAGAGAGAGAACGAAGACGAGTCTTGCTTGATGAAGTCCTTAGGCACATAACCATAGCAAATCTCTGTTCCTGGACCAAACTCTTTGATATCCCGGTAGTTCCTGAGCATGATATGATGCCAACCATTTACTGGTTTGTAGTTTGGGTTGAAACCGATGACGTGGAAGGGAGCATGGAAGACAGGGTCGAATACCCATATGCAATCGTGAATGCAATAAGGAGGATAGGAGGGTAATATTTGGTATGGGCCTTCAGGAGATTCGACGTAAAGAGGATAGTACCGACAATGTGTGACATGTGGAGGAGGATTGGATAAATGAACATCAAGGGGAGAACATTGACTAGGAAGTTTGATGTGTGGGCCAACATGTACGTCTGGCTTGGTGGTCATCTGAAACAAATCATGGGATGTGGTGGTGGCAATGCTGGATGGCATATTGAAAATAGAATTGATGAAGATGGAACAAGTGTGGAGATGATGTATCTGGCAGACTGGAGGTAGCACAGCAGATGATGGTCTGGCAAAAGCTGATGAAGATAGGCACATGTGCAGTGAGCGTCTTTTGTAGTGTAGTAGGCGCTGTCAAGTATCATGCTTGTCATCCACCCATCTCTGAAAATTTGACTGTCCCCAGTCAACTATCATTGTCAGAAGAATTGTCTAAATCATCCAAAGGAAGCTTATCGGGAGCAAGGGGGATGCCATCTCTTGAGAAGTAGGGAAGTAGACGAAAGGCCGTGATGCCTCTTTTTGAAACAGTTCCATCGAGTTCCTTTAATACATAAGATCCACCAGTAGTTCTTTGAACAACTTTGAATGGTCCTAGATATCTTGGTTTTGTCTTCCTGTCTAGCTCATTTTCGACTCTTGAATTCCTGACCAAAACTAGATCTCCTGGTTTATATTCACTGTGCCATAGACATTGCCAATACTTCTTTTCAAATTTGGCTTTGTTTTTGAGTCAAGATTGATAGAGTGTGTCTGCTGCTTTGTTGATGTTGTCTGCTGCTTTGTTGATGTTGTCTGAGTGTTTAGAGAGTTGTCGAATATGGAGTGCAAGGAGTTCTTCAGTAGTGAGATTGGGCTTGAAACTGGAAACAAGATATGTCGCTTCAAGGAGGTCAAGGGGAAGGATGGGATCAACACCGTAGAGGAGATAGTAGGGAGAGAATCCTGTGGCTCTTCTAACTGTGACATGATCAGCAAAGAATGCATGATGAACATGATCTGGCCATTTTGAAATTTTGCCTTCACAAGCTTTGATGAGTGCTTCTCGAATTGTAAAGTGTCCTCTTTCTACAACTCTGTTTGCTTGAGAATTATAAGGTGAAATGTGAATCTGAGGAATGCCATATCATCAAAGAAGTTCATGAGTAGTGCCTTTGAGTTCTGGACCATTGTCAGTAACAATTTCTCTGATTGCTCCATAATGACAAAAGTTCTTCAAAGATGAATTGAGAAACTGCATGAGCTGTAGCATTCTTGAGTTTTCGTCCTTCTGCAGCACCTGAAAGATCATCACAAGCTGCTACAATATAGCAACAACCTTGAGCTCTTGGCATAAGCATAATGTCAAGATAAATCGAGTCGCAGGGGTAGAAATGGTGATATGAATGTGAACTTTGTACGTTGAACAAATTTGGCAAGGGTGGCATGAACAAACATATCGTTTGACATCAGTGAAGTAAGAAGGCCACCAAAATCGAAGAGAAATAGTCTTAGCAGTAGAGTAGATTCCACGATGACCTAGTTTTTCATGAGCAAGTTCTAGAATGTGATTGTGTCGAGGTCGTTCAAGTATAACTTGTAGTGGATGATTTCAACTTGCGCCTGCTGCAGCTTCTTCTCCTAAGCTCTGACAGCTTTAGAAATAGGGATACCAGGAGGACACGTGTCAGTACCATCGACAACACCCCAAAGGTCCTTGCGAATGAGTAGCACCTTCATGACAAGACTCCAAGTGTAGTAATTGGTCTCATTGAGCTTGGCAATCGAGTCTCCAGGCATAGTGATAATATAAGTTGAAAGAATATAGGAGGGGGGATATGTGATTTGCAAAACAAGTCGACCGGAGTCCTTCCCGGAAGTGAGTGCGAAAATCAATGGTTAAACAAAAAAATAAGCCATGTATGTGCCGGAGCCCTTCCCAGCAGTAAAATAAACCTCTGGACAAACTGTGGAGCCCCTCCCACACGTTGTGTCAAGTGTGCTGCTACGGAGCCCTTCCCGCACGAGCACAACGATCCAGAGCCCTTCCCAGACTGCGTTAGTTACGCAATACAACGAGTTTTCAACTCGAAGGATGTTCAAATGCACGGCGATGAGTACCAAAGCCTAACAAGTGTCGAAAAGAGGCTTGAGCTCGTCTCAGGGCCCGTAACCTGTTGAACAAATGCACAGGGATGGAGGCCGGAGGCAAGAGAAAGGTGTTATATATAAACCGCCAAAACCGTAGTTATCGGAATACATAGCTAACTACTGCGAGATTACTAATATACGCCAACACGGTGCCGCAGCATTGCGCGAGGACAGTCGACTCAGGTCGTGAGTATCCTCCAAGCCTCTCCCCCGGAGCTTCTAAGCTCCGCGCCGAACCTAAGTGGCCGGGTGGTTCTCGTTCTACTCCGATAGGCTCCGTTTCCATCGGAGCAGTCTTTTGATTCTCAGATGCCGTCCGTTTCCGTCCGTGCTAATAAATTTTTCTCACTGTGTACATATGACACTCCAAACGACGAGCACTCAACGGTTTCATACCAACTGTGAAGACAAAGTCCCTGTGGCTGGGGGACTTGGAGGAAAACTCCAGACATATATGGTATGCATTGACAGGAGCGGTATTTGTAGTCTAAAAGCGGTATATAAACCGATTCTCTCTCTGCGGTTCTTAGAGTGCCCAGGTTCAGTATGCGACGTCATGAATGCAGGAACACTCATAAGGATTCAATGTGGATTTTCAAGTATGGTGTATCTTTATCTCGCAATTCAAAATATCGTCGTTTGGGATCCTAACGCTTTGGCACCTCCAGACTACCGGAAAGCCTGCAGAGTACACCACTAACCGACGAGCATTGATGTGACGTGGCGTCCGAGTCATCGAGACGTTGGCGCTTTGGATTCCCTGCATCTACTGAAGCATTAACCTGAAAAGTACAGGCAACTGCCTGAAGGCCTGAACCAGGACGCTGGATGCTTCAAGTTTATTTTCTGAATTGGTTGTAAGTTCGATTTGGCTTCCCCCCAAATGGTGCTATTCATTTCAGGCTGTTGACCAATGGCTGTTGACTGTAGCGCTCACGCTGGTTTGAGCAGAAGATTTTGTCTGAACGCTTTGCAGCTGACTGCTAGAATATACACCACTCATTCTCTTAATGACTACGCTATGCTCTGGATGACTACATCGTTGCTACTTCCCGGAACCATGGGGATTCGCTCTAAGCTCTTCGACTGCAAGTTCATTTCAAGCCTGAGGATATTTCCAATCTTTCCCTTTATCCAGGTTCTCTAATACAACAACCTCGTATACATAATATGGTATGCATAGACTTCCGGTTTGTCGGGTATTTCTCCCGGAGTATTAAAGAGACTGCAGGATACAATGTCCCTTACGATGTATGCATCCGGCGGGGTCAGTGACTACCGTCTCTCGGAAGCCGGTTTTACGCATTTACGCCTGTCTCAGCGACGCAGTGAAGCCAGGGATGAATCCGGCATCCTTGAATTTGGAGGCGACAAAAGATAGCCTCTTACATATCAGATGAACTCTTTGAGGACCAATCCTTTGCGTTGAATCAATGGCCCTCTCATCTCTCCTCACTGGCAGTGTCACTTCGTAATAATTTTCTCGGGCTGAGCACGTCATACCATTGCTGAACCAGCTCTTCAAAAAGGGTGGCGTCCCAAGGGTGAATCAGAACGGGCAAATAGCAAAGACGCCAGTTCTACGTTGGTTTTCGTCGTTTAGTTTTGAATTGGATTGATGTGGTGCGGATGACCGGATAGTGCAAGCCCTGTCCTCTATCTTGGTCATTACCCCCGGACAAAACCTGGCGTCTTCTTCGTTGGGTATAAAATGCGTGTATGAGTGAGTCCTCTTCTTCAGCATAATTCACAACTTCGAGTTCTCTCCAGTCACCTCCTTTTCAATCGAAGCAACTATGTTCTCTCGCGTTCACTCTTTCGTTGCCGCGGCTCTCATTGCCAGCAGCATTGTCCTTGCCACTCCTCTTAGGAATGACACCCTTTCTGCCCGCCAGAGCTTTGATGGAACGTGAGTTGAGTTGATCATGCATTCTCGAACACGTTTAAATTTTTCTTCGTTTGGTTGCAGTGCTACATTTTTCTTCCAGAACGGAAACCCTGGTGCCTGTGGCCAATTTCACAGTGACAGAGACCACATTGTTGCCCTCCGTACGCTCTAATTCCACGATACACAATATTATGCTGACCCCATTTTCTCAGAGACTGTGGCGTATGACAACGGCGCGCACTGCGGAGCCACAATTACTATCACGGATACGAACACGGGTGTAACTGCAACCGGCGTAGTTGCAGACAAGTGCCCTACCTGTGACGGAACTGGAAGCATCGATCTTTCTCAAGGACTGTTCGAAGTGTTCGCCCCCGATTCTGCAGGCGTTTTCCCTGGTGCGTAATATTTCAGTGTGACGCTAGGAATAAATTTACGTATATTATGACAGTCTCCTGGCACTTCTAAGCAGCGATAATAATACTTAAGGGAATCTTCAATCCCATATAGATATAGAGGGTATTTTTGATAGAGATTTCTTATGCCTGCCGACATATTATGTATTGTCGACCTGGAGGTGTCTTTTACCTGTTAGAATACTTATAACCTGGTGTCAAACCCTCAGAGTACCTCGTCCTTCGTTGACATTAATGAAATAGAGTTTATCGTTCAAGGTATCGACTTGACACTGGTGCGGACTATGATTTGAGGATGGCATATTTACATGTAATTCGATTGGATCAAGATCTTGATGCAACGCGCCTCATCACGTTCACGTGATCATCACATAATCAGGCGTCACGTCAGTCACCGTCAGTGGTGTCAATCCAAAATCGACGGCTGGCAGATCTAAGTGTCGTGCTCAGCATCATGAATAGGGAGCGATCTCTAAAGGCACCCGGAGGCTTCAGACGTTGCGACTTCCATAAACGACGTTACGCCGAGGAATGGCAGGGACACGCAATCACTCCACCAAGCTTGTCGTACACATTATATACTAGTACTATGTCCACAATCCATGTCAGGATAAATAATTTTGCAGGAGAATAGACGAAAACACAAGCAATAATTGTGAAAAACATCACACCACCACTTGATCATTCAACCACGATAATAAGGGTCCGAGTACGCTCCTTGTGGAGGACCCATCGCATGAAGGTCCATCGCCGGGGCCGGCGCAGGATCATGCAGAGGCCTGTACGGGCCAGCGACAAGCCCGCCCCTTCCGCGCGCAGCTCTCCTGCGACAACAGCACCGGTACAAACAGAACCCAACGGCAAGGAGGAGTACTCCGCCAACGCCAGCAAGGATATACGGCCAGTTACGGAAGAATATATTCTTCGCCTTCTCAGTATTGCTCTCGGGCGAGTGCTGTGCTTGCGATGGGGGGAGGAGCGCATGCGCGCTGTCGCCTGTGGTGTCCACACCGTTGAGGCGGGTTGTTACAAAGTCTTTGTGGGCTTGGGCGGCATTTGTGATGGAGAGCAGCTGCAGGAAAGGGTCACCTTGGTTTTCGGGGTTGCCGTCGACGAAGTCGCCAAAATTGATAGAAGTGTAAGTGTTGCGAACTGCGTGACTTACCAGGTAAGGTAATGAGAATGATAGGTATGAGGAGACGTACGGAATGCCATGCCCATAACTGCATCAAACGTACCATCCAGGGCCGTGGATATAGGTTGGAACTGTCCAGATGATGGTTAGCAGCACTACCTGAGGCGTCACGACGTAATAGCTCACAGTACCGACACATGCTGGCTTGCCACTGGGGGTGGTATAATTCAAGTCCGACGACGATGTATCCAGAGGGTGGACAGTGTAATTTTGACCACCAATCGCGATGGTGAGATTCACTTCCTGATCACACGGGATGCCCCAAACTCCATTTTGAGTGTCAAACTCAGCACCCTGCACGCGGCCATAGATGGCGTCACTGACGGACCGCGGGACCTGCGGCAGCGTAAAGCCCGAGTCAAAGATTGAAACAAGCTTGTTGGCTGCGGTGCCGGCCACAACAGAGTCCAGTGGTATGCTCTGGCCATCAGGACCGTAAATGGTGTCGAGCAAGCCAGACCAATGCTGGTCGACCTTTGCCGGGCCTGGGAGCGCATTGACAGGCACCTTGGGCTGGCTTGTGACGTTTTCAAACCCGGGAACGACTTCACCTATGGTGAGTTGGCCCTGGATGTTCTCAGCGCTATCGCCTGCTCGGCTGAGTAGGAATGTGATGAAGTTGGGCGTGGACGTGTTTTGGCGGAACACACGGTCAAGGAAGGGGTCACCTGTAGACTGGCCGATCGCGGTATGTATCACAGAGGACGAGGAAGGGCCTAGGCCGATTAGACCAGAGAACTCTGTCGTACTCGGATCACCAAACCCCGTGGCACTGAAATCTGCGACGAATACTATGGGAAAGCGCGAGGCGTGCGTAAGGCACAGTCGCTGTATCAGGGTAGAGGACCTACTGAACGCTTGGTCCGATACATTGTATCCTGAAAGCTCTACTGCAGCGGTATTGACATCGCCTTCACGCGTGACGCGCAATGGCGTATTATTGAGTACGGTTGGAATGCCAATATAGCGTCGAACCCACCTGATGCGGAACCTTGGGCATAGGTAACCGTGGCAGATTTACCCAGGCTCTGTTTGTTTGGGATATTACCTGCTACCCACAAATCCGAACTAAAAACCATCAGAACTTTTCGAACTACAGATTTGCATGCACACCTTCCAGTATCTATCATGACGGTAGCCGGCACTCTGAAAACACGTCAGCGCACATCGATGTTCGGGAGCTTCGGAGCTTCAGAACATGTAGCAACGCACCCTCCAATTGTGATGTTCACAGTATAATGTGAGTTTGATAGACTTGTTACAGTGGTACTTGTGTTTGCACGTGGTTGCAACGCACGATTCTGTAAAGACCGGGGGATTTGAGCCTGAGGTATTGTCCGTGTCTCCAAAAGCATTCGAACAGCATGTACCCCATCGCAGCCCAATAAGCTGAGGGTCAGAATAGCGAACACAGAAGACAGCATCGAAGTAAACTACAAAGAGAGAAATGATGAGAGGAAGGTAGACGCGCGCTTATGTCATCCACAACCGAAGGCAGTGTCCCTGACTGTATCGCCGCCTTGCTTTTCCAGGAACATTGCCATCATTCCAAGAACCTACGTATAGAACTGGAACCACGAGACAAGTATTAATTACTGTTAGTTCGCACGCGGGGGTTCTAGATGCGATTGTTGTCGTCGTTGAGGAACGCATCCGTAAACCTAGATCATAGTTGTTGGGCTGACCGTTTATTAATAATTTGTTGAAATTTACAAGTTACTTGACGCACTCTCAGTGAATCTACCGTCAATGAGGTGCGTAGCATCCTTTGTATTCATAGTAGACAATAGGACTCACATAGAACTTGGTTGCTAAATAGCTATATAATAAGTCCCAGTTCATGTCGCCAGAGCTGTGCTTAGGGTATGGCATTGCAGCTGGCAACAACTGGCAACCCACAGCCCCATGGCGATTACTGGCCAGGGTCGGGCGGGAAAGCCCTTGAAAGCATTGACATTCCAGTACTAGTTTCGGTGAGGAACGCCCTCTAGTTTTGGGGTCGGGGCGGGATCCAGACAGGTCACGTGATCAGCGCGGCGTCACGGAGTACACATGAAGTGGCGAACCTACGCCAAAAAGGAGTGGGAGGATCAAAACAGCAGCGAGAAGAAAGCATACCGGAGTCGTTTGAGCTGCATGTTCCACAAGTGTAGGTACTTAATTCCAAGGTACAGACTTCGCAACTATTACATATGTAAATTCGCTTGTTGCACATGCATGCCGGCGAATTTACAAGAAACATTACCAATATCTCAAGAGTAGTTTTAATTATAAATCTGGGTAGATTATGTCGCATTTCTTGCTGTCCAAACAAAAGGAATTCGAAGGAATTGGGGACATGTATCATCCAAGTGATTTCGCATTCATGTCAAAGCAACTCAACAAGACCCTGTTCTCACACGCTCCAATAGCATGAGCACACGAGAAAATGCGTTTAAACTGCAAGTATAACCATCCCTCTCAAACATGGTTTCTACTCGTAAAAGCTCAGTGGGAATCCAAGGAAATCACATTGCTCGATCTCCTCAAAAGCATTCTGTGAACTAGGAAAATCCATCCTCCGAAGGGTAGGATTTTGGACGTTCACAGGCTCCCAAGTTCCTGACCGTCGTACCTCTGCAAGCGTGTTCTGGTAATTTCGCGCGGACAGATATGCCTGGGACGGGTTTGGGTTGAATGTCGACGCAAATGCTACCCAAAGGTCGAGTGACAATTGAGACATAAGGAGGTCGGTGTCGTCGCGGAACGGGAGGGAGAATTGTCCTAGGTTCCCGAATACGTAGTAAAGTTCTCCAGAGTGGCATTGGAAGTATGGTAGAGATGTATCACCGAACGGGTGGGACGGTGTTTTTGGAGCATCACAGACTGGTGCATTTGGATCGAATCCGGGTGTCTATGAAAGATCATGAAGCTGAGCATAACAAATCAACAACATATAGGATGGGCGGACCTGATAAGATCGATAGAACGAGTAGAAATAAACCGAGGAGAAAACGTTATTTTTTACCGCAGCAATCGCCGTAGCTTGATCCAAACATCTAAATTCTACATCTGTCGTAATCCTCGCAGTAACGTTGAAGACATCCAACGTCCCATTAGGTCCCGTAGGGAGTGGGAAAAGATTAGATGCAACAGCGCCTTCACTCTGGTTCCCGACGATCGACTGTAGAGCGTTCACAACGTCCTCACCGGGACTCGGAAAGCCTATGAAAGCGGCACCGTCAAATCTCATATGCCCCCACATGGTTGGCACATGAGCGGCTGGGCCAGTTCCATCCAGTTGCAGCTGGTCCGAGACTAAAAATTCTCCATCCACGACGAGAAAGCTGGCAACGGCAGGTAGATTGACCAGCGTCTCCGGAGAGATTGCTTTCAGACACGCAACCACGTCACTCGCGTGCGTGCAATTAACATCGTTGAGAATTTGGTTACCAGCAACCTCGAGGTCTTGAGCGGGGGTGAAATACTTTGAATACGTCGAAGCGAAATCTATGCCGTCCAGATTGCTCTGCGGCACGGCAGCCGCAAACTTTCCAATGGCTTTGGGGCTGGCGAGGAGGGCGCGTACACTGGCCGCACCGGCACTTTGACCAAAAATCGTGATACGGTCAGGATCGCCCCCGAATGCCGCAATGTTTTGCTGGACCCATTCCAGAGCAACAATCTGGTCAGCGAGACCATAGTTACCCTTGACCACTCCATCGTTGAGTGACAGGAAGCCCAGAGTCGAAAGGCGGTAGTTGATCGTTACCAGCACGACATCCCCACGGGATACAAGACTTCCACCATCAAACGTAGGATCGCCACCTGTTCCCGATGTGAAGGCGCCTCCGTGGATCCAAAACATGACAGGCTTCAGGGTCGACTTGTCAGGGGACCGGCCGTTTGTAGGTAGATGTGATGTGAAAACATTCAAAAAAAGGCAATCTTCGCTGAACGGTCCTGCTCCAGTCTGCCAACATTCGCTACCATAATTGGTGGCGTTAATAGCGGTCACATGCGGGTCATTGAATAACGTAGAGTATTCCCAACGTGCAGGGGGGTTGGCGTATGGGATCCCAAGGAATCGGAATGATAATTGATCGCGAAATCTAAGGAGAAAGAAAAAGAGTGAACTTAAATCCTTCGATGAGGACGTATACTAACCCAGTGAATGTTTTGGAGCCCGACTCGATGTTGACCCACCAAGTACTACTTCGATCACTCGATCCTGCGGGCCGGAACGGTGCAGACTGGGAACATAAAGCTGGCAGTTTAGTTTCAGTGATTGCGTCTGCCAGCAAATCATTTTCAGCAAGTTTTCCATTGCGAAGCTGTAGTGTCCGAGGTTGCCCAGCGCTTTTCCCACCGATCCAAAACTCTTGTCCTGCAGGGTATTCCTTGTTAAATTCAAGGTACGACAGAAGCGCCTCCAGATCTGTTGGAAGTGCTGGTGCAGCTTCAAGATTAAGCAAACCCTCGTTAAGTTCGCCGCACGCTGTTATGGCATCTTTGAAGGATTTTGGTTCAATAACTATTGTACTGGCGTGATTGCTCGCGTCCGTATCTAAAAATTCGTTAGAGCACCATAAGTAGTTTTGAAAAGTGTCGATATATGAGAAGGTTCAGAGCTCACAGTTGAGATCATTTTGTCGGAGGAGGCGGAGGGAGGACCCGATGCTAGTTGGTGAAGCAGGACCTTTCGCATAGCTTTGCAGCTGTAGCGCCGAAAGACCCAATAACCAAGCAGATAATGTCAATATCATCCTGATCTGCTCAAATGAAGCTAGCACTAGGTTCGAAGGCTTGATTAACGCTGCGATGCTCACCTTTCCCTTTTTTTAAGGATATGGATCGTACCGGGTCGGTGTGCATGGGATGGTCAGCAGGTTCCATTGTTAATCATCAAAACAATAATAATTCCACGCTCTACAATCATTTATAGATATTCCACCATCCTGACCGGTCTGGTGTTCTGCACCGAAGAACCCCCACCAAAGCACGGTGAACATGTGATCTACTAGCCGAGCATGCGCAGTCGTGACTGGCCAAGGGTCGAAGTTGAGTGGAAGAAACGTGGCTAACGAAGCCATAAGATCTACGAGTGTCTTCCTTTCTAAGACAAAGCAACGAAACCGTCGGAGTGGGTTCTGCGCTTGGCGCTCTCCCATGTCAAAGTCACTGTCACGCCGTCACAAGGACGGAGCATCCATATCTTGTGATCGCACAACTTTTTCTTCAAGGTCTATCTTAAACAATGCTCTTGAAAGCTTCATCATGTTCTATGAAACAATCATCAACCCATGGAATCAAGGCCATCTCTACAGCAGTGACTTCGCGCAATATTATCAGACCTAGAGCCCAGCAGCCAAGCTTACATTCACGAATTTATGTCAGGCCTAAAATACCACATATTATGTCTCGCACATTCGCTCAAGGTTTTGACTTTTAATTTTAAATCTAGTGCTGCCACCTCTTAAAACATCTTTATAGCATCTGAAGCCACACTACAAATGTTGGAGGAGCGGAAACCCCTGTTTGATAAGATACTTATAGCGAACAGGTGCTTAAATTCGTTCTAAATTTCTCATTAATCTACCTGACCTCAAGCAAACAGAGGAGAGATCGCATGTCGCGTAATACGGACCGCGAAGAAGCTCGGTATCAAAACTGTCGCTGTATATAGCGAGGTGGACAGCGAGGCCTTACATGTTCGGATGGTATGAACTAAATTTTATTTATAGTTTTTAATATCTTACTTCTTACCCAGGCAGACGAAGCATATTGCATTGGTCCCGCACCCTCGACGGATAGTTACGTAAGGATATCTCTATCCACTTCCTTTAGACTAGCCTCAAAGCTCATTTTCACAGCTCAGAGGAGACAGAATCATCGAAATAGCCCACAGAACTGGTGCACAGGTTGTCTTCCAAACCTAATATCTATCATTCGATCGCTTACTTCATGCAGGCTATTCATCCTGGGTCAGCTCGCAGCTCCCTTGATTGAGGATAGACTCTTAATTCCCTCCTTATAGTTACGGATTTCTGAGCGAAAACGCCAATTTTGCAGATCAATTAGCAGCCGAGGGACTCGTATTTATTGGTCCACCGGCAAGCGCCATCAGGAGTATGGGTTCGAAAAGGTAGGTTGGTTTCCCAAAAATAAATATTAAAGACTGACGCAGCTCACAGCGAGTCCAAGGATATCATGATAGGTACCTACACCGATCTATGTACAGGTGCGCGGTCTCGATGACCTTTGATTTCACAGCCGCCAATGTGCCCTGTGTGCCCGGTTACCACGGAGAGTCTCAAACCACAGAAACATTACTTTCTGCCGCTTCGAGTATGGGATATCCCGTTCTGATCAAAGCCGTTCTGGGGGGTGGCGGTAAAGGTATGCGTATCGTGAGGTCTGAGGATGAGTTCCCTGAGGCTTTGGAGTCTGCTCGAAGAGAGGCCAGAAAGTCTTTCGGAGATGAAAGGGTGCTCGTGGAGACATATATCGAGCAACCACGTCACGTTGAAGTTCAGGTATTTGGAGACAAGATGGGGAATGTAGTTAGCCTCTGGGAGAGGGACTGTTCAGTTCAACGGAGGCATCAGAAAATCATCGAAGAGGTGAGTGCAAATACATACGGCCTGATTATTCATATGGTACAAGTTCGCTAGGCCCCTGCACCCGGTCTCCCTGAAGAAACCCGACTAGATCTAAGTGACAAGGCCGTCGCTGCAGCCAAAGCCGTCAATTACGTTGGTGCAGGCACCGTGGAGTTCATTTTCGACAACATCACGCGACAGTTTTATTTTATGGAGATGTAAATATCTTGCATTAGCTCTTTCGAGATCGCTAATTCCATTCCCCAGGAATACTCGTCTCCAAGTGGAGGTAATATTCCTAACTCGTCGTACAACTGTTAATTCACATTATATGTCAGCATCCTGTCACAGAAATGATCACGGGACAAGACCTTGTAGAATGGCAACTGGAGGCAAGACATGCCTGATACTTCCTCGCAATGTAAACTCACTGAATACCGATAATACAGGTCGCGGCTGGGAACCCCCTCCCTCTTTCCCAATCTGAAATTCCTCTGTCAGGCCACGCCTTCGAGGCGCGGATATACGCCGAGAATCCCAGAAACGGCTTCTTACCAGATGTCGGACCGCTCCTCCATCTGTCGACTCCAACTCCTGCAGCGAACTTGCGCCTTGAGCAGGGGTTTGAGCAAGGAGCCAATATCGAAGTGTATTATGATCCTATGATTTCGAAGCTCGTGGCAAGTGGTAGGGACCGAACAGAAGCTCTGAGGGTTCTCCGCAAAGCACTTGAGGAATATAAAGTAGTTGGAGTATCTACTAATATTGAATTTCTTCGAAACTTGGCGGGTCATGAGGCATTTATCAATGGTGAAGTTGAGACTGGTTTCATTGCGGTAAGCACGCTTTCGCCTGCTTACTCTTCCACATGTCAAACACACTTTGGTTAGAAACACCATGCGAAACTATTTCCAGATATCACGACCTCTCCTGAAGTATTCGCACTTGCCGCCCTGTTCGTAGCTGTCAGGGAACGTCCATCGGTCACAGCTCGAAGTTCGCCATGGAGTTCTTTAGGAGCTAGACGGTTTGGTGGTGCTCCCTACGAGCGGCTGATTACACTTCAAACAGACTCACAGGCGCCTCCGACGACCGTCCGACTCGTCGCTATTTCATCTGACTCTTTCGACGTAACCATATCGTCGTCTTCAGGCGAGAGCATATTCACTTCCGTCCCCGCTTCGATGTTAGATTCGACAACTCTTTTATCCACTCTGAACGGGTCCAAGCTGCGCACAACCATTGTGTCCCAGCCACCTCCTCCCACACTTCCCCTCGCTTCAGCATCTACTGCTACAGCTGAACGATTATACGTATTCCATGATGGGCGCAAGACGACACTACTCGTCCCAGCTCCTCGATGGCTTCAGGACAAGGGTAATGCTGTTCTAAATGCCACTAAAGGAGGTATCAGGGCTCCCATGCCTAGTCTTGTGGTGGAAGTGAAGGTTAGTGAAGGGGAGAAGATAGAGAGGGGACAGGCTATTGTTGTTTTGGAGAGCATGAAAACCGAGACGGTGCTCAGGGCGGATGGTGCAGGGACGGTGAAGAGTGTACATTGTAAGAATGCGGAGATGGTAGAAGAAGGTAAAGAATTGGTCAAAATAGAATTTGACGAAGTATAATATAAACGTGAATACTGAGCGCGATTTTTTCTCAGCTTCATGTTTCTGTATCGTAGTATATGGCTTGCCACACGTTATTTGCTTGTGAATTTTTAGGTTTTTATTTATTTTATATTCAATTTTGCGTCTCTTGGGTATTGCCTTAAATAATTGTCAGACGTGAAGTACACTGGCATGTATCTACCAGTGATATACCTGTTCCGGTGTCTTTCGCGCCTCGACCTGGTGTGTTTTCCAGCTCCTGTCTGTGTAGCGGGACAGATCATAACGAAAGGATGAACCGTCTCGTCTTTGTTCAGGCAGTAAGGGAAAGACTTTCCCTATGCGATAGAAATGTTTATTGAGGGGGACGTGCCCGGTGCGAAATTGCAACGGAAGAGAGGGGACTCATTTTCGAGGTAATAGATTTGAGGAATTGACTCGCCAGAAGGACTTGATTGAAAGTTGGGTCTTTCTCGTTCGTTCTCAGGTATGTACGTAGGTACTTGCAAGTGGGTGAGGCGGACCAGAATTTTGAAGTGAATGTTTTGTGGGTATGAGTATTAATGGTCGCACTTATGTAATTAATTAAGGCACCGTGAATGGCGCTTGATGTATCAATGATCCGCCGTCGACTCGGACGCAAACAGTGTAGGTAATATACTAGTACTCTAATGTGAGAGTTTGGTACATATCCACGAAGCGAACGATACTCTTCGCTGACATCTGCGAAGCTCCCATTCCTTCTATTTCATTCCACACTCCCAAATGTCCCGCTTTTATTCGTATATTCGCCGGAGATTCTATGGACCGTTTATTCTTTTATCGACATTATGTTTTGTGGCCAATGCTCGGGAAGATCATTCATCCGTCTTGAAGCTCACATCTCGCGTGATTTCACGAGATGAAAATACTATTTCCTCACGACTTTCCAAGCGTTCATCGAATGCCTCAGAGCCACTGCCTGATTATTTTAATGGAACGGACCTTCAGTAAGTTGTGCTCCGTAGTACTGTGCTAATCCTAATGAACTAAACAACGCCCAGGTGGTATGGAAATATAAGTTTCGGTACTCCACCACAGATCTTCACGGTTGTGTTTGATACGGGATCTTCGTCTGCGGTAGCTTCTTTGCTGTATGACGCGATGTTTCTTTGACAACCCCCGACCTTGTAGGAAATACCTGGTTTGTGAAAAAAAAATCATAATCGGCCATTGTTAAAACATGGTGTCTGGTAGGTATTGGCTGCGAAGGATGTGAAAACCAACGCGCTTTTAATTCCAGCGCAAGCACAACCTTCGTCAACCTTAATCAGACTGCAGTTCTAAATTTTGCCACTGGTGCGTTATTAACGCCAAAATAAATATAATAATGCCCATCCATAGATCAATCTAGGTGTTGGAGTTGATCCTAGTGAGTGTTTGAAGCTGTGATTTTACTGGAATTAAACCGAGAACCAGGTGTAGGGTCTTTGTGAGCTCTTACGGTGCTTTATTAAAATATGGCATATTTTCAGGATTTCGAAAATATGACACTCTCAAGCGTCAATGATACCATGACCATCCTCAATTATTCTGCTCCTGATACCTCGTTCTTCTTGATCACCAGCCAAACGAGTGGATTTGTGAGTTCGCACTATGGCAGTTTCAGCTCAATGTATTTAGATGTCATAGGCCTCAGATCCGTTCGATGGAATCATTGTAATTACGACTACTGATACGTGTTTCCCCCCCTTGTACTAATCCTATTGCCCAGGGGATGGGGTATAACCCTCATCAAAGCGTCTTCCGTGTGTTAAACGTGAACAACAAGCCAGGTGCGTTTCTCCCAATAGATTTATTTTATTTTTCAATTATTGATCTCCAATTAATAGCTGCGTTTGGTCTTTATCTGACTCCCAAGAGTATCGGAAACGCTGAGCTCACTCTCGGTGGATTCGACGAATCGAAGATATCTGGGGAGCTTCACTATTCTCCTATCCTTATTCCAGATGTTCTCCCCGGATTTTGGACCCTTAATTCGTCCTCTGTTTCAGTTAACGGGAAGACCTCTTCATTTCTCAACAATCCGCAGCAGATTATATTTGATTCGGGCACGAGTAATCTCGTCTTCCCAAAGAACGTTACCGAAGTGAGATCTCATCAAGGCTTCAAACTACCAGTGTATCAATTACTCACGATTTCAGGCAATTTATTCTTTGATTTCCTCCAAGATCGTCCCTCATGGAAATCTCGGTGCCTACGGACTGCCATGCTCTGAGATCACCTCTATCGTGGCGAATATCAGCTTCACGTTTACGGATACCACCGGCGCAGCTTTCAATTTGACAGTCCCTCCAGAGGAGTTAAATTTAGGTCCTTTCCGCGACGATGCTCAGACCTGCCAAACTGTGATCAATGCACTCGAGGGTTTCAGCATTCTTGGAGGGTCTCTTCTGAAACACTATTGTAAGGTGTTCTATTATTTAGGAGCATGCCCAAGCTGAGCCATTATATCAGATAGCATATGGGACGTAGACCATGCGCAAATGGGGTTTTCTGCTAATCCATTGTCCAGTAATAATACACCTCCCACCCCAAATACCGGTGGCGGGCATTCCTCCCGCCCGGTCCATTGGTTGGGACTATTATTTTTTCCCTCTGTCTTCTCATTTGTATTGTAGTATAGCTTATTTGAGGGCTAAATGTTTTGGAGGTTTTGTAAAGAGGCCAGGTATGCGAAATCCGAAAAAGACGTTCTAAGTTCTAACGCAAGTACTCCTAGAGAACTTCTAGAGAATGTTACCAACGCTCGATGGCTTACGCCACTCATGCAAAGCCGAAGGCACAGGCGCAGCAAGACTCGAGCATGTATTACAACGCATAGCAACAACACGCAGTCATGTTGGTCACACGTGAAAATGTGGCTGTCAACAGTATACGGACTCATCACAGCAGCGGTACTGGGTGGACAGGCCTGTTGCTATAGAATGGACCAGTCTCATTTTGGATATATGTTACGAATCTCATCAAGGAATGCCTGTGATAAACGACCGTGTACCTGCCTGAAAATATTCGGAGAAGAATGCAAGATTCTCTCAGCTCGGAATCCGGAGCTGTTTTCGCCATATCGACAAATTCAAATTTAGCTAATATGATACAAATGCGCGTTCTAATTTGACTCACCGCGTTATTAAGCACCCCCTATCTCAACTCACTACTAACCTCGATAACTCAGGGTATAAGGTTTGTGGTTATAAAAATATTCTAATCCGTCAGCACAAGCGAGTCCAGTACAGAAAACCCAACTGCGATTCCTCCTTCGTCACTCTCTCTGCCTTTCGTCCTGAGCAACCACCCAGCCTCCTTCTCTCTCACTTCTTTCCCATTCCCAAATAACGCCCATCCATATATGCCCAATTCGCTGACTACATCCCCCCTTGCACGTCCACTCGTTCCACCTCCAGCCCTAACCAGCCAGTTTCCTACTCTAGGCGGTTGGATCAACTCCATAGCAATCCAGCCCTCGCGATCTGTTGCCTTGAGTCCATCCAAGAATCCTGGTACGGATTCTTTGTAAACATTATTTCCTCCACCTTCTCTCTGAGGTTTGAGCACTAGATTGAGTGCATTGGTGCGGGCCTTGCGAATCCCTTCGTCGCCGTTGAGATCGAGCGACCACATACCCATCCAGCTTTCTCGTAGTTCTTCGATGTCTTGTGCACTGAACCGCTCGGGGCCTCTGGATTCATCTGACAAAAAATTCTCCACAACGCCCGGACGGCTTAACACCTCTTGGACTTTCTTGCCTCCTACAAGTTGAATGGCGATGGAGGGACATTGGATCGAACAAGAGCTCTCCAACTTGGTGCGAGTAGCGTAGTACGATGCGTCAGGGTACTCGTCGGGACTATATCCGGCACGATAATAAACAACGGAGATCTCAATGGGATATTTATGAGTTGGGACGGTTACTTGAAGCACCCGAGAGGATGTGACAGTCGAAGACGTTGCCAGGGCTTTGAGGGACAGGCGCACGACATGTATTGAGTGCCTGTGGCATGAATGGCGACATGAGAAGGTGGTGAAGATAACGATTCGAATGACAAGCAGCAACTCACTGCTCGAGAAGCTCATACTCAAGCCAGCGTTGATCGAACACATTTCTTTCGCCATCCTGAGTAACAAAGAGTATGTAAGCACTAATAAGCGAGTTAGAAAGCCAGCAAAAATGGAAGAGGGCCAACGACACACTCTTTCTTCCCATAAGCCTTGTGTCCTTCCGCCAGACCTTCCACAAGTGATGACAACGAATTGTTTGGAGGCATATTTGACGTATTCAGAATGGGGCTCGCATTATAGTAATCCGTAGCTGCAAGAAGGTATCTGCAATCGTTCAGCACACAGCTACTCCATTTGATTTGGCGCCATACCGATGCATAGCAGCTGTAGGAGATGACAGCGCCCCAAAGGATGCTGAGATAGTATTGAACTCCACCTGTTTCAAACTCAACGGGTGTGCTTCCGAGTCCTCGTGGACCAGGTAATCCGAACGGAACAACCCCAGATGCAGAGGCTTAATTTCGCGCCTCAACAAGACAATCTCGCAAGCACACAAGACACCGCACCTGCACGACGCCCTGCTTCCGTACCTGTTTCCATCCCCGCCAAAGTTGACCAATGAACTCGTCAGATTTACCTACGCCCTCGACTTCACCCATGACTTGGTCAAGAAAGCTCTCGTCCATGGCAATACGTGCATAAAGAACATTGTATATCCTCTGCAGCTTTTTTGCCTGAGTAAAGAGGCGGCGGGGAAAGGGGGTTGGGAAGAGGGTCATCGGGGCGTGGATCGCGGAGGTTGGTGCAGGTGGAGGAGAGTCATTAATCGGAAGGTAAAGTAGCCCATGAGACAAGGCATAAGTTGTCGCAAGGAGTGTTAAGGATTCCAAACACTCTTCCGAAAGTTCTGGCGGCCAGTTGGGAAGGGAGGTCATGGCAGTTTCGAACCAGAAGTGTGCAGATACGACTAAGTAGAATCGCCTTTTATCGTCGTAGGTAGGTGATCGAATCTAGCGTGACAATGTGTGACAACTTGTAATTCACGTGACACTGGCACAATCTATCAGTACAGCCAGATGGTAACATAGACTCGAACCAGTCTCAACTAGGACACGATTCTGAAGATATTCGTTCTGAATGTTTTCTATTCTATCAAGGTGAACTATCTTCACCTATAAATGGAGACTGGTCCGAGTCTAACGGTAACATACTAGTAATATTACAAAAAAACCTTCTCAGTATTGTTAGACTTAGAACCATGAGTACGACACCCATAATATTGTGTTTTACGCTGCCCTGCCATTGGATGGACATAAATGTATAAGCCACGCATTTATTTCGCTTGGCTCCCAACTCCGTATAATCATGCACTCGTCTGAGCTCCAATGTCGGTTCCCGCAACCTCACGTTTAAAATTATGACTCGATATTTCGATGATCTTGAAGATTGACATCATGTTTTTTCACTCTACTATGAAAACTTCAGACAATCACTTGTAGCACTCAATCTTTATTGTAACGGCTGATGCTTATCCATTTCCTTATCATAACCTTTTATATAAGGTGTGGTGGAGATGGTCGTAAGGCCTGGCTGAGGCCTTTGGTGTGAACATGTACTATAGATCCGAGCTCTATATTCTTGGCATTCACGCATGTAAATACAGAGGAGCT
The DNA here is from genome assembly GCA_015039355.1 of Ramaria rubella. Classification (NCBI taxonomy): domain Eukaryota; kingdom Fungi; phylum Basidiomycota; class Agaricomycetes; order Gomphales; family Gomphaceae; genus Ramaria; species Ramaria rubella. The sequence continues at coordinate 85,741 of MU134368.1, read as the reverse complement.
TATAACACTCCCCGCAAGTTCACTTATGCACCATCAAGTTCCCATATATATGCTATGTAGTGATTTGAGTGATTTGAGATATACTAGGAGAGCTAGTAGAACCGCATCGAAGTCAAACATTTCGCATCTTATTCTTGTTTATCTATATCCAATTGGCAATGAGTCGGGAAGCGGTGCCTCAGGAAATACATATTTGGATATCTTTTTCTATGTATCTAACAATTTGATCTTTTGGACATTAATCAGCAGCTGGTTATTGGGATATGGGCGCATATCCCGTCTTCTGCTCTCCTACGTTCCTCGGTGATCCATTTCCCGGTTACGACAGTACCGTTCATGATCGCTGATCACATCGATCCGAGTCGCATATCAATATGCTTGAGGGTCAACTTGTTCAGATCCAATTCTGGGTACTCCAGTGTGCGCACGTTGACTGCCATAAGCTTCTGCGAACTAAAATTGATTTCAGACAATGGTGCACTCCCGCAGATGGGACAGAACATATGCGTCGCGATCTTGCTGGCGAATTTGTAGCATGTGAGATCCGCAAGCGCACCCTCAAGGATGGTCAGTTCCTCTGCAGGGTTCGTGAGGTATCTTGTGTCCTAGATCAATATGACAATGAATGGATAGGATAAGACAAAACGTACATCATTAGGTACCCGCGCTGAGTGCATATGCTGCAATTGCACTTTATGACCTCGAATCCATCCTCGATGACTGGATGACGGCACTCGAACTGGAATTTTTTGCAATGGCAGCTTCCTTTGTATACTTTCGTTGGAGTATCTGCTGTACGTGGCGGCACAAAGCCATCTCCATTTGCGGGAGGGGAGATAGGGGCGAGAGACGTAGGCATGAGGGAATACTAAGATGAGAAACGCGCCTCGAATTGTTGAGGTTTATATATGGTGGTTAGTGAGAGCACAGCCCGCTTCACCCGGGCCTTTGTGGCGTCTAGTAATAAATTGATGTAAAAGTACGCAAGCGACCTTCCTTTCGAATATGGTTATGACTCGGAGCCTTCTTCATCAGTTTTTGAACGCCCAGGGCCTTACTTCGAATCAGCTTTGAAGGGTCAGCATCCGTGTAGGAACGGCATGACTAAAGTTTATATACCCAACACCTTCACACTGTGGGGAGAGAAGGAACTCCAAGTCAGTGCATGGAGGACTAGCATTGAAATTTAGTCCTACGACGCCCTAATCTGTGGTGCCGAATTTCTCCACAACAAGCACTTCCAGAAAGTGCAGCTGACTCACTTCTTTTCAGCGCGCTTTTTGTTGCTGACAGACACTGGCGTTCAGGGAAAGATAGTTTCGTAAGCATAAACTTACCTTAAATTTGAGATCTATGCGGGAACTCTGTCCTATGTGTGCATAAAGCCATTCTGTAAGATTTAAGGCTTGAATCCGTCGATTTTGTCGCCAAAGTCCAATATTAGTTCGCCATAATATATATATAGAATAAGGTCACCTTACCGGATCTTACTGGACCTGCCATTGCCGCTGGTGTGTGACTCAAAAAACACGAAATTAATGTGGGCGTAGAGTAAGTAGTAAATGTTTGAACTTGAACTTGCAGAATAGGATGTTAACTAGTACACATCATCAAGTCCTTTTGAACTCCGATCAAAGTACTCTGTCGCTCCTTTGGACCAGGATGTCCTCGTCGAAATTACTATTTCCATGTTCTCCGCCATCAAAGAAGAGTCACACAGGCCCTATACCGTAGGTCTTTTACGGCGTCACCACGTTAGCTGTTAATATCATGTTCCGTGCTCAGTGTGACTCCCACAATTAATTTTACCTTGTACTGAGTACTATAAAAGTTCTCAATCAATCCGATACCGGTGATGTTCTGATAAATATTATTTGGTATTGCAAGGGAATTCCTAGGGACTAGAAAAGTTTGGGGCCGATCTGGTGTTTTGAATCTTGAGTTGAAGGACGAGGGTAGAAGAACTTTTTTCTAAGCAACTTCGTAAAAAATTTAGAACAATTGTGTTGTGGGACGAGCTCGATACGTGGTCTGTGTGCATCTCGTCCCCATCACGAAAGAGATCAGAAAGGAAGTTGACCAGGACCAAAGTGAGATAGATGTGAGTTCGTATGATAGTAATGGTGTGAAATGGGAAAGTGAGGAAGTTGATTACAAATATGGAAGAGTGGGTGGAGGAGTGTCAGTGATTTTCGGTATTGGGTTGAACACATCTACACGATAAGATTAGGAAATTCATGTACGTAAAGATTAGATAGTACTCAACTGTAGCTCGAGTATGTGTAAATTATGGAGAATTAAATTAGGGAGGATCACCAGAACCTGCAAAGGTCTTGATGTACCTTGAATAAGAATGCTTCACGAATATCTATCAGGCCGACGAGTACTTAGTCAGGTGCTTTCTGCCCCCGTCCTTTCCAAGTCCGCTGTAAACTGCGCCTACCCCACACTGCCTTGGCGTCGGCCTATATTTCTCACTGTCGCACCCATCATCCACAAGCTTTGCATGCCTACAACGCCACGAACGAATACAACAGTGAGCTCATTATTTGTGCCTGCTGTGGATCCAGCCGTAGATGGGCTTCCAGAGCCCTTAATTAGCCGTCCTTGGACACTGAAAACAAGTAACTTTGAGGACGATGGCGACGATCTACCAACCACATCCCAATCATGGCCACCAGCAATATCCGAGACCCCCCATCGATCAAGTTTTGGTGCAGTTGGCGAGAGAATAGGGTACGACGATGATTTTGACGACTCCGAGGTCTTCGGCGGTGACTCTACAGAGACATGGTCACCCGCCGCCGCATTTCTAAACTCATTCATGTCACCAACATCTCCTACGAAGGACGTTGAGACTATTGCTGGCTACGTTCTTGGAGCAACGATTGGATACGGCGGTTTCAGCACGATCAAAGAAGCTACTACATCGTCTGGAGGAGTCGTCGCTGTCAAAATCGTACGCCACTCAGCGTTCAACAATCTTCCGCCAGGAGAGAAAGCTCGGCAGCGCTCACGTCTCTCTCACGAGGCACGCGTGTGGGTATCTCTCTCCCACGAGAACATTCTTCCTTTATTCGATTCTCACAGCACCTCCGAAGCTACCTATCTTATCACCCTTTACTGCCCTTCAGGTTCTCTTCTGGATATCTTGAAACGAGAAGGAACACCAGCGCTCGAGCAGACCGACGCTGGATGCATGTTCCGACAAGTCGTCAAGGCGATACAGTATCTGCACGAGAGCATGAGCTTGGTCCATGGCGACATCAAGCTAGAAAACGTGCTCGTAGACGAAAGCGGTGTGTGCAGACTTGCGGACTTTGGCCTTACGCGGCAGATCGGCGGGGACTCCAGTCAAGTCAGCAGCAGCGACGATGACGCGCCTTCCAGCGGGAAGTGCGACCGCAATCGGAGCAGACGAGCAGGGACGTCTGCATTGCCTGTTCATCTTTCGCTCAGGCGCCACCATGGCCCGCAGCGCCACCGCGCAACAACAAACGCGCCACCCACTCATCCAGACCACATGTTCCAGCCAGGTTCGCTGCCGTATGCCGCGCCTGAGCTGCTCCTTCCACATACGCGCTCGGTAGAAGCAATACAGGGGCAAGCAAGCCGACCTACCGCTCATCCCGCCCAAGACATGTGGGCGCTTGGTGTCATGCTCTACGCCCTCTTGACCGGCCGCCTACCCTTCTGCGACTCGTTTGAACCACGATTACAGATGAAGATTCTTAGAGGTACGGTGACCCTCGTACCCTTTCCACATACTTCTCATCGCTTACATTTACATTCAGGCGCATACGATATGCCGCATGCCATCGGCCCGCTCGCAGAGTCCGTACTCAAGGGCTGTCTGGAGCGGGATGTGTCTGACCGGTGGACGATTTCAATGGTGGACGATGCATCATGGGGAATCGGATACGGTAATATCGACTTGGATCCCGTTATCTGCGACGAGCAACGCTCACAATCTGAATCGCGCACCCGCACGCCTTCCCGCGAGTCTCCGCCTGCATACGAGGACCTCACCGCGAGTATTTCTTCTTGCTCCCTCTCATCCTCACCGCCCAAGTCGCGCTCACGGGGTCGCCCGTCACGCATCGGGCTGCGCAACCAGAGCCGCAGTCCAAGTCCTAGTGTCGCTCCGCGCACGCCTGTGGACGAAGAGGCGGGGTATTTCGGTCATCGCCATCGCCGTCGGCGAGATCCAAAGGACGTCCAGGTTATATTGGAAGATAGTGATGACGATGCCCAGTGGGATGTACGGGAAATGCTGTATGATGTAGATGGAAACCAGGATGTCGCCGTTGATAAAGGGAAGCTAAATGGCCCGAGAGGGAGGCAAGTGGTAGGAGAGGGGCTGAAAGAGGCTCGGAAGAGATCCCAGAGCAGGCCACGCAGTTGGTCCATGAACGAGTTAATGCGGTGAAGTGTTTATTTTATTCTCTCACAAGAGTTTCTCCTCTCTCTTCCTCATCTGACACTCCCTGCTCTATTTGCTGTGCTCGATCCTGTCTCTCATAATTTCCGGCCCAGGCTGTAGTCTCGTTCTTTCTCGATGTAACTGTAACTTTGGAATATTCCCCACTAACTAAACTATACTGGCAACTTTGGTTTGGTATCCATATTCGCATTCCACCGCCGTTCTTTCTCAATGCAGCGATAGGATCTAGTAGCATACCCTGTAAATATACGAATGCTTACACGTTTTCTTCAAATTTCCAATGTGAGGTTTGAAAATGCGCAATAGTGCTTCTTTTGAAAAAGCTCGAGAATTCACAGTTACATCCGGTTGTCATGCAATCCTAAGCTTTCCAATTGTGCGGAGAACTTATCTTGGCATCGCTCAGACATCTCAGTGGAGCCCATTCCGTCACTTTTTGCGTTTTGGGTACTTTCACACCGCGTGAGCACCCAGGAAGGTACTAGTCGAGTAGTGCACTAACTAGTAATTCAAAGAGAATGTGGGAGTAAGATTCAGCCATTTTTCACTTTGGAACCGCCTGGTAGATTTAGGCGACGTATATGGACGAAGAGAGGGGTGAAATAGGATCACTGACACGGCCAGCTTGGGTCGATGTGGACTGTTGCGACATATAGAATGCCGTTGATCTGAAGAATGTCGTCCTATTGTGACGTAAGGCCAAAATAAGAAAAATTTGCTGAACCACAGTGAGCGTGAGAGATAGGCTTAGATTGGGGTTGTGCTGATCGGGAAATTGGTGCTGAGAATCACGTTGTGATTGATTTATTGGTCTCGGAGGAAGAGACCATTGCCGACCACAAGGGGTACCTGTGCCGTTGCTGCTTAGGAACTCCTAGACCCAAAGAGCCAGATCGAAGAGAATTCCGCCAACCAGGGAAACTGTGCTACTAGTAGAAAGTTCTGGCGCCCCGCAATAAATAGATAGAGACAACGAAGCAAGGGACTGGGTGGGTTGGCCTGGGTGTAGAGGATACAATGAGGGAATCTTGGCTTGGGGTTTCACCGGTTATGTGCGTACAATCGGGTGAAAAACTGCATCTATTGATGATAGTTTTAGCGAATTGAAAGAGATATGGGGCACCAGATGGCGCCTCTTCCGTGGGGAACTGAAATGTAAACGAGGGGAAGGGCCCTCAATTGACCGGTGTGACCTGTGAGCGCAGACTTCCGACGGGGTGGGCCCGGGATGGCATTGACTGGGCCTGGCGAATGGATTTTTGCATACCTATCCCTCACGCTTAAGTCCTGCATCTGATACCTTCCCTACGCCCCACAAGTCGGCCATTGACGGAGCAGAGGCCATACTTGTGGGGTTAACTGTACGGCCTCTAATCCATAACGTGCTGAGAAAACTGAGTGGAGGAGAACAGGTTATTTTGGATTGGGCCACGAGATTATTACAGTAGGATGACGGCTGCGAGAAGTAATGTTACGAGAGAACCATAATTATAGATGAGTGTCCTTGAGCGGAAGGCCTTGGGAAGATGACAACTTATAGGGATTGCTGAGTGAATCAGATGACTTACTTCGAGACTGTTTCTAGTTCCATGTGGAAAGCAGGAGCCGGTCCTCAGTACTCGCCAGTCCCTGAAGTTAGCTAGTTTGAAATACCATCAGATGGCTTGGTTTTGTACTTGACAAAAACATACCGTACATTGCTGGATGCACCCACTATCCGCAACCATTGTATTTCTTCCTATAATCTAGATTTCAGACAGCCTTGACGAACAAGGATTTGACCATAACGTACCCTGGTGATGCAAGGGATCTGACTTCGCACAGTCACATGTGGCTGGGTGTGGCAAATGCTGAGCAGTGAAAACCCTCGAGCTCAGCTTAATTCATTTGTGTGCTAGTTCTGGTTGAGTTCTGGTGTGCTTTTTCCACCAGTGTTACCGGGCCACTCGTGGGTTCGGAACAAGCCCATTCCCCGGTTCAGACTCCGTAAACTCCGTTTGCCGGGGCAAACTGTGGAAGGGGGGTACCTTTTCGCGTCTCCCATCCGCCACTCTTGTTCGACCACCTCGCCAATTAATGAAAGTTGTAGCTGATATGTCTCACTACAATATTCTCAATTTTTTGTAGCACAAATAAATCACTTCAAATTGCAATCTGGCACCTGTCCCAGGTGAGCTGCTCACCTGGCTTAGTATTACAGCTGTTTCGCTTACGTAAGGCGGAGTCAAAATTTGACTTCGAATATTCGAACGGAAGAAATGTGCTGTAGCACACGAACAAGAATGAATTAATGCCTGAAAATTGGTAGTATTCAAGTAATATATGTTAGCTACAACTGCATATATAAATTGAAACGTATAAATATGTATTTGTAAATATGCTATAAATGTGTTATTTAGCTCCGGTACATACATTTTTAGATTAGAGATATACAAGTAAAATAAATATTTGAAGATGTTTCCCCTCTATAACTCCCTCCCTGGGTGAGGGGTAAGAGTGTCTAAGCTCTCTCTGGGTATGACACTCTCCCTTCATCTGTTCAGACATTGTTAGGAAGGCATAATTTCAGAACAAATAATATACATATATATCTCCAATATAAGTGCGTTTGGGCTGTTATTGAAGAATATTTGAGGCACCAGAGCTAAATAACACATTTATAGCATATTTACAAATACATATTTATATGTTTCAATTTATATATGGGGTTGTAGCTAACATATATTACTTAAATATTACCAATTTTCAGGCTTTAATTCGTTCTTGTTGGTGTGCTACAGCACATTCTTTCCGTTCGAATATTCGGAGTCAAATTTTGACTCCGCCTTACGTAAGCGAAACAGCTGTAAACAATCCCCAACCATGTCATAGGTTTGGAACTCTCTGAATGCTACCCAGCATGTTAATATTGTATGTATCAAGTAAAATGAAGTTATTTTTACTACCCTGTATCCCAATGCTACACTGGGGGCATGAGCAGATTTTTAGTGTAAAAAATGTGATAAAAATGCTTTTTCCTTACAGATTATTCATTCACTGTTCTGGTTGAAAAATCTCCCAAAAATGCTGCTTTTTTATCAAGTTTTCGGACCTGAAAATCTGGTACATATTTCATTTATAGGCATGGGAAATGGATGTAAAATGTGAGAAATAATGAATTTACTTGTTGATTTCGTGACACAAAAATGTAAGGACAATCTTGGTTTTCATTGACATTTTCAACAGAAAAGAACCAAAATTTATCCAAGATTTCATAGTAGAAAAAAGGTGAGAAAATTAGTAAAATATATGAGATTTTCATGAGATTTTTCAAAACTATTAGCCAATGAATAATCCAACCTTTTTCTTTAGTTTTTTGCTAGGAAAAACCTGATGGATAAATGTTTATCCCTTGGATAATCATTCACCCATAGGCAATATATAACAAGTTTTCTGAACCGAAAAGGTCATGAAAAAGTCCATGGATAAGAGTTTATCCCTTGGATAATCATTCTGCCATAGGCAGAACATTTACCCCATATGGAAGAATGATTATCCAAGGGATAAACTCTTATCCATTGACTTTTTCATGACCTTTTCGGTTCAGAAAACTTGTTATATATTGCCTATGGGTGAATGATTATCCAAGGGATAAACATTTATCCATCAGGTTTTTCCTAGCAAAAAACTAAAGAAAAAGGTTGGATTATTCATTGGCTAATAGTTTTGAAAAATCTCATGAAAATCTCATATATTTTACTAATTTTCTCACCTTTTTTCTACTATGAAATCTTGGATAAATTTTGGTTCTTTTCTGTTGAAAATGTCAATGAAAACCAAGATTGTCCTTACATTTTTGTGGCATGAAATCAACAAGTAAATTCATTATTTCTCACATTTTACATCCATTTCCCATGCCTATAAATGAGATATGTACCAGATTTTCAGGTCCAAAAACTTGATAAAGAAGCAGCATTTTTGGGAGATTTTTCAACCAGAACAGTGAATGAATAACCTGTAAGGAAAAAGCATTTTTATCACATTTTTTACACTAAAAATCTGCTCATGCCCCCAGTGCTAGTGTTCAAAATGTCATCTGCCTGTCACTGGCAGGCTTCATTTGATTTTTCAGTTTGCAAATGCAGCTAACCATTATCTTGAACAGCTAATGTGCCTACAGCTTCTGAGACACCCTGAAAACTTAAATTCAAACAGGATTCAAGACTTCCAAGTATTTGGAAAGGGTGTGTGAGTATTGGGTGTGTTGCTCACCTTGTGAGCCCTAGTGTTGGATTCAGTGCAATTCAGTTCAGTTCAGCAGTTCAGAATCAGTTAGAATCAGTTCAATAGGGGATATCACAATGGCCATTTTGCTATTGTTTTGAAGCATGATATCCCCCATTTCTTTTTGGTTTCAAAATTCCTTTCTCCAAGATGAAATTTTGTGCTGTGACTTTGGCAACACAGCATAACTGGGCAAAATTCATCTGATAACTCTGCATGTGTGCCTGTGCATAAACAGTGCACCATAGGGCTGCTCAATTCTAAGATAGTTTGTTTGGTTTGGTTTGGTTCATTTGCTCAGTTTTTTTTCAAAGTCCATGGCCTATGAACAAACTAGACAAATTGAGTGACACAGTTCACTCAGTTTGTTTGAGATAGCAGAGCCTAATAGTACAGTAGGCTGCCAAGAACAGCTAGCTGGTCATGTGTGTACAATTAACTACATGTTATTGCAGATCCACCACCATTCAGGAAATTGTAAAGATTACATAATGTGATTTGTTTATTTTATTCAAGTGCCAACCTCCAGTCAGTGAGTGAGTGAAGGCCAACTCCAGAATTATAAATCATTTGATCTTAGTTATGTAAATATAAAAATGAGGAGTCTGATGCCATCATGGTGGGAAAACAGGAAATCAAAACAAAGTTGAAATGACTCCAGAGTTGTTTCAATTTTTCAACCATTTTGAGGGTTTTGAAACCTCCATCAAAATGACCATCAAAACAATATCGAAACAGTCATTGTGATATCCCCTAATGTTTTGCCTGGTGACCAGTTCATGATTCAGTTCACTTGCAGTTTGGTTCACAAGCTAGTTCAATAGCAGTTTAAATGCAAAAGGTCAATAACTATGTAAAAACTAGTATATACAAGCTCTAAGTACATCTTTTTGTTTGTGGCTGCCATTGCCACCAGAATGGCATGCCTGAGGCACCCACATTACACTATCAGCTTAGCTTGAGCAACCAGGGTGGTAAAGGACCCCCAATAATCCCCATATAGGCCTGATCTCCATCTGGGTCAGATTTGGGTTTTAAAAAGATCTATGCCTGAGTAAATCCAGGCAAAAAATGTCAAAAAGTGACCTTAACCTCGGTTAGCATCCAGGCATTTCAAATGAAAATGATAGGCCAAAGTCCTATCTGGGCCATTTCATTGGGTTATGAATTGAGGGAGCATTTAAATGGATATCTCCATGTGTTTGATCCTAGCATTGGTCAATTTATATTATAATATACTATGGGTACTTATGTATGGAAAGCAAGACTTGCAAGCTTCGTTTCTGGCCTTGGCATGGCATTCGTGGGATCCATTCATCAGCAGGTGAAACAGCAACATTTCAGGGACCCCAGAGACATTGCCATTGGTACTTTGAAATACTTAAGGAGGCAAGGTAAAGAACATGTAAGTAGGGTGTGCCACTTTCAATCCTATGCATGCATCCCATAAGCCATGATTGGACTCCAAACTGGCAAGACACTACAAGAACTTACAACTAAGTCTGTGTTTGTAACCATTAACATATCAATTATCGATTTTTAGGACTCATGGATCTCATTAATCATTATCTTCCTGGAAAAAATGTTTCCATAGATGTTCAATCATGAGTGCAATGCAGTGTCACATGATATGGTTTGTTCAATCTCATATACTGTATTATTATACTAATAGCTGTACCATGGACACTGTGTTGGATTTCAGTAGTTTAGCATACAAGCGTTACCTGTAGATTGCCTAATATCATCTTTCTTTGCCTTTCGACCACCACCGTCATATGCCCCCGGCCAGTATCGCCAACAGGTTATGGGCCCCGGCCACGCCTATTGAGGCATCAATCCAGAAGATTGATCCTTCGAGGTCCCTACTCGTTGTAACATAGGTTTTGGCTCTACCCGCTGTAGACCAAGTTTGTCTCTTTTTGCTCCAGTTGAGCAGTTTTTGGTTGGGCACGGTTTTGCCTGTATTAGGCCCCAGTTGGGCATTGGTGTTTTTTTTAGTCACATTTCGGTGTTTTCAGCCCACATCACCGCTCTATCAGCACACTTGTCCCCCCTCCCCCTCTTTTGATGTCTGGCAGTGACAAGCTCCTCAAACTTGGTGCAGACAACTGGCCAGAATGGTCAATGCAGATGGAGGCGTCATTGACAGTAAAAGACCTTTGGGACATTGTTAGTGGCATAAAGACAGGAGGTGCTGGTTTTGCCAAGAAACAAGCTATCACGAAGTCCCACATTATCCTTAATGTTGATCCTTCGCAATACCCCCACTGCTGTGATCCTGACCCCACAGTCGTCTGGAACTCCCTTTGTTCTATCCACATCGCTCGTGGTCTCGGTTCTTGCATGGCACTTATGCACCATTTCTTTGCAATGCGCAAGGATGGTGACCAATCAATGTGTGAATGGGTTGCTGGTGTACAACACACGGCCTGGAAGCTTGGTGAAGTCAGCGCCACCCCTTCGCAAGAGCATATCATCCTTGTTCTCACTTCTGGTCTCAACGATGACTATACCCCACTCATTATTTCCCTCGACAGTCTACCTCCACGCCAACTCACAGTTGAATATGTGGTTCAGCGACTACTTAACGATGAGTCCCGGCTTATGCATGCCACACCCCCTAGCAACTTGGCGTTGGCTACATGCAATGGTACTGTTCGTTGCTTCAAGTGCCAAGGTTTCAGCCATACCAAGAAGCAATGCATTTCCAGTAACACGTACTCAACCGGCGATTCTGCAGAACAGGCGAGTACAGTACAAGAGGTAGCTGGATCAGTTTCTGAAGTGGATTTTGCTTTCTAATGTTTTTAATTACATTCTATTTACATGTTACGCTTGAGGAGGTGTGTTGGATTTTGGTAGTTTAGCATACAAGCGTTACACGTAGATTACCTAATATCATCTTTCTTTGCCTTTCGACCACCATCGTTGTACGCCCCCAGCCAGTATCACCAACACACTGCAAGACCAATGATGCTAAGTCCTTTTTAGATATCTGCAGGGATGTAATTGATTTTTTAGACTCATGCCATTGTCCCTCATTCTCAATGATTACAAGCAGGTGAGTCTCAAATCCAAGTTGATTTCTACCCTTAGGCTTAGTTGTACAGGTTCAAGTCAGAATCTAAGTACCAGGTTGTGGTGAGCGATAGAGTGGGGCAAGGGAACAATGGTGAGGTGTATGAGGATTATGGTATGAATACTGCACCAGCGTACCAGTGGCTGCTCTTCCCTGGCTTCCACTCTTGTGAATGCTGCTGCAAGTGCTAATTAAGATGGTCATGGTGCAGAGCCTGCTTTGTTATAAATAACTATATTAATGACTCAAACAGTTTCCTGCCACAGAGGAATTGCACCTGCTTTCATTAGAAGGCAATTCACTTTACTGGGCCATGTCCCTCATGGACATGGTGTATTGCTGTGCAAGACCATGGCTCCATGAAACAGCATGAGACAATAACATCCATAGAAATCCCTAAGGTGATGTTCTGTTTCTTCATTCCATCTCCCTCCACCCCTCATGCAATTTCAGATTCATTTTATCCATGGTGGTCTAGCACTCATCCATAGTGCAGATGGAAAAATGGCGAGAGCAGCCCTGCTTGAAGAAGTCATTGACTCTGCTCAAGGTGACTTTTGCAAATTCATTCATAATGGTGCTGCCACCCCTCTCCCACCAACGAGTGATCCTGATTACACACTCGTGTGCTTCCTATGCTTTGCACAGTATGTTCTGTCGAAGACTGGTGGATTAACCTTTCTTTCAAATTTACAAGGTGAGATAACTCCTTGCTGAGACTTGCTCAATATACTGTGAAGTACTGATGACTATTCATTGACACAGGTGGGGATGACTTGCTTTCAGACCCACAGATCATGACCCACCTGTAAGCATAATTTTGGCTTGGCCATCCTGCATAACTCACAGAAACTTACTTGTAGAGCTTTGAATGCTCAATTGAGCCAGGGTTAATGTCAGTGCAGCCTTTTGTGCCTTCCTGGATGAGCATGAGTGCAACCACTTCTGTATGCATTTTGGACTTCTTCCCCCAGAACCCTACCAAGAAGAGCTCAGCACTTGATACACACCCTTTAACTCTGCCAACTACACACAATCACTTTCATAGAGTATCATTCCAAGTCTTTGGATTTATCTACCTTCACCATTCCTTATCTTAGCCACTTCAACTCTGATACCATTCCTAACTGTGATTATCCACCATAATATGAGACACTTGGTATGTGTTTCTCAATTTGTTGGCAATGACACAATTTTTTTGGCATGATCAAGGATCAAAAGCGGCACCTACAAAATCTGAATGCCCTACATGTTCTTGGACTTACATATACCTCGCCTCCTTATTTCAAAGTACTAATGGCAATGTCTCTGGGGTCCCTGAGACATTGCTGTTTTGCCTGTTGACAAATGGATCCCATGAACATCATGCTGAGGCCAGAAATGAAGCTTGCAAGTCTCACTTTCCATCCTTTTGGTCCTATAGTTGAAATGTACTGTTCCAATTTCTTTCTTAAGTGATTTCCATAGTCATGACCATATCTAACTAGCAAGCCTAAATGATATAAACAAAGATCTGATTGTAGTTGGTCTGAGGCTCCTGAAGCCCTCTGGGGCTGAAAAATAAGCTTGTGGAGGAGCCCTGAAGGATGATCTGGGAAAAATTTGAGCTCTAGAAGGCCTGAGCTAAAATCCAGGTAAAATTGGACCCTTGTAATGGCTGAGGGCACAATCTGGGCAAAAATTGACAAAAACCTGGATGCCTGGTCAAGTCTGAGCAAAAATAGGTGAAAACCTGGGTTTTAGGTCTGGGCAAAAAAAATGAAAAAATAGCTGTTTTTGGATCAGGCCTATATAGGGATTATCAGGGGTCCTGGTGGTAGGCCCAACTAGTTGGATATGTCTCACAGTAGGATTCCTGTACTATGGTTAATTCCATGTAGTGGGGCCAAAGTTTGGTTCAGATGGCCATCTTGAACCTGAATCTCACCTGAACTGAACTATGGTTCAGCTTATGTAAGCTGAACTAGGGTTCAAGTTCAGGTTTTAGCAGTGAGGGGTTGGGTTGAACCAGTTCAAACCAATATCATCCAAAAATCTGCATGAATTACCTCCCAAGGTTCATCACAGTTTTCATTGACCATTCTAATCCACCAAGTTTCTTCAAGTTAGTGCTTATCACTGTGCTGCATACTCACTACGGTTCTATCTGTGCTCTTCAAAATATGCATCCATCTATCAGGTGTATTCTTGATGACTCTTGCTTCTCTAGAATATCTGCTGCTGTTCACATTGCTAGACAAGTCCCTGCCCAACCTTCACTTCCTCATCTCCATATTCTCACCCATTCTGAGCCTGTCCAAACAACCATCAATATTGCAACCATGTTCAGTTTTGACCCTGCTAATTTGTAAGTCCTTATATATGCTCTTTCAAAAATATAACTGCACCCAAGATGAATGCCATCATCAATCATCTTATATCCACCAAACTTTCTCCACATTGCAAAATGATTTGGAGGCATTTATGTGCCTTATTCTCCTTGCAAGCAAACCAGTGGCCCACTTTGCCAAAGGTCTGGCCTCAGCCTGACCACAAGCTGAGGCTTCCTGGTCAACCTTGCTCTGTCACATTGACAATGTTCCCACTGGAGATTATAGGTACACTACCCCCACTGTTACCTCCCACTGTCTCCCCCACTCTTGTACTCACTTTATATACCATGGCTGTTGATCCTCAGCATGCTCAGCTTGTTACTTCCACCAAATTCTACCACCAGACCTTGCCACTGCACATTCATGGAATAAATGCTCTCATAAAGGCTGTTCATTGTTCTTCTGGGGGTAATTTTGAGAAAATGTAAATATTCATCAAGACATGTCAGGAATCCAAAGTCAAATCCAAATGCATACATGGTATACTGAAATAGCAGGGACCATGGCTGATGAGTAATCCAAAGGTTGAAGGGAGAATACAAGGCCTGAAACACCTGCAGTTGAAGTATGTGACTCTGGTTGGTGGCTTACCAACATTTGTAAGCCAAGGTTGAGCTAAGCTTTGAACTTGTGTGTGAGGTAGTAGTTTTAATGAACTGCCATCTGAAGGTTTGAAACATTGTCCAGAGAATTCAATGACACTGGAGGCATGCCAAATTTTTCTGACCCAGAAAACCCTATGGAAAATCTTCAGAAATGGTTGAGTATGCCAATGATTTATCTGGATAGGAAAACTGTGTGAAAACAGAATGTTTGCCAGTGATTTTTTGATCCCCAGAAACTTTGATAAGATCACTCAGAATAGATTGAGAAAATTGAGAGGAAAAGAAGGGAAAACAGTGAAAAAGATGGGAAAAGATGGGAAAAGCTGTTTTCCCATGGTTTTCCTCTCAATTTTCTCAAGTTATTCTGATTGATCTTATTAATGTTTCCTGGTATCAGAAAATCATTGGCAAAGATTCTGTTTTCAAACAGTTTTCCTATCTGGATAAATCATTGGCATCTTCAACCATTTCTGAAGATTTTCCATAGGGTTTTCTGGGTCAGAAAATTTTGCCATGCCTCCAGTGATGACAGAATTGAATGTTGGCAAATTGATTGAGAAGGAGATAGAGTCAAGAAGGGAGTAGAGATAAAGTTTTGTTGAGGTGACTAGCTTTTCAGTTCAGAAAGAAGTAAACAGTGGGAACAACATATTATAATTGAACTAGAGATTATACATGAAAAATGTAAGCAATTTAAACCTGTGATGGCCTGTGCTTGGACAAATGTGGAACTCATATGAATGTCCTTTTTCATTGACTCAGCAGGTAACCACAATTTCAGTTTTGTTGTGAAGGTAAATGGTCTCGAATGCTCCATATGATTGTTCAGCAATAATGTGGTTGCATATGGTTGACCCTGTCAAGACTGAAAGGGGGTGCAAGTGCTGACTGAAGATAAAGAGCTGACCAGGAGATGAAGAGCTGACCATAGATGTGCATGGTGCAGTGGATAAGGACAAACCACACTGCAGTATCTACATGATTATCAAAGCAGCTATACCATTGCTACACCCTGAGCTGCACCACCTCTTGACACCCACTCAGAGAAGGGTGCAGTGCAGGTACAAAAAGAATGTAAAACATATATTCCCCACTGTAAGGGCATGTCAATGGACTGTAAGATGAATGCCTCTAACCCAAGTGTATTATAAGGGAGTGCAGCTCCCTACACTGCAATTCCAGGATATTCCCTAGTGCCCACAAGGAACCACTTTGATGCACACAAAGTCGTGCTTTATTGTTTTTGCCTTCTTGTTTCTCACAGTAAGGAGCAAGATAGATCCTGCATCCTTGAAATCCAGACATCCAGGATGTATTTCACAACATCTTCCTGTCACAAATGCAGACTTGAAAGTAGGCTTATTCCTATGAGCTCCACCACATGCACATGTCAAACCAACAACTGCTAGTCAACTGGGACATAAAACAAAACAAAACAACACTTACCAGAGATTTTCTATATCTGAAGTGGCTGGTCAAAAATATAGTGAGTATTTTGACATTGAGATTTTTAGCCTCATGGATTGGTTGCAGTGAGCTTTGCAAGTGTTCAGGTTAGTAAAAAAGGACTTGCTACACTTTGGGGATTGCATCTTGTTGTTGGTGGGACATGGTGGTGGGACTAACCTGTAACCCTACAGAAGGAGGAAATGATGGGGGTTGTGGTGGAAGATGTTAGACATGCTGACCAAGCTCTTTATACCACTGGCATGACAGCAGGTGACAAGTGGTGACAAGCAGTGAGTCTACATCAGACTTTTAAAAAACTTGCTCAGAACAATGAACACATCCTTTACTCTAACACCCAATGACCTACTTTCAGAAGTGAAGGAGGGATGATGACTAATGACACAGTGGTCAGATTCACAGCAGATAAGCACTATGCTAACCCCATTGACTTCAGGACACTAACAATTTTACAAATGATAATATGTACAGTGCATTTGCGCACACTACATTTTGCTGCATGTTCCTATTTGACTATATTCACAGAGGCACTGATCCTCCAAGAGACCATCTTTACACATGCCAAGGTGATTGTGAACAGCCATTCAAAGCATGTTGTTTAAAGCAGCATCAAGAACACAGTATCTGAGTTACAGAAACTGACCCAGGGTTGAATGGTTCTTGATGTGGAGGAGGTATATTCTGTGTGAGTTACTATCATTTCAACTACCACATGTATTTCATGGAATGCAACAGGTTCATGGATGGCCTTATAAAAAACCAGGAAATAAAGTTGATGTTTGGGATGGAACAGAAGTTGTAGGTAAGGATGAGAACAAGTTCTGGGTGTATCTGAAACCCTATGCAAGTAACCTGCATCTGAATCTGTGAGTATAAAAACTCAAGAGTACAAGTATCACTTTTGAGAGTAAAATGCAGGTAACTCACATCAAAAATCATGAATAACCCATGAGTAATGGGTACTTGGATACATTTGGCAATACCCAGAGAATATGAGTGTCACTTTTGACCATATGGGTATCTGCAAGTGAGTCACCCAAACTCAAGAGTCTATACTCATTCTCATCCTTAGTTGCAGGTAGGTATTTTTTAAGACTGGATGTAACAATCTTGAAACCTGTGAGATGTGTGACTGGGCTGAAAAATGCAAAATTAAATGGCCATGATAACATAGCAAGAAAGTAAAGGGTCAGGTTACTATGTCATTTCTGCAGCTCCATAGCCTGGAATGACAACTGTGATATTTTGCAAGAGTATTACCAGCTTGTGCAGGTCTAATAAGGGCTTCTTCTTCTGCTGTTAAGGATGCAGGAAATTAGTGGGCCATTGGTGCAATGACAAAAAGTAGACATAATGAACCCCTTATATATTCAAGTAACATATGATGTGTGTTGTGACTGAGAACAAAATATAGAAATGATGAAGGTACTATACAGCAACTGTAGGAGCACCAGACCACCATGACAACCTGGATTGTATGACAATCTTCCAAGAATTTTTATATAACATGTTTTGTGGAGGATCAAGATTGTGAAGCTTTAAAGAAATACATGAAAATCAAAATTGATCTCATCCCTGTGATTGGCTCATCGTGATGTGAATAATTAGCCCTGCAGAAAGGCTATTGATGTTGTGCATACATTTCTGACATAGCTACATTCCAGAATATTATAATGTAATTTCTACTCCACTGTGTACAGTATCATTGTGATCTGCCTTAAATGATAGCAATGAGTGACTGGCAAGATGCCTCAATATGTATATATAATTTGAGGACTCATAGCAACTTACAGCTTGTAAATGGTGCTCCTTCCAGAGCAAATTAAGGCTATACAAGATGCTAAGCAATTGCTTGTGGCATCTGGACTTGAGCTCCCTATGAACAAATCTCTGGAGGAGTTTCTGGCCTCACTTCATACTTCACATGTTCCAGTAGCCAATGCTACTCCAAAATTTGACACAGATTCTCGTTATCTACCTCTGAGGGCTGGGGTTCATGGTATTCAACAGGAATTCAAGCTGACACAACAATCAGTTGTTCATGCAGTCATTGAACATCCACTACGTGGTATTGGTGACTATCCAGAGACTGGGCTGGTACTTGGTCATGCTATAGCTCATAGGTTCAAAATAAATCCACTTGAATATGTCCATCCCAAGGATAACTTACAGTATTCACTTGGGGATACTAAAGGCAGGCATGCAAATGTCAACTGCTATTTACTTGAGAAGGAGAGCCAGTCAAATGTTCCCAGACAAAAGTTAGCTGTGAGTGCAGCTTGTGACCTTGTGTGTTCAGGCTCACCAATGTGGTCTAGGTCATTCTGTAAAAAGCTGTGAATTCTCAGCTTCTAATTCACAATCCACTAATGGTTTCCTGCATTTGTCTTCACTGTCCTTGTTTTCCCCATGTGGCTATATTTAATAAGCAACTTACAGTTAGTGCCAACCAGCCTGAGATGAAGCGACAGATGAAAACACAAATTGCATGTGAATAATTTCTTATAGCAATTTGGTGAGTAGGAACAAGTGTCTGGTATTCATTCTAGTATGCTTGTAACAAAGGGCATATGGAGCGAGTGAAACAAATTCTAGGAGAATGGTAATCATGAAACATAGTTAGAAAGAAAGTTATAGCAGCGACAAGATGGGGCAGGGAACTTCAATTCAGAATGGTGGCACTCCAACACATCTGATGAGTTTCTTGAACCTGGGGCAATGCTCACTGGTGGGATCTTCTGGGTCCAAACTGTGTTTCTTCAGACTCTGGAAGTATGTTAGGTGAAGACCAGATAAAAGCCAAAAAAAAAAATTTACAGAGGAAGAAGCTTTCTCTTTACCCAGAAGCAATCTTGGGTGAATAAGCTTGAGTTTGTTGTTTGGTGCAGCCACTTCCACGAATGAAGAGCTTGCCATGGTTGCAATGGGAGTGAAGGGGGTGGACATAAGGAATGGTTTGGTATCATGATCTGGTGCAGTGAGTGGAGCCATTGAAAATGTGAGCTCCTATGTACATGTTGTCAGCACACCAAAGGCACTCTGTGATCCGATTCTACTTACCACAGACCCTTCCAGTGTGGGGGTGATCTTGATCTCAATAGGTTCCCCGCCATGAGAGCTTTTAACTCTGACCTTGATGTTGCAATTCGGCATCCTCAAGTGTAGGGCAATGACAGTGGTGTCGGTTTACTTTCGGAAATGAATCCAAAAGACAGTAGGTAGCAGTGTCATCATTGCATGGCTACTTACACTGGTGTTCAGCTCAGTGTGCTTCGCTATCAGCAGCAACAAAGGTAGAACAAAGATGAAGACAAGGACGTAGCAGTGACAATGATGATGATGTAATGTGATGACATAAGCATAGATGAGTTACAACAGCAAATGTCACGTGATTGACAAAGCTGGCCTTGATGTAGATGTAGAAGTAGTAGACTTAGACTTGAGACTTAGAAGAGTGAATCCAACTGAAAGAGGTGAATTGGGGTACAGTAAGGCGAACAGGCCTTATATACATGAGCAGAACAACAAATGATGTGAGTATGCCATACAACAATGTCATCGACAGCAGACAGGGAAAATGACTAATGGCGAGAGGCAGAAAACCAAAACAGGAAGGTGGTTTGTAATGGAATGGAACAATGAGTCAGGTGGTCGAAGAAATGAATAGAAATGTGGCAGCAAATTGGAAATAGAAGCTAGAAATAGAAGAGAAGTGAGTCACAGACAATAGACCATGTGGAACAATTGGAAATAGAAGTACAGCCAAGAAGTGAGTGAGTCATGTGAGGAAAATGAGTCATAGCTGTCCAATAGGATTCCAGTTGATTGTCAAATATCTCTGGGAATGAGTAAGTGAGTTACTTGACTTGAAGACAATTCAGAAACATGTGAACCAATCACGACACTTGGATACGAGTCTCCTTCAAAGAGAGAACGAAGACGAGTCTTGCTTGATGAAGTCCTTGGGCACATAACCATAGTAAATCTTGTTCCTGGACCAAACTCTTTGATATCCCAATAGTTCCTGAGTACTATACAATGCCAACCATTTACTGGTTTGTAGTTCAGATTGAAACCAATGACGTGGAAGGGAGCATGGAAGACAGGGTCGAATACCCATATGCAGTCGTGAATGCGATAAGGAGGATAGGAGGAGAATATTTGGGATGGGCCTTCAGGAGATTCAACATAGAGAGGGTAATACCAACGATATGTGATACATGGAGGAGGATTGGATAAGTGAGCATTGAGGGGAGAGAGTCGATTTGGAAGTTCTATACATGGACCAACGTGTATGTCTGGCTTTGTGATCAACTGGAAAGAATCATGGGAGATTGTGGTGGCAGTGCTTGTAAGAAACTTAATTGTTGTTTCACACAAACAGACTGAGCCAATATGTTTATTGGTGTCTGCGACTGGTGTGGTTACAAGTAAAAAGTATTTCTTATCTAATTACTTGTATAGTTGTCCACTATCTACAAGTGCCCCTAGTGGGCGGCTTATATAATACAACCCATAAGTCACTCTGGTGACTTATATACTCAGATAGTAGCATATATGCTATGATAAGAATCTACATTCTTACATCCTCCCCACAGACCGAACCTCAGGAGGTTCAGGTAACTTTATGCTGATCCTCCACTGGTGCAGGCACAGTCAAAGATGACTGCACGGCTACCTCGATGGTATTGTCGTAGTAGATGGAGTCAGCTGGGTTGACTTCCATCATGTTATCATCTGCTGCAATAGCAGATGCAGGTGGGGGAGCAGGTGAAGCAGAGGCTTCTGTCGACGGCATGTCTATATGTGCCTTTGAGTGGGGAGGCCCTCCGCCTCATCCATCGAGCGATGAATTGTCATCAGACGTAGTAGGTGCTCCCCAAAAGCCTGGGGGATGTGGGGGCATAGGTATATGAAGGCCGGTGAATGGCCAGCCTTTGCTGGTGTCGAGTACCCATTGCGCAGTGTTGTTATAGCAGATCTTACTCTGCTTGCACACGAAATAGGGCTCTATATTGATTAGAGCCCTAGTGGGGTCTACTCCTATGTGGATACCTAGCCACTGGGCTAGTTTGTTGAGTGACATGCTCTCTGGAGGGTGTTTCCACTCAAAGACCTTTTCAATGTTGGTGGACAGCAGCGTTGGTAAATCTTGCTGCCAGTATGTGCCGGTAAGATCAGCCCACTGGCCACAGACTGTGAACAGTTCCATGAGCTTTTGAAGAAAGACTAGGCTGTCTTTCTTTGGCTTAATTAGTTTGAGCCAAACCCAAACATCAACATCCTCTAAATGGAGGGTGTTATCTCCATTTCCACAGATAGCAGGTGATACTCCCTCTGGGGAGTATTTGATGGTGCACAACACATCCTGAAGATTGGGAGGCATATCATGTGTGATCTCAAACACTGGCGTTCGAGTGGCTAATTGTTGCTCGCGGTCAGCACACTTGATGATGGTGTGCTGCATGACATGGCAAATGTTGCATGTGCTAGTGTGAGCTGCTCAACAAACCTAGGTTCGTTGAGAGGGCTCATGTCGAACCACTCTGTGGGTTGAAAACTCATTTGTACCACTGAGAGGTGTGGTGCTTTTCCCAATGGGCAGGGCAAGAATCCCATCTGCATTGCAGGTGGGGGCAATGCAGGCATTCAGCAACATGGGGTACAGCACCGCTAACACTCGCTGCTTGGATGCAGTCTTATGACTGGATCACGTTGGTCCTACCAGTGAAGCACCAGTAGTTGGAGTAGATGGACTTACTGAGTTCATCATCGAATCTGGCAACAAAGTCAGATCGATTATAGTCAGCGCTGATGGCATCGACTTCATGGCAGATAATTTATCCATCATCTCCCAATTTCACTGTCTCTCCTTATCGAGAGCAGGGTGCAAGTTATTGAGCTCTGCTTGGAGCTCATGCATTTCCTCTTTGTAAGAGGATACAGCATCCTTAATAAAAGGACGCGCCATTTCTGCTAGCAAAGGCACGTTCAATGTCGTGCATTCAGGGGTCGATAAGTAGCAATTTGGCAGCTTGCAGCAAGTGCTGCATGTATGTGTTGCACTCCGGGAGTCACAATGGACAATTGCTATGGCATCCTTGATGCCATGCACTGTCCAGCTCTGCTCCTTTTGGAGCATAGCGAATTGTTCAGAGGCACTTGGTCTGCAGAGGAATGTGGATGGGATGCTTTGGCATCCATGTGAAATCACAAGTACACTTGCACTGGTGCGGGTGTGGTGGTGGGTGGCAAAAAAGCTTGAAGCGGCAATAGAATTGTCGCTTAAATTTATGGTGAGCGCACCCATCACATCACGTGACAGCATCATGTCACGCGAATTGCCAACACGAACTATGTTCATGTCGAGTCCTTTTATTAAAGGACTCACTCCTTGTCATTATCGTGCCTATAAGGCACAATTAGGAAGCTCACATGGCTTCCTAACTCCCCTCAGCTCTAGATAAGCATCTAGCACTTCTAACTCTCTGCATGCAGAGAGTGGCTCCCAGGTGACATCTCCCAATGTCCACCACACTTGTAACTCCAACTTGGAGTCACAAGTCCAGTGATGAGCAAGGATCTCATCCACAAACCATTCTGGTTGTTTTCTTTCCCAAAGTCATAAATATAATTTATGTCACGACAAGGGAATCATTCGTCATCATTGGGTATATGCAGTCTGATTAGACTTGCATGAAACTTTGGAAGTATCCTCCAAGCCATGAGCTCTGGAGGTAACTCAAGTTTCACATTGGAGGTGGAGTTGTCCACCTCTACAACTTGATATGGCCCAATATAATTGGGCACTAGTCTCTTTGCCCATCCTTTAGGTAAGGACAGGTTCTTCGTAGACAGATATACTAGCTGTCCAACCTCGTACATTGTTCCCTGATGGCGTCTGATATTCGCAGTGTCTGTCTGCTGCACTCAACTTGCAATGATTGCATTGTGAGCATCAATCAAGTTCCACAACACTTGTTGTGCAAACTGCCATACTCCTCTAAAGGTAGTATCCACTGATAGTACTTGCCCGATATGGGGCAAGTATGCATCATTCAACTCAAATGATGCATATCCTGTGGTTGCACTTACTGAGCTGTTCAGTGCGAATTCTACCATTGGGCATTTCTCAGCCCAATCTTTCTGATCACTCTGCAGTACAGTGTGGAGTATTTGCCCTACAGAATGATTTGCTTGTTCTGTTGGTCCATCTGTCTGCAGGTGGAATGCTGTGGCCATGAGCAATTTTGTGCCCATTATCTGCTGCAATTCTCTCCACAATATAGAGGTGAGTTTGGAGTCGCGATCTGAGACGATTGACTCAGATACTCCATGCAGGCATATTACCTCTTTGAGGTATAACCACATGACTTGTCACGCCGTAACTCTCATCATAGTTGGCACTAGATGCACCATAGACGTGAGTCTGTCTATCATGACTAATAAATAGTCATGACCCTTCGATTCTGGAAATGGACCAACGAAGTCCATTCCAATAGACTGCCATGGTCTATCAGGTATCGGCAGGGTATGCAACAACCCTGATGGTCGTCTATTGTCCTTCTTTGCAGCCTGACAGGCTGCACAGGATCCACAGAATAACTCTATGTCAGCTGCCATTCCCAACCACCAGTACGATCGTCTGATGTACTTGTCGATTTTGAATTGCCCAAAATGGCCAAGGCCACCAACTACTCTATGTGCATGATCAATAATTATCTTGACCATTCTCCTCCCCTTGGAAAAAACTTCCCAGGGAAGACACATGACATCTTTGTTGAACTGGTTCTTTGTCCAAACCAGTCCATTCCCCACCCCAAATCTGGGGTGAGCTTCAGGGTTTTCCAATACTTTTTGGAGTATTGGATCTGTCCCATAGCCATGGGCTACAGCTCATTTCAGGTCAAACTTGTGTTCTACGCATGAGCGTAGACTCTCTGAGTCCACACCAGACACTGTAGCTAGTACATTGTCTTCCTCATTACCTTCCACTTGTGTGGGAGGTACTTCCCCTGCTTGCTTCATCTGCTGTGTGTCAGTGACACGCTACTCTGTCGCATCTTGTAATTACTGTGGCCCTTTGTATTTCTACAAATCAATCCATTGGGAGAAACTCTCCTTCTGGATCTAGCTGCGCATCTGCATCAATGTATTCTTGCGTGGGGTGACTTTCACCCTGATTATCGTTCTCATAGTAGCGCAACAGACAGTCAACTACCTTGTTCTCCACCCCCAGTACATGTACCATGGTATAATTGAATTTGGAGAGAAGCTCCCACCAGTGCACCTGTCTGTTGGACAGATGCTGTTGTGTCTCAAAATATTTGAGGCCTTTGTTATCTGTCACCAGTGTGCACTGGTGACCTAGCAGCTTATCCTCCCACTTCATAAGTGCTTCTAGGATAGCGATTGTCTTGTGCTCAGCCGCTTTGTAATGCTGTTGTGCTGGACTGAATTGCTTCGAAAGAAACCCTGCTAGACAACAAGTCATCCAGTCTGGACCTTGTCCATAAACTGCTCCAAACCCAGACTTGGAGCTGTCCATCACAACCCAAATGGGTTCTGAACTAGCATGATTTATGGGCTTCAAGATTGGAGCCTTACATGCTAGTGCTTTGATGGACTCAAAACACTTATCCATCAAGGGCATCCATTGAAATGTCCTGTTGTTTCGTGCACTCCCTGATAAGAGAGTCATATATGCCATCAAATCTGGCATATATGGTGCTAGATACTGAACGAGTCCTACAAATCTTTGGACATCGTTAAATGTTCGAGGTCTTCTCCAACCTCAAACCTTCTCCATCTTATCCATGTCTGCATGGATGCCCTTGTCATCTATAATATGACCAAGGCACTCCATATGAGGTGAATACACATTGATCTTGGATCGATTTCCACTGAGGAACAAATGTGCCTCACGTAATATTTCAAACACCTTTTGAAGGTGTTTTTTGTGCTCTTTGATAGAGATTGAATAGATGAATATATCATCCAAGTATATGTGGACTGATCGACCAATTTGGGTATGAAAAATCAACGTCATGAGATGTTGAAATGTAGATGGTGTGTTACAGTCACCAATCTGCATAACCCAGCTCTTGAACGTGCCGAATATTGTCACGAAGGCTGTCTTATTAACTTCCTCCTCGACTACACGTATTTGTTTGTACACATCTGACATGTCAAGCTTGGACCAGTACACAGCATATGCTACATCGTGCCAGATCATGTCCTGGTCTGGGAAGGGCGTAATGACCTTCACTGTGTTGTCATTGCATAGACGTGGGTCTATTGCTGTTCTGAGCTTTCGATTTTTCTTTGGAATGCATAGTGCTGGTGCTGCAGAATGTACTGATGCTGATACCCACCAACCAGCAGTGGTATACCGGTCGACTTTGTCGATCAGTTCATTTCAAAGTGCCTCAGGACACTTCAGTAACCGATAATGAAACTGTTTAGTTTCATCCACAAACTTAATTTCGTGGTTGATCTCCCTCCAAGGAGGAAATTCTAAAGGCACACCTCCAAAGAGGTCTGCAAACTCTAGCTCCCATCTTTCCCTGAGTTTGGGAAAGTCATCAGCCGTTAATAACAGTTGATTGGTGCCAGTAATCCCATCAGTAATTCCATCGGTACACGTTGGGTAGACCAACATCAATGTTTTGTTGCTTTTCTTTCCATTTTCCTTTGTCTTGCCTTCCATCTGGCAAGCTCGTTGATGGCTCCACTTGCAAGGAGGAGCCATTTGCAAGTCACAGAGTGTGGCTTGCTAGTTTGGGTTTAAGACTCGCAATTTGAGTCTTGCATTCAGCCGGGTCTTGGTAGTCTGGCTGCACTTCCCAAGCATTCACATGGTTCAGAATTACTTCTTTTCCCACGCAGATGCATCCCTCGCCTCTAAAGTCGAGGGATATCCCCAGTTTACATAGGAATGGTGTTCCCAGTATTGCATCATAGTAATCTACGTTTGCTATATCGAAGTATTCCTCGATATTGTGTGCGCCAAAGTGGATGTTGGTGTGTGTTCCATAGTTGATGGTTGACTTACTGCCGACACATGCCAGCTGTAGACCAATAGGACATTCAAGTTTGACCATCTTCATGCCTACAGCACATATGAAATCTGGAGAGAGCACGACTCCCTCACACCCGCTGTCTAATAGACAGTGGGCTCTGACTCCACCAATCTCCCAATATCCGGAGATTGTTTGATTGTCTATACATGCCCATTTGGGGCATGTCTTATCATGCAGTCTGAACCGATGATCATAGATAGGCTCGAGGGTCCTATCTATGACTCCCATGTATATACGGAAGTTGTTGTTTTGTTTGAACCACCACTAATTGTGGTAGTTGGCGTTTGTGCCACCTTTCCTCATACAATCCTCCTAGCAGACATACTCCGTCCGCTTGATACAAGCTTTGTGTTCTTGTATCGTTGTCATCATCCCATTGATATGGACTGATTTCCAACTGGTAATCAGCGACTAGTTTGCTGATTTCACTCTCATGGTCATCCTGGATGTCCATTTGCTCGTCTAATTCACCACTTTGTGGCTCCTCCTCCCCTTCTTGAGCACTCCCTGAGTGCTCAACCACTTCGTCCAACTGTGCACCTGCTATGTGCGGTTTGTTCTTCCACTGTGGGCAATTGGGCTTGATATTCCCAACTTGTCCACACTTGTAGCACATTTGCTCTGTGCTACATCCTTGACCTCCTGAACCTCCAGGAGGTTTCTGTGAAGGGCAAGAAGCGGCGGGAGCTCCAGCTCCAGCTCTCTGCATAGCATGTACCCCTGTTTGGGGTACACTCAGCCTTGTCTCTGCTTGAGGTCGAGCATTAGGCGGATGATATGTCATCTGCTTTGATGGCTCCCTGTATTGGGAGTGTGAGACGAACTTGGCACAGCCTGACTTTGACTATTTGTTGAAGTGGGCTTTGCCTGTGGCATGTGAGTGCTGCTGGACTCCATCTTATGCACCCCAATGTCATATCAGGATGCATCCTCTACAGCCTTTGCAGCTTCATACAATTCAGTTATAGAACTGAATTCTGTTGTGTAGCCTAGTTTTAGGACTTCATGATGCAGCGCTTCTCAAAGCACTGCTATGAACCATTTGTGGATCATATACTCATCAGGTGGATGTATCATCCATGCTGCATACTTTGTAATGTCGTTCAGTAATTCCTGAACGGTTCTAGTCCCTTGCACAATTGTGTCAAACTTGTTTGACGCATGTCTGTGCATGAGTGCATGTAGGAATCACTGTTGTAACCCAGCGATTGCACTCTCAAGGGTCCAGTCAACTACAACTTGATCATGACACTCTATATTTTGAGCATACCACTCCAATGCCTCGCCTTTGAGCCTTGAGGCAAGTGCCCAAATAGTTCAACTGGAGTTCCATGCTGGACAGACCCAGTAAACTATTCATGCCTAGCTATCTCAGGATTCCTGAGACGAAGTTTTTGAATTCTTCGAGATCTGCTTTCCCAGCATATTCTGCTGGGTGAGATAGTTTTACTCCGACTTTGGCAGGCATGGATTTGTCTGGCTTACTGTCCTTGTGTTTCTCAAGGGCAGCTCACACCATCCTTGTGACTCCATCTACATAAGTAGACAGATTTCCTCCTACCTCCTGAACCCTCCGTTCAGGATCCGTAACTGCTAGTGATACCACACACAGTATCACTTGTATCTGCCTGTGCAGGCAAGGGACATGATTACTCACATCCTGCTGCACCGGTGGATCGACAATGTCTTCATTGATCTGATACAATGGTCAACATTTATCGGCTCTTAAAAAGCATCCCTCAGTCTATGACTGCTGCTGAGGGTGGATCAAGCCACTCTTGCTAACTTGATCAGCTTGTTGAAGGCATCACCTTCAACTCCAGCAATATATGCCTCCTTGACTAGGTTATCCACATGTTTAGCACAGAGTTCTAGCGCATGGTGTTTCCGTCACGCCACCTTATTTTCAATCCTATCCCAGTGATTGAACTCATGTTCAATGGTAATGTGAGTGCTAGTTGTGGTACTGATGCTATCAGTGTCAGACTTCATCATCTCTCACAGTGACTGTTGGGTCACTGCCTTGAGCACTTCCTGCTCATTATATCACCGGGAACATGATACAAAATGTACCAAGAGAAAAGTGTGGGAAAATTGTGCAAAAAGATCGAATTTTGACACCATTTGTATGGTGAGAAAATTGAAAACATAGTGTGTTTTTGGTCAACATTTGTTTGGGGTGCAGATGTTGAACAAAGTTAGGATTTGATTGGGGTGAAAATTAGGAATTTGCATCAGATTTGTGCCCCACACAATTCAAGGCATTTTTGTTAATTTTATCATGATTTTCACACCCAAGCATTTTGTAAACAAAGTTACAATTTTCCTGCAATTTCCCTTTTGTTCTCAATCTTCTCCCTGGAAAAATTGTAAATTTGCCCACAAAATGCTTGGGTGTGAAAATTGTGATAAATTTAACAAAACTACCCTGAATTGTGTGGGACACAAATCTGTGGCAAATTCCTAATTTCCACCCCAATCAAATCTTAACATCGGTCAACATCTGCACCCCAAACAAATATTGACCAAAAAAACACTATGTTTTCAATTTTCCCACCATTTTCCCACCATACAAATGGTGTCAAAATTCGATCTGTTTTCACAATTTTCCCACACTTTTCTCTAGGTACATTTTGTGTCATGTCTCCGGTGTATGTTCTTTTCGATGCAGATATTTTCTCTATCGCAAGCCTCCAGCTCACGATCCATCTCTTCCTCAGTATGCCAGTGTGTACTGATACTATCCTGCTCCAGGGTAGCACTAGCTTCCTGAGAAACATTTCTGTTGCTCGGTCTGGACGGAGGTGGCATCCTCTGTCTGTCTTGTTTCTTGCAAGCCTTCTCAGCCTCACGGTCGATTTCACAATCCCTATTGGTCCTTGTACTTCCTCCTCCAGGGACTGTATTAACAGTTCCATACCATCTCCTAAGGTTTGGAGTTGGTTCGCGGCATTGTCCACTGCACGAGCTGCCTCACACTGGAGGCATGAGCAGATTTTTAGTGTAAAAAATGTGATAAAAATGCTTTTTCCTTACAGATTATTCATTCACTGTTCTGGTTGAAAAATCTCCCAAAAATGCTGCTGTTTTATCAAGTTTTAGGACCTGAAAATCTGGTACATGTTTCACATTTCTAGGCATGGGAAATGGAAGTAAAATGTGAGAAATAATGCATTTACTCATTGATTTCATGCCACAAAAATGTAAGGATAATCTTGGTTTTCATTGACATTTTCAACAGAAAAGAACTAAAATTTATCCAAGATTTCATAGTAGAAAAAAGGTGAGAAAATTAGTAAAATATATGAGATTTTCACATGAGATTTGTCAAAACTATTAGCCACTGAATAATCCAACATTTTTCTTTAGTTTTTGCAAGGAAAAACCTGATGGATAAATGTTTATCCCTTGGATAATCATTCACCCATAGGCAATATATAACAAGTTTTCTGAACCAAAAAGACAATGAAAAAGTCAATGGATAAGAGTTTATCCCTTGGATAATCATTCTGCCATAGGCAGAACATTATAACTTGCTGGTTTGTATAAAAGATCGGTTGATTTTTTTTCAGGTTTTATCGCAGTGCTGCCAACTTGATTGGCAGTCAAAAAAGTGTAAGAAACTTAATTGTTGTTTCACACAAACAGACTGAGCCAAGATGTTTATTGGTGTCTGCAACTGGTGTGCTTACAAGTAAAAAGTATTTCTTATCTAATTACTTGTGGACAACTGTATACTTATATAATACAGCCCATAAGTCACTCTGGTGACTTATCTCCTCAGATAGTAGCATATATGCTACTATAAGAATCTACATTCTTACAGTGCTGGATGGCATATTGAAATAGAATTGATGAAAATGGAATGAGTGTGGAGATGATGTGTCTGGCAGACTGGAGGTAGCACAGCAGATGATGGTCTGGCAAAAGCTGATGGAGATAGACACGTGTGCAGTGAGTGTCTTTTATGGAGTAGTAGGCACTGTCGAGTCTTATGCTTGTCAGCGGAAGGGTTGGAGTCAGTCATGATAGTAAAATAGGTGGGGCAGGGTGGTGAGAAAGCAAGTCGTTAAGGCCACAAAGGCCCACCAAAAATGTTTTTGTATGTATGTTAATTAAAGCCTAACACAGACTTAGTTGATAAATGTCATTCAAGTCTTGACATAATATTGATCCCAGGGGACTGGGCCAGACTTCTGAGAAATGTCTGGCCGACCTGAGTGAGCTCTATATCTGACATTAAGGTAGGAATATTCTCTAAATCTCTCACAGAGCTCAGTTTAAGCTGTCACCTTAACTGTAGAGTAAGATATAGGCTCACATATTTGTCAAAGGTTGGGTGAATGATAATTATGGATATGTGCTAACTAACACAGAAATATCTTGCCTAAGTGTTGTTCAAATGAAAAGTGTAGAGATGCTACTCAAAGACCCTAGACCTCACCTGCCTATGTTCTATACTAGGAGAAAACCCAAACCCGGTGAGTGGGGATACTGCTGCTTCATGTGTCATGATTGCTCACACTTTATATCACAGTGTCATGTAGTCAAGAGCTTCATGAAGAAAGACTACTCAGAATAGAGGGAAACAGGGTTTCATTGTCAAGTGGAGACAGTATACCACTAGATCCCTTACATCACCATGGACTGTGAAGCTAATCAAACCCAACACTGTCATGCCAGGCAAACAGGAAACCAATAAGTGTCAAAACCATTGAAAAATTGAAATGACTCCAACTTCAGTTTGAGGCCCCAAGGTTTTTGAAACAGCCATCAAAACCACACTGAACCAGCCATTGTGATGTCCCCTAATACTGCACTTAAGGTTGAATCATGGAGATGCATATTATTCAGGAGAACTGTAGTAGTCCACGAAGGATAGCAACCGATGTATCAGAACTCACGTGGGCGTAGACTAAGACAAGTTATGTTCCGTCTGGAAGAAGACTATTAACTTACCCGAGGTCTGCAACACACCCTGACATCTCGAGTAAGTTAGATATGAATAGGAGCTAAATGTCCGGAATGGTGTTCAGAACGACCGACAAAGTGCCATTTTCCTCGGCACTATCTATTGCCAATCCACGAGTTCTGCGGTGTTCAATGTGGATGCGCAGGGGTATCCGCTGCGAAGATGTCAGCCCGCCAGAAAAGATACAAACTTGGCGTGCGGTCAAACAGATATCAGCATACTTCGAATCAGGCCAGAATGCACCGATCCACGTGTCTCGCCGTGAAGCCTTTCCATACTTCCGTATGTGCGCCATTGAATGTCGGGTCTGCGGGAACACTTCCATATGCACGTGTCCACTGAATTAGCGTATCTATGTTCACTAGCATTAGGTCGAGGACGGCCGTCCTTCCACCCGAGCAGGCGACTCGGCGGGAATCCGGCATAAACCATGCGCCAGACGACAAGATATCGGGGCTATCCGCAAGACAGAAGTTACTGGCATACTTCCGATCCGTTTTGTTTATTTTACCGCCAAAGCTGATTCTTTGGAATGCAGGGTGAGTTTATAATATAGGGAAGACTAAATACCTTTGAGATTAACGCTGAGCAAGAGTGCCGTAGAGGAAGGTTCAAAGGTCTGTACAAGGCTTTTATTATGTCCATAAACTGCATGCCAGAACCATTCGTATTTTCCATGCCATCGGAGAAACAAAGCAGTGAGCTATATAGAATTAGAGGGGGCGAGGGAGGGATCCCGGTTCTGTCAGGGATATTTAGTATCTGTTAACGTGTCAAATTGCGCAGGGTCGCGTTTATACTGCTGCTTTGGAGATGCACGGACCCTTTAGCAGGGAGTATGAAGCCCAGTCCGTGCCAAATTATGAGCCAACGGTGGTGATTCGGAAAAATGGCGGTCCGTGCACTTCAACGCACTCAATGTCGCAAGAATGATATAAATTGATGTCCAAGCTTCTTTGTATACTGGATTTTGCGAACAGAGTACTTTTAACAACAGCTCGTCGAAGGTGACAGTTGCATGGTTGGCGGCTACCATCCGTTTAAGTATGTAACTGACCACGTGATGATTTTCGTCACAAAGGATGTCACTTCTCGTCTGAAACGATAACCAATGTGCAATGGTGCATAGGCACCTCCAGGGAAAAAATTTTGTGATGAAGGGGTCTATTCAGCACCTCTTATACATAATTGAACTAGTAATAAACATAATACCTAGGGCTTGTGGAACGGTAGTATTGCATTTTCTTTCAAGAGACGATCATGATCTTCAAGTTCTCGGGAGTTGTTTTGTGGTTTACCAGCTAGATGGCAGTGCATGAAATATCATCTCCAAAATCAGAATGCGCGGGAATGGTCATTGCACGCTCAGGCTTACCCTATTATGTAGTCCGTATTAACTGTAACACCCACGAAGGGACGTCTTCGTACTCCGGAAGCTCTTGAAGCTTGAAGGCCGCTCTTCTCCGGCTCCGAGTTCGTTCTCCTGCTAGATCACTCGACAGGCAAACTCAAGATCTCTTTTGAGACATTCATTGCCAAGCTAGAGCATGACAGTTCCCCAGGAGACTCACTTGCCTCCAGTCAATTGTGCCAGTGGCGCTCGAGTTCGGGTTCGATAGATTCATATTCTGAATTTACATACAAGTACTATCTTACATAGGACTTCACCCAAAAAAATTTTTTTTCAAAGATTAAAAAAATCTGAATGTCTTTGATAAATTTTCCATGCCTTGGGAGGAAACACAAAGTATTTGGGAGAACTTGAAGGTGAATGTTGAAATGAGTATCCATGAGCCGGTGTTACAAATATGAATGAAAAATCCAGTCTTTAGATTCGGGTGAGAGACATTAATCAGGATTGAATCCAGTCTCCTCTCACAGCTGCCCGCAATTTCACTGATTTGTCTAAGTTCGCAACGAAACGTACCATCGGCTGATGGTAATATCCGTGCCAAAGCCGACACCACCATTGCCCCGAGAGACGCCATGCTATCATCATTTTGTTAGCCCTGTATCTCTGCATAGTTTCATTTATTTCCAACAGTGATTAAAATAAAAATGTCAGTCAATGGCGAGATTGTGAGGTAAGTCGACTGAATGGCTCCCATGAATTTGTTGGTGACTGGATAGGCTTCGGAGATTCTCCTATCACAGTAAATAATATCTGTCTTGTGTCGTGGGGAATTTATTCAAAGCGGTCCGTCTTCGATGCCGGGATGTAAGAGACAATTGCGACAATTGCGGAACAAATGACTCGGAGGTAGCACTGCCGGAAATAGCACTGCTTGAGACGGGAAGATGTTGTACCGAGGGCGTATCTTTTGAAGTCTAACCATGACTGGTACTTGCTACAGAGCCGCGATGGATCTAGTCTAAGGATAGAACGAGCGCTTGGTTCAAGTTCCTGTAGACCAACAAGATTGGGGCAACGTTAATACCTATTTAAGAATAGCCTGAGGGGGAACTAACCACCGATGGTACTTCCTATTAGCCGGCTATTAGTAGAAAGTGGAATTATAGCCTCGCGGAAGATGCAGTAAATCGTTGTCACGGCCGTCTAGTAGCTGGGAAATATGCTAAAGCTGTTGGGGCTAGGACTCAGGGAAACTTGTTCAATTAATGGGTAAAATTAGCCAAGTCTCACGTATGGTTGCAACAGGACAACATGTGTTACTGAGCGAAACAGGAAGGATGTGCTCGTCTCGTCGGATTCCGGGCCGATAACGCCTCTGACCGCATTTCCCACGTTTGAGAATTTCAGTGGTCGTAATCTTTCACCGTCGCATCGAATTAGATATTGCGATTGCATGGGAACGAACGTGGTTTCTGCGAGCGTTAAGTGATTCAAGAAGAAAGTCTATGTTGCGCAAGAGTATGTATGTAATACAAAGCGAGCGAAAAGAATTGCCTAGTAAAAATCATTTGGTTGCAGTCCTTTAGTTTGCTACGTCTAGTATTGCAATTAAATACTGGGATCTCGCGTCTTTCACTTCCACATCCCACAAAACATAGTACAAAACGGAATGCTCAATCAATCTTTCTTGAGATCCTTACGGAGAACAAACACACGCTCGCCGCCGTCACCAAGCGTGCTGAGTTCCTGCACGCCCTTCACGCCCTCAAGCCCTTGCAGGTTACGGCCACGTGCCAACACGATGTACATTTCCAGACCGTCGCCGACCTGTTAAGCAAGATTAGGCATATGTGGGAAAGGCACAAAGCACTCCACGTACTTCAATGTGACGTTCAGTTGCGGAGGTGAAGGAGTCGATGACAAGTTCAAGAACGTGTCGGAGTGGTAAGTGTGTTGGATGCGATGAGCCATGCGTTGGCGTTTGGTTCTTGAAGTAGATCTGCAAGACGGTGAGGGAAAATCATTATGAAGAGGCTCTGTACAACGTACTTGATTATCAAGGAATGGTTGGACAAGAGCTTGTGCGGCACCGGCTGCACGACACGCCTCTCGTTCGTATGAGCCAACCGGGTCAAACGAGTATACGGCCCCAGTGCCTGTAACAAAGCGTGATATTTAGCGCGCTGTTCTGCCTCCGGGAGATACTGAACGCTGAGGCGAACACATGGTTCCTAGGTGGTCCGACTCGGTGTAATCCCTACACCCAGGACTAGCTAGTCCATGACCCTGCGACCCATCTCACTCTAGGTGAACCCGGCGCCAAGGTTAATCCTTGCGGCGCCATTCGAGCCGTGAGATAACCGGATCCCACGTCCGAATGTCATATTCATGCCCGCCAGAGGGCGCGGGAAGACGTGGGAGGATGCTCCGAAGTAGGCCCGAACGATACAACGCAAAAGATGCTCACCGTCTTCTTCGATGCCGCCAAGGATGTTGTACACATAGTACGGGAAGAAACGTTGTGCATATAACATAGTTTGAATCATACGCGCAATAGCTCGGAGGGGCATGTCCTTTGCATGGGCATGACGGTACCACTAGGGACGGGAATCAAACCTGTGTACACCACGCATAGTGGGCCAAGACCTACCTCAAGCCGTTGCTTGACCTTTTTCACGAACATATTTCCATCTGCAGCGAAGCCATTGACCGCGAGAACGGCTTTGTCCGTTCTAAAAACGCGCGTTAGTTCTTTTCTGAGTGACGCGACAGTCGAATAGCTCACAGTCTGAAGACCTTGGGAGCATAACGCGTTTGAATGTTGTAACCCTCCGACTGCCTGGTGTCGCCAGCAATCACGCTAAAGTCTGCGCCCGCGATGGCGAGGATGGTGCCACCATTCTCCGTGTATGGGTTGAACTGTCGTTGTTGCGGGTGATGGTGCGCGTTGGAATGGATATGGTGAGCCATGTGACTAGTAGATTAATGTAGGTGAAACCAAGAGGTGAAGGTAGTAAGAAAGATTACACTTGGATGGCGGCTTGCGTATGTATACGACGCGTCAGCTTGGAGGGAGTGATTTGACGCCCAACCCCGATTGCAACTTCACGCGCCCATTTTCACCGAGCTTGTTTCAGGCCTCCGACGAAGTTCCGTGCTTCCTCGGTTCTTATCACAACTCCCTAGCCTGCTTATTTCTAACACGTTTTCACTAAAATAAATATTTCTCTTCTAAAAAAATCATTGGTTATCCTCCAGTATCAAGATCATCCTCCCTCACGCACCATAAACCCGGGCATATCGAAAACTAGGGCGTTGCATAGAGCAACATCCCGCCGCATGTCCCCCATCCGGTAACTCTTGTCTCACTCCAAATGCCGTTACGGCCGACGAGGTGAGGCACCTTATCATCATTGGCCAAACGAGTCAACGTGAACATGTCCTTCCTATTCAAGTTCCAACTACTATTTGCCGTATCTCACACGTTCAGCGAGTTCAGAAGTGACGGGACTACGGAGTGGAGTGCACATGGAGTGCATATTTTGCACCCCAGTTCCTGACAACCTAACGCACTGACCCGACGCTGAAGATTCTTTGTTCCCGCCGATACGAGCTCTCAGGATCTCTCTAAGCAATTCCCGTCTTCCCCTGGTCTATCCCCAATAAGGCAGACCGATTACCAAGGATTACCATCATGCTCCCATTCGGAACCGCAAGTATTCTATAGTCTATCGCAGCTGTCTCCCAGACTACGCGTCTCACACTTGCGAGATACATCCAAATCTAGAAACAGACGAAAAAGCCCCCACTAGAAGCAAACGCTCTGGATTCTCCACAACACGCGTCAAATATGACGCCAATCTCCAACGGAATGCGACTAGAGAGTGAACATTGTTTCGAGACAGATGCTCTTTCGGAGGGCCCCGGATGAAGCGATTGGGCATGCAGTTTGCCGCATATTCGTTCCTCCTCTTCGCCCCCTCGCAGTATGATCTTCGACTGATCTGCGCTCCTCAAATTAGTGCAGCCGATCTTTCCCTCCCAGTCGCATGACGCCACACACTCTAATGACCCATCATACCTAATCGGCATTTTTGGCCCTTCCGTCCCATGGATTTAAGATCCACTAAGCTACGACCCGAGTTGAGCTTTGGCAAAAGAAAATTCCGCCTCTATTCTCAGATTTGACCATGTCACTGCTGGCATCCTATGAAGACGAACTATCAAGTGGTGACACCCAATTATCGAAGACAGCATCTCCTGGGGCAGGTTCTTTGATGTGCATATAGGTAGTCGATTTAAGCTACAACCCTACTTTTTCTGTTCTTTCGTTCACCGCCATCGGTTTCTGGAGAACCACACCGTGAGCAGCCTCGCCGTAATAACCTAGCATGCTGCCCTGATGAACGGATCGGAACCTTGCGCTCTTCTTCTCATCTTGGTACGTCAGCTAAGACCTAGGTCGCCGTGTCTTCTCTTCTCTCGACCCTGCTGTGCTGACCCGGCCTGACGCGATTTAGGAAGCACACGACATCTGGACTGCGCGCAATTAGTCATTCTCTAGCCAGCCCCATATATTTACTTATATTCGATCTGCCTAGTGCCGTGATTATCACTGTCGCTGTCGCGCTTCGAAAGTATATGCGTGGGGAAAGTCCTGAGTCTGAGCGTGTCAACTAATTCCCTAGGGAGCAGGCTGGGGACACGGACCCCAGTCGTCGAGCATGAGTGTGCTCGTATCCTTTAACCGTTATTTCTCCGAGTGTTGTTGTAGCCAGGCCAGACCGTCTGATGGACAGAGGAGGACGCGAGCAACGAAGTACTCCCTGGGAAAAGGAAGGTAACGACATTGTGGCGGCCCACCGGTGCCTGGTCTGCTCTCGCTAATTGCCAGTGCAACAAATGCAGGAGCGCAGACCCAGTACGAGCGATATACGTGTTGTCTCTGTGAACATCCGGTGTTTCTGGACAACTGGTTTGTCAAGGACAAACCCCTGCTAATATTAATGACATGCATTTCTCCCGGACATTCTTCCGTTGTGGTCGAACATGGTATGTGCTTGTACACATTGCCCTGTCTAGAGTCTTTCATCTTGTGTTAGAGTTGTGCCCCCCCTCTGTGTACAACTATTGTCGGTATTACGACTCAGTGGGCAGCAGTCACTCGTGCTAACCCCGCGGTCCTTTTCCTGTTAACTTACATTCCATCTATTTCAAATAGATATGCAATTGGGTATCCAAGTCAAAACTTTGGACTCGGTCATGGCGGGATATCTAAACCCTTTTAGTGAGAATCAGCCAAGGGTTGCCACTGGCAGCAACACCTCTCCACTGGTCCTACCCCAATGTATACTGCAACGGCGTACCTTCGTCGTATTCATAGAGTGTAAGGTCTGTCTTCTCCTTTGCCCGTGCCTAGAGAACCCTCACAGGCCAGGACCGCATAAACTAGAGCTCATCATCCGCGGGTGCTTCCGCCATGTGGCCACTTCGTACTTCCCCGTGCACTCGCACGGTCGGTGTTGCGCACCTTCTCGCAGGGGCACGCGAACTAGCCAACCCAATCCACAGAAGTGAATCTCGACGCAGGGGAACGTGGCGGAGGGACATTGACTTTATTAGATGCCACCAACCGAATATATATCCGCGCCGGAGGCCGAGGTTCTGCAGATAACGGGATATTCAGACAATCGAGGTTAATCGCACCATGAGAACATCGCATCTCAATTACCGGAGCGGCATGCACTACAGTCGCGTGTGATGCTGAAGCCACATGTTATAAGTCTAATTGTCCGTGACGTCCGGCGACTTTGGAAGGTTTGAGAGAGGGAAACACATTACCCCTCTATATGAAATAGATAAGTACGCGCTTCGCTATTTGCAACTTTAGAGCGTGACTCTCATATCTTAGCATTATCGGACATCCTCACAACAATGAGGTGCAGAGTCCCCATGCAAATCGAACCGTCGGAGAAAATATCGGAATACCAGGTACGTTTGGGAGACTGAATTCCTTCCCCGCAACAAATACAGTCTTCGAAACTTCGCATCTTCGTGCCATGGGGGCTGCACGGCTGATTTCGGATGACTTCCATAACAGACCTGGAGACGGATAGGCACTGAACGAGCCGTGGCTCGGGATTTTGCGTCTTGATTGACTAGTAAGAACGAACTGCAAAACGGACGCTTCCAGAGGTCTGGGCACTCAAACTTCTGAGGAAGAGCCTCAGAAAGCAGTATAATGCAAACGAAGCCGACGAGCCGAGTTTGAGCTACCCGCTTCGTGTATCACCCGGGCTGCGGAGATGTTTCGTTTCATTGTGGTGGTCTGATTTGTGTGAGTCGCTCATATTATGTCTCCACGCCGTGGCTTCTAGTGGGGTCGGCGATTATTGCAAAGTCCCGATTGTAAGGCGTATATGCCTCGACTCAATGACGAACGCCTGCAATGATTTAACCTCAAGAGGCTGCTTTCATTTGTTGTGAGTGGATCATTGACTTGCGCATAAGTGATTGGTTCATGAAGCGAACGGATTCCTTGGGACTGAGAAAATGTCCGCACCAGCGATACGGAGCACTTCACGTGTCTTTACACAGCAATGGGACTCCACACCCAACGAGCAGTGAGAAACAAAATTTTCAACAATACACACGAATGTTATCAAAAACTTGCCGTGAACCCAAGGGTGGCTAGAAACGTGCGAGAGGTGGTTGAAAATACCAAAAGAGGCAATGGTCGAAAGGGAAGTTACCGTCTTCGCACCTTCCCGCCCGCCTGCTTGTCCTCCTGCCCCGCCCCGTTCGCTCGCTCTATTGTCCTACCCGCGAGTAACGATGTCCGAAATCCGTGACTGCATCACGCCCTTTGACATTCTTGCTCTCCGTGTCTTCCCTCATGGCCTCTATCCTTACTTCATAACATATACTAATTAACCGTGACTTCTTCCCCGGCTGAGCATCCCACCAGCCAACCAATTATTATATTTTCTGTACGCATGACCAAGCTATTAGTTCACGCACCATGCATTATCCTACATAGGGTGATGCCCCAATGGATGTTTTTTTTAAAGAAAAATAATATGAAGCTACAACTACTGTTCAGGCAAAAAATTAATCATCCTATGAATGCTATGTAGAGCTATGTAGAGCTATCAGTGTACATGGTGTTCATAGGATGGTTAATTTTCCCTGAATAACATGTAAGAGCAGACAAACCATGACCTATGGTGTGACTAACAGGTAAATATAATCATAGAGCAGGCCTTTTGTTTTAGGAGAGGCAGTTTTTCAATAATGACATTGCAATACCAGGCAAGTCTGTATATAGTGTTTATACCGTATATACCAGTCATACCTTGGCTACATGAGGCCCTGTCTCGTATCATTGGGACCACACAGATGTTGAATAGAATATGAGAATATGATTGTATGAGACTGTGTGCACTGTATATACTGTGTGTGCTGCTTGTATCATACATATGTGAGCCCTGGGATCATATCAGAGGTGCCAATATCATAGTGCACATATCACATATATTGCACATATTGCACATATTGTACATATCACATATAGGCTTGTAGTACTACTCAGGCTACTCTTGTACTACTAACCAGTCCTGAAAAATTGAAACAAGTATTAGGATAATTTTTACTACTAGTACTAGTCCTATTCATAGCACATGTAACTCATACTAACTAGTTGAAATTTGACCTGGTGCAGCCTGCCATGCCACCGCTGCCACCATTCCAAGCTGAGCCTGGCTTCCACTCAGGCTGGCAGTGATATGATCAACCACTCAAACTCTTCCTCACTGAGACTCTCATAAAATGAAACATCATCACTGACTGCTTTGAGAGAAATCAACATGTGAACACTAGGATGGCAATAGCATCAGTAAGCACACCACTGTTAAAACCCAGATTCATTCCCAGCTTTTCCGCTTTTCTCTGATATATTCCAATTCGTATTTCCAATTTACTCCACCTGTTTTTACTTATCCCCATCCCATCTATATTTAGTCATTCTTATCAAGATCTACATCTTTGGTCTTATGTCCATATTTATTTTTACCCCGATCCTGTATTCGCTCCGTTTTGGATTTCTGTGTTCATATCTTTCTGATTCAGATTTGTGTTCGTATCTTTCTGATTCGGATTTCTGTTCGTATCTTTCTGATTCAGATTTGTGTTCGTATCTTTCTGATTCGGATTTCTGTTCGTATCTTTCTGATTCAGATTTGTGTTCATATCTTTCTGATTCAGATTTGTGTTCGTATCTTTCTGATTTGGATTTCTGTGTTCGTATCTTTCTGATTCAGATTTCTGTGTTCATATCTTTCCGATTCGGATTTCTGTGTTCGTATCTTTCTGATTCAGATTTCTGTGTTTGTATCTTTCTGATTCGGATCGTATCAATTCATTATATATGACTCCTCCATGTACTTCGTTAGTCAGTTTGAATATTGACCCACCTTGACTCGATAACTTCTCCCTTCCACTTCTAAGTCTTATCTGACCTTCCGTTCTCTGACCCCTCTGATTTCCTTCAACTTCTCTGACATCTTGACATCTGAAATACTAGGAGATGAAGGATCCAAGAGGGCACAACCTATAAGCTGACATCCATACAATTTCAATCCTGACCTGAAACCCGAACTCCAACATTTCCAACGAATCCCGACACCCAACAAGAAGAAATCTAGTTCTTAACAGTATATTCAAACTGAAACTCTTGATCCATTCACTATGCCTTCTACCAGATCCCATACTGTCACCAGAAACACAAACCCTGGATCTATCCCCCCGAATGATGAACTGGAAGATGACCCCAGTGACGACGACAACACCAACAACGACAAGGACAATGATGATGATGATGAAGAAGATGATGGGAAGGCTATGCTAAAAGCTTTGAAACAGATAGCCAAGCACATGGGAACACTGAATAAAGGTCAAACCGGAAAAACCAAACTCCGCAAACCCGACACCTTCGATGGATCAGATTCCCAAACACTCCATCCTTTCCTCCTTCAATGCAAACTCCACTTCTGCGACCATCCTCAGACCTTTTCCAGTGACGAAGTGAAAGTTACTTACACTATCTCTTTTTTGAAAGGGACAGCTTTAGATTTTTTTGAGCCTGAACTCTTAGACGACAATGCCTTCCAAGACCCGCCCTGGCTTACAAGCTATCGGGACTTCACGCGGTACTCTGAGAGAATTTTGGAGCCTATGATCCCGTTGGCAATGTGGAAACTGAACTCGACAATCTCCAAATGTACGACAACCAACGCATCACAAAGTTTATCGTAGAATTCAACCGCCTCGCCACTAGAGTCAACTGGGGCGATGCTGCCCTTTGTAGGAGTTTTTACACTAAACTTCCTGATTGTATTGAAGATATTCTTGCAACCTGGGACAAAGCTGACACGCTTCCAGAGCTCCGACAACTCACACAAACCATTGACAGCCATTATTGGGAATGACGAGGCGAGGTCAACTGGGCCACCACTTCCAACAATAACTACTCTGGTAACAGCAACAAATCAGACAAGCAAGAATCCCAATCGAACCAATCACAGAAGAGGACAAACAACAACAACAGTTTGGCTTCCGCCTCTTCTACCAAACCTCAGTCCTCCACACCAAATTTCTGCAAAACTCCGGATATCTCCAACATACTCGGAAAAGATGGAAAACTAACCCAGCAGGAGAGACAGTGACGTATGGTCCAGAACCTTTGCATGTTCTGTGGGAAACCTGGGCATATCGCAAAGGACTGTCCACGATCAACCTCCCTTAATGCTCAATCAAAGGCTCAAGCAGCCTCCACAATTTTGAGCAAACCCGAGTCCAAGGCCAAACCTGCAGCCATTACAGATTCAAAAAAATAATAAGCAGCTCTGAGACCTCTGCACAGACCCAGAGCTGTGTTGATTCCATCTGTGCATCTTCTGAGGTTCGACTCAACACTTCCGCTCTTTCAAAATCCGATTCTCTTACTATACGACTGACTTCTGACATTATTCTGAATACTAACATTCAAGCTCTCATGGACTCCAGTTCCACTCACTGTTTTGTAGACTCAGCATTTGCTTCCAAGCTTCTGCTGGAGTTCCACAACATTCCGCAGATCCCACTAAAGCTTTTCGATGGCACTTCTAACATCTCAATCACACAGACTCTCGATATGCCAATCCGCTTTCTGTCTGGCAAAAATCAGGTTGTTGCTATGTATGTAACACTGCTTGATTCTAGCTGCTCCATCATGCTAGGACACAACTGGCTCACCCGCTACAATCCATTGATTGACTGGGTATTGAGTAGTATATCGTTCCACACTCCTCAGCAGCAAAATTCAATTCCAACGTCACTCTCTGTGAGATCTGCTGCTGCGGTCTCTGGAATCCTGAAATCCGATTGCGTGGACACCCCTCCAACATCTGAACAAGACTCACCTATCGACCTAGTCCCTGCTTCTGAGTTCACTCCCCTGTGCAAACTAGATAACAAGGAGATCTTTCAGTTATGCATATTTCCGAAAGGAAGATCCGCTTTCATCATTGACGCTTCCCCGAATCCTGATCTGACAGCCAATCTCGATGGTGTTCCATCAGAATATCACGAGTTTTCTGACGTCTTCAGCAAGAAGAAAGCAGAAATCCTCACCAATCATTGACCATACAATCTCAAGATTGACCTGATATAGGGAGAGAGTCCCCCCTTGGGAACCATTTATTCCCTATCTCCAGTTGAGCTAGAAACACTCCGAAAGTTCATTGACGAGGCACTAGCCATAGGATTCATCTGCCCTTCACTTTCTCCACACGGTGCTCTGGTACTATTCTTGAAGAAATTGGGTGGACTCCAACTTTGTATTATTTTCCACGGTCTCAACAAGATCACCAAAAAAGACCGATATCCACTTCCCCAACTTTCCAACCTTCTGGAAAGCCCTGGAAAAGCGCAGATTTACAGCAAAATCGATCTCTGACATGCTTACCATTTAGTCTGCATTAGAGAGGGTGACAAGTGGAAAACCACTTTCAGGACCCGATACGGTTCCTTTGAATGGTGTGTTATGCCCTTCGGTCTCACTAACGCACCAGCCGCTTTTCAGCGATTCATGAACAATATATTTAGCAACATGCTTGACATTTCAGTCCTCATCTATTTGGATGACATCTTAGTCTATTCCAACAACCTGAAAGAACATGAAGAACATGTCTGCGAAGTTCTCCGACATCTCCAAAAAAACCGACTTTATGCAAGGTCCGACAAATGCGACTTCCACAAGACAATGGTGGAATGTCTTGGATACATGCTCTCTCCGGAAGGGCTTTCCATGGCAGACGACAAGGTCAAAGTAATTCAAGAATGGCCCAAACCCTGAAAAGTAAAATACATCCAATCCTTCCTAGGTTTTGCAAACTTTTACCGACACTTCATTCATAATTACTCCGACATCGCAATTCTGCTTACCTGACTCACTTGGAAATCCGTAAAGTGGAACTTCTCTGATGAGTGTCGGAAATCCTTTGAAACACTTAAGAAAGCCTTCACCACAGCTCCGATCCTTACACACTGGATTCCCAATTGTCAACTCATCGTGGAAACTGATGCTTCGGACTACACCCTCGTGGCAATCCTCTCCATCATTTCTCCAGAAGATGGCAAAATTCACCCCGTAGCTTTTCATTCCAGAACTTTCACTGCCCCGGAATTAAACTACGACGTTCATGACAAGGAATTACTCGTGATTTTTGAAGCTTTCAAGATTTGGTGACATTACCTTGGAAGGTTCTGGTTCCACCATTGATGTTGTAACCGATCACAAAAACCTCGAATATTTCACTACCACCAAGCTTTTAATGTGATGACAAGTATGATGGTCAGAATACCTATGTCAGTTCAACCTTGTTATCCGATTCCGACCTGGGAAACTCAGAACAAAACCTGACTCTTTAACTAGACGATGGGATGTCTATCCTAAAGAGGGGAGTAGCGACTATGCCAGCGTTAACCCGCACAATTTCCATCTGGTTTTCACTAACGAACAACTGTCATCGTCCCTCCGAGCCACATCCCTTAATGTCACAATCCTCTGCGCAGTTACCATCATGGATTTCGAAAAACTTCATGAAGAAATCCAACAATCCATCTCCTCCAATTCCGCAATTTCCAACTATCCTGCAAATCCCCCAACACCCCGATGGTCAGTTGATCTTCAAGGACTCCTCTGTCTTGACAACCAAATCTACATTCCCAACGTTAATGACCTCCGACTCCACATTCTACAATATTTGCACAAT
The DNA here is from genome assembly GCA_015039355.1 of Ramaria rubella. Lineage (NCBI taxonomy): Eukaryota > Fungi > Basidiomycota > Agaricomycetes > Gomphales > Gomphaceae > Ramaria > Ramaria rubella. The sequence goes on along the minus strand of MU134368.1, from coordinate 40,792 downwards.
CACCAAATCTCCGGACATTTCGGACAAAACAAGACACTCAGCAACATCCAACGTGAATATACATGGCCAAAACTCTGTGACTTCATTATCTCTTATGTCAAATCCTGTACAACATGTATGCGATCAAAATCCCAACGACACCGGCCTTATGGATTCCTTAAGCATTTGCCAATTCCGCCAAGACCATGGAATTCCATATCCTTGGATTTCATTGAGCTGCTTCCACTTTCATCGGGTTATGACAGCATCCTCGTTATCATTGACAGACTCACGAAACAAGCGATATTCATTCCAACAGTCACAACGATCACTTCTTCAATGCTCACTCAGCTTTTCGTTCTCCACGTCTTCTCCAAACATGGTGTTCCGATGCACATTACCTCCAATTGAGGTTCTGAATTCGTGTCTTCCTTTTTCCGTACACTCGGAAAGGCGCTAGACATGAATCTCCATTTCACCTCTGGATATCACCCCGAGAGCAACAGACCAACCGAACAAACGAATCAGACTCTTGAGCAATACCTTTGCATTTATTGTAACTATCAACAAGACAATTGGGCTGAACTTCTTCCAATCACAGAATTCACCTATAACAACACTCCGAACGTGACAACAGGAGTCTCCCCGTTCTTCACTAACAAAGGTTACAATCCCGACATTTCCGTCCATCCCGAATGCGATCTCATTTCATCCTGTGCGAAAGATTTCACAGTTGACTTAGACGAACTCCACCAGGAACTCTGAAAGAGAAAATCCGACATGCAATCCCAATACGAGGAACCCGCAAACAAGAAACGTTTTCCAGCCCCAGACTTCAAAGTAGGTGACAAAGTCTTCGTCAAAGCCGAATTTTTCCGCACAACCCAACCTTCAAAGAAACTCGCCGACAAATACCTCAGACCTTTTGATATCATCACACCCACAGGTACCAGTAATCAAGCCTTCATTCTCCGATTACCTGACAGTATGCATGCTGTTCACCCATCTTTTCACATCTCCATGCTAGAACCTGCAACTCTGAATGAAATCCCAAACCAAATACAGCCTCCGCCTCTGCCAGTTATTATCGAAGGCAAACCCAAATACGAAATCGACAAAATTCTGGACTCCAAGATAGACAATCACTGACGTTGCAAGATACAATACTTGGTATGCTGGACGGGTTATCAAGGCACCAATGAGGAAACCTCGTGGATTCCTGCTACGGAATTAGGCAATGCCTCGGAAATCGTTGAAGACTTTCATAACAAATATCCCAATAAACCCAGTCCAATTCTTCCTTAACTTTTTCTTTCCCTTTCCGATTTTTTCCTATATTTTCCATGTTCATTTGTCTAAATTACATTTCCATCTGTTCCAAGAAATTCCACTTTGTGTCCGCACTCAACTCTGATTCAATTTTCCAATTCCATTTCCCATATTTCATCCCTTTCCATTTCCTCCATCCTTAATTCCAATTCCCACTCCTGGTGCTGAACCATCCTTTGTACCCATGAGGTCAGAATCTGCGTCTCCTCGGAATGTGTCCGCATGGAACTTGTGTGATGATTGACAGATTTCCACAACTCTCGGATTTCCTTCACAAGCAACTCCACTGTTCCTCCCTCACCCATATCCACACCTTTCACGACTTCTTCTGCAAATACCAATGCTCCCGGTTGATGGCACATCCTCCCATCCTTTGTGCATTCATCGCATGTCCCATTCTCTCGTTCCACTATCGGTGAACAAAAAATATCCCAAACTTGACATCCCACACAACAATACTGTTCGTGTCTGACCTGATTAATCGCAGATTTGTGAGCCCTCTTACAGGCAATGGTTCTATCCACCACATCGCTTTTTCTTCCCTGAGATTTTTCCTCCGATTTCTTGTCGGCCTTTCTCTCCTCCTTTTCTGCCTTTTTCCACTCCAACCTTCTCCACTCCAATTTCTTTGCCACTTCTTTTTGCAACTCCGAAATCTCGCAAATCTGTGCCTCTAAATCATTTTCCGACCCCAAATCATCTTCGGAAATCAGATCCTCAAGCAAGATAATCGGTGGCATCGACATTTAGCTCAGGAGGGAGTAGGGATAAAAGATCAGGAGACTGATAAGTCGAACCCCATCCATCACTCTTATATATCACATTAGGGGTCTTGCTTAATCATCGAACCAAACCTCCCACGCTGATCTTAGGCCTTGAGGGCTCGGCCTTGATTAGGAGATACTGTTAAAACCCAGATTCATTCCCTGCTTTTCTGCTTTTCTCCGATATATTCCGATTTGTATTTCCGATTTACTCCACCTGTTTTTACTTATCCCCATCCCATCGATATTTAGTCATTCTTATCAAGATCTACATCTTTGGTCTTATGTCCATATTTATTTTTACCCTGATCCTGTATTTGCTCCGTTTTGGATTTCCGTGTTCATATCTTTCCTATTTGGATCGTATCAATTCGTTATATATGACTCCTCCATGCACTTTGTTAGTCAGTTCAAATATTGACCCACCTTGACTTGATAACTTCTCCCTTCCACCTCTAAGTCTTATCCGACCTTCCATTCTCCAACCCCTCTGATTTCCTCTGACTTCTGAAATACTAGGACATGAAGGATCCAAGAGGGCACAACCTATAAGTTGAAGCCGACATCTGTATGATTCCAATCCTGACCCAAAACCCGAACTCCAACATTTCCAATAAATCCCAACACCCAACAAGAAGAAATCTAGCTTTAAACAACCACTTTGTTATAATAGCAGAGAAAAGAAACTTGTGAGATTCATCTAGGTGAGATACAGTGAAGGCTTGCAATGAGTCCATGTATGTGGTGTAGTGCACATTGTAGCCCTCCATGCCAACTGTGTTCCAGTGTGTGGTGATGTTCTAAGCTCAAGTTCAGTGTATAGAAAAATGAAGAACTTGAAATGAACATTGACAACTTGTACTCACTGTTGAAACTCCCCCATTTTTCATGCTTACAGTCTGATACTGCCAGTGAAGAGACAAGTTCAGTTCACCAGCCAGGGCTGCCAGTGTGTGGCAGTGACTCTGATTTGAGTAGTATTACCCAACATTATTCATCCCTGAGTGAGAACATTGCCCTGAGACTGGTTACAAGGGTCTAGGAGAACCTATCAGGATAGAGCTGACATACATCACTGGTATGTCTCTCACATGAGTCACTGCTCACCTCCCTGCCTCCCCCACCTTGCAATTCAACATTAGCCAACAGCTGTGTTGCATGAGTGTTAGGAACATGTGCCGGATTTGACATCGGACTGTTAGGGTTCGCCGGATTTGACGTCAGGGTCAGATTTGGTCGGAGCTCTCCTTGACCGAGGTCGGTAGTCGCAATATTTGGGAATGCGCGGAAATACTGGACAACTCAGAAGTCGGAGATCCGAAGACTGATCTCCATGGGTGTTGGCTTCAACTTATGGGTTGCGCCCTCTTGGATTTCTAGTGCCCTGGTATTTCGGACTGAAGACCGGAGTGTTATCGGGTTTCTGATTGATTGGGTCTATTTGGAAAGTCAGTGCCAATGATGCGTTGAGACTTATCGGAGATGAGCGGGGGCTTCAGGTATTTGGAAATGGAATAGTCAATGTGGATGGGTAGGAGTAACGATAAATCAATATCAAGTAAAGACTAGCTTTTATGGAAGGCAAGTGTAATCAAGGAGGGTTTAGGACATCAGATGAGGTAGGGTCAGAATGATCAGGATGATCGGAGTGATCGGAATAATCAGAATAGTCGGAATAATTGGAATACCGAACAAGGTTTGAAGGCCTTGTTGCAGGTAGAAGCTTGGAGCGATGAAGTGTAATAAAGGTTGAATGATAGAGGATGGGTGGAATGTGTCAAGATGTTACGAGTTGTTATTGGAATAACAAGTTGAGGTAATGAGGTATGAAAGGTGCGAGATGTGGAAAGGTATAAGATATAGGATATAAGAGATAGAAGGTGATGCGAGAGATAGTGACACGAAAGGTAGTGAAACAATACGATACGACACAATATGATACGATTTACAAGCTAAAGAAGCTTCGATGAAGAGAAACATATTTAAGACATGTGGGATTCCGAAATCGGGAACGGAGATCAGGGTGCGTGATACAGAGTTCCGAAGTCAGAGCAACTACGGGAATCAAGATAAGACATACAGGGTGATATCAAGATAGAGCTGTGACTAAGAATAATAATGGGGACATGTCGGAAATAAGCGGAAAAGGCATATGGGAATACGTGAAACATTGGAATAACACGGGTCGGATCTGGGATCTAACAGTATCTCCCTTTTACAGCCAAGCCCTCGAGGCTGATTACACTATTGAATACCATGGGAAGTTTTGGGTGTCGGTTATCCGTAAAGGCTGAGATCTTGGATCGGACATATATATAGGAGAAAACACTTTGTGAAAACGCAAATCGCTTTTGATCCCCTACCACCACCACCCAAGCCAAATGCCATCACATTCCAAGTTGTTGTCGCCCACCCACTCCGTCATCAAAGTCAGCTCCGGCGAAGAACTCGCCACTGAAGTGAGGGAGTACAAGTGGAGGAGGGCGGAGTTGGAGGCCAAAATGCGGAAAAGGGCAAAGGCGAAGCAGAAGAAGCAGGAGAGGGAGGCGGCGGAGCAGTGGGAGTGGGAGCGGAAGGAGAAGGAGGAACAGGAGAGGAAGGAGCAGGAAGAATGGAATCGGAGAGCGAAGGAGAAAGAGGAGGCGGATTGGAGGAAACGGAAGGAGGAGGCAGATCGGGGAAACGGAAGGAGGAGGCAGATCGGCGGAAAGCTGAGTCAATGTGGGCGGTGCGGGAGGAGTTGAGGTGGGAGGAGGCCCGACTCAACATGTTTTCAGTAAGTCGGATTTTTTTTCTATGTGTTGATTGATGGATTGACAGAAAATTGGATTAGCCAGAGAAGGTCGACCGGAATCCCAAAGGTGGCTCGGAATTCGTCAGAGGCCGCAAATGGCGTCTTGAGGATGTGTGGTCAGAGGCCGACGACTTCGATGATAGGTGCGTGCTCTGTCGGACGCAGGGGTTGGAGTGCGTCGACGAGGAGCAGAGAACCAGAAAGTCATGGAAGCGGGCCTGCATAGGGTGTCAGAACGACCGGAAGAAGTGTACTCGGCCAGGTGACGTGGATTTTGTGGCAGAGATGGTGGGGAAGTCATCATTACTGGCGTCCAGGCGGGTTCGGGCAGAGAACATGGAGGCTGGACCAGGACCAGCAACAAAAAGGCATCAGGCGGAAGCGGTCGTGGATCGGGACGGGGTGGTGTCATCGGGGAAAGGTAAAGGAAAGGAGCGGACGATGGAGGACAATGTGGAGGACGAGGTGGAGGTTGCAGGGCTCGCAGCGGAGGTCTGCAGGCTCCAAAAGACAATCCATTCCCTCATGAAATGGCTCCGTTACAACATGGAGGGAATGGCGACCTTCAACGATACGTTGAAGAAGTCGCACCGGATAGCAGGGATCAAGTTCAAATTCTGGAAGAAGCGGTGGGAGGCGTACCACGGGGCGTCAGTGCCGCAACCGGAGTTGGGCTCGGAAGCCGAGTCAGAAAATGAGGACAGAAACATCGGGCCGCAACCGGAATTGGAGAAGATGGCGGACAAGGGGAAGGGGAAAGCGAAGGAGGCGGACGATGTTGGGATGGATGTTGATGTCATCCCTGAGATACCAGAAAAGGAGGTTCCGGAGGAGGAGGTTCCAGAGGAGGCAGAGATCGGCCAGAAACCGGAGGTGGAAATCGGCCAGGAACCAGAGGCGGGAATTGGTCAGGAGGCAGTGAATCCAGGAGATGCGGATTCAGAGAAACAAGTGGAGGAGGAATCAGGGAAAATGGCAGGGCTTGACCTGGAGGTCAATGGGCTGGAAGAGGAAATGATGCAGTGAATAGGAGTCGGAAGGTGAAAAGTAACATAATAAATTGGAGGAATTTCGGTGAAGTAGTGTAGAAAGGTTTAGACAATGAAGTAATTTCTTGTTGGTTTAAGATCGGAAAAAAATGAAATGATCGGAAAAAAGAAAAGCTCGGAACAACGGAAATGATCAGATCAATGAAAATGATTGGAGAAACGGAAAACTTGGAAAGACGAGAAACAGTGAATCAAGGATGTTTGAAGTTCAAGGGTGTTGGAGAATCGGGGAAGTCGGAACTGGACAAATGTTGGGATTGACTCGGGATCGGAATTGGACATGTAAGAATCATGAAGAAGTTGAGAGGGTCATAGATGTCAAAGGAATTCTGGAATTGCAGGATGTAAATAGTGACTTAGGAGGAACGAAAAATTGAAGCGCTGGGTTGGAAGTTGTCGGAAAAGATCGGAGTCGGCGTAGGGGATTGCAATGGGTAAACTGTCAACATAGTGGCTACTCCCCCTTTAAGGTAGACGTCCCATTGTCTACCTCAAGTGTTGGAAGGTCGGTGAGGAGTTGGAGTGTCGGAGGACCAAAGGATTCATCGGAAACGTATTGGCTTTTCTAAGGAGATGAACAGTGTCTTCTTGGAAAATTTCTTGATAGTGGTCTTGATGTTGTCTGGTTGAAATCATTGCAATCACAGATTTCCTGAGAAATTCCGAGAATATTGGAAGTTCAAACTTAAAAAGGGATAAGAGGAGTGAATCGGAATTTTCAGGATTTCGGAGGACTGTTTGCAAGGCAAACAGAGTGAGGAAGAACATGTAGGAAAGAAAAGGGTGTAGGAAAAATAGGAATTGAAATGTTTTGGTGGAGTTGTCGGTTGTTTTTTGGAAGCATTGGTAAGGTACTTGATGTTTGGCCTGGAATATTGTCCTAAAGGTTGAAGAGTCGGAATCAGAAACGTCAGTCAGAGGATGTACGGATGGTGCATTCATGGATACGAGGGGTTTAACAGCGCCTTTCGAAAGGAGATCGTTATTGTTTCCGAAGGCAGTTTGTCGGTTATTGTCCCATAACACCGAAATCAGTATTGATGACTAGACTTAGAGTCGGAGTAACTGCGTTGTATCTTGAATAGTTGGATTCGGAAGTCTGGAAATTGGAGGTTGTAAAGCTAAATCTTAGACGTGGAAGGATGTCTTTGAGGAAGATTCGGTGTTTGGGCTTGGAGATTGTCCTGGGGTGTTCTTGAGGAAGTACAGACGTACTGTGCAGAATGTATTGGATGAAATCCTATAGCTAGAGTTCTCGAGGTGGTTCTGGCAGAACTAGATGTAAAGAAAAATGATTTTTCCAAAGTGAGATTCTCTCCCTCCGATGGATGTGATCTTGTCGGAGTATGTAGTGGAATATTGATGATCACTTGTCAGGAATTGGAAGAATTGATGTAACGGATTTTCCTATCAGAAATGTACTGAAGTTTCCACATCATTTTTGCGAGTTGAGGTTTCAACAAGCATTGATGTTGGATGTTTATGGCAGGTCAGGGGATGTCGCAGCAAAGTTGGATTTCGGAGATTTGGAAAAACGCAGATTGCAGGTTTCCTGAAGACATGTCATAGAATCTTCTTGTTAAGGAGTGTGGAACTAGATACTACCCAATACCCTGTCAATCAACGGATTGTAGTGGGTGGGTTAGTGGCGTTCCCAGCACATCGGAACAATTAGAAACAAGTGTTGTTATACGTAATGTAATAGCAACTGGATTTTTTGCTTGATGGGAGGACATGATTGGTGTGGATCGCCTACTGGGTGTTGTGACAAAATGTCATTGGTGATGGAAGAGATGGAGACTGGTGGAAAGCGGGAATCTGAAAGGATGGTGTTTAAACCTAAAGATCGGTTGAAACTGTTTGGAAGGGCGATATTTGGAGTTTAGGTGGAATTGTTGGAAGTACAGGGGGTGTTTTCGGAAAGCATCTGTGGTGTTCTCGGTAAGGCACAATGAGATGTGAACGCAGATTCATGCTCGAGAGTCTTTGAGCTGTCAGTTTTGGAGATTCGGAAGGTCCTCTAAAGGGACCGTGATGTTGGAATCACCTATCGTGACAGTTGTGGTTTGGGATTTTGCTTTCCTGGCAAAGGATGATGACCTCGGGCATTCTTTCACCTTATGACCAGGTTTTCCACAGTAGAGGCATAACTTTTGATCAATGTGTCGTTGTCTCTCCTGTAGTACTAATTTGCCGTCTTGTCCGAGGATGTCGGAAAGTTTCGGTGTCGGCGAAGTCGGGGTTTGGTCAGAAATTGCTGCCGTGTATTGTGAGTCATTATCACAAGGATGGTTGGAAGTCGCATTGTCAATGCCGCTCGGAATTGGGTCGGATTTGAAGTCTTCGTTTGTGAGGCACTTGTTGAGAAGACTGGGGTACTCGTGAACGTTCGATGGGTTGACGACATTTTCGGTAGATCTGTTGGTGTCGTCCAAATCAAGTGTTTGAATTTGGGTGTCGGAAGACATTATAGAAATCAAGAGTGTCAGCTTGTAAATACTGTTAGGAACGTGTGCCGGATTTGATGTCGGACTGTTAGGGTTCGCCGGATTTGACGTCAGGGTCAGATTTGGTCGGAGCTCTCCTTGACCGAGGTCGGTAGTCGCAATATTTGGGAATGCGTGGAAATACTGGACAACTCAGAAGTCGGAGATCCGAAGACTGATCTACACAGGTGTTGGCTTCAACTTATGGGTTGCGCCCTCTTGGATTTCTAGTGCCCTGGTATTTCGGACTGAAGACCGGAGTGTTATCGGGTTTCCGATTGATTGGGTCTATTTGGAAAGTCAGTGCCAATGATGCGTTGAGACTTATCAGAGATGAGCAGGGGCTTCAGGTATTCGGAAATGGAATAGTCAATGTGGATGGGTAGGAGTAACGATAAATCAATATCAAGTAAAGACTAGCTTTTCTGGAAGGCGAGTGTAATCAAGGAGGGTTTAGGACATCAGATGAGGTAGGGTCAGAATGATCAGGATGATCGGAGTGATTGGAATAATCAGAATAGTCGGAATAATTGGAATACCGAACAAGGTTTGAAGGCCTTGTTGCAGGTAGAAGCTTGGAGCGATGAAGTGTAATAAAGGTTGAATGATAGAGGATGGGTGGAATGTGTCAAGATGTTACGAGTTGTTATTGGAATAACAAGTTGAGGTAATGAGGTATGAAAGGTGCGAGATGTGGAAAGGTATAGGATATACGATATAAGAGATAGAAGGTGATGCGAGAGATAGTGACACGAAAGGTAGTGAAACAATACGATATGACACAATATGATACGATTTACAAGCTAAAGAAGCTTCGATGAAGAGAAACATATTTAAGACATGCGGGATTCCGAAATCGTGAACGGAGATCAGGGTGCGTGATACGGAGTTCCGAAGTCAGAGCAACTACAGGAATCAAGATAAGACGTACAGGGTAATATCAAGATAGAGCTGTGACTAAGAATAATAATGGGGACATGTCGGAAATAAGCGGAAAAGGCATATGGGAATACGTGAAACATTGGAATAACATGGGTCGGATCTGGGATCTAACAATGAGACACTCCATCTCAGTGATTCTGGTGCCCAAAAGAATGTTGGAAGGTGGATTTGAGTAGTGATTGGTATGGGTAACCACGAGTTCCCTGCTGGCTGGGTATGGGTTTGGCTGGGTACGCCACAGGTATGGGCCAGCAATCTCTGCTGGCCTTCACCACTACCTCCTCCTACAGCTGCCAGCATCCACGCAGCCCCCGTCCACATGCACGCCGCCAATGCCATCCCCATCCGTGCGCACACCACCACTTGGCACACACCACCCCCATCCACATGCAGGCCACCCCCATCCACGTGCATGCCACCACCACCTCACGCCACCCCACGCCCTCTATCGCATCCACACCCGCACCCACACCCTTCGTCACCACAACACCCCCACCAAGCCTGCATGTACACATGCGTGAGCATGGCGACGTCCCACCCAAACCTGGGGATACCCATACCTGTAACCCTCACAGGTTACGTGTACCCATGCAGATCACTAGATTTGAGAGGGCCCCAGGCTTGAGGGGTTACCACATAGTAGTACTAGTAGTCTAGTAGTCTGAGTCTGAGTCATTTAGCACTGCTAGTGGCACCAACTTGAAGCTAAAACCACTAAGTAATATATTTATTAACCTGTTATTAGTAACTTAATAGTAGTTGTATCAGTAATGACAAGTGAGTGAGTATGAGTAATATAAATTCAGGCCTTTGATATATATGGTCTCATACTGTATATATTGTGTCTATGCTACATATCCTCCTGGATTAGTGCATATCACACATACCATCCTGGATGGATATGTACCATTTAGACACCTGTGCCTGTTGATAAGCATGATACTCAAAGCACCTACTACTCTATAAAAGATGCTCACACAACACGCACCTATCTCCATCATCTGTTGTGCTACCTCCAGTCTGACAGACACATCATCTCCACATTAATTCTATTTTCATCAATTCTATTTCAATATGCCATCCAGCACTGCCACCACACTCTCCCATGATTCTTTACAGACAACCACAAAGCCAGACATACATGTTGGACCATGAATAGAACCTTCAAACCAACTTTCTCCCCTCAATGCTCATTTATCCAACCCTCCTCCATATGTCACATATTGTTGGTATTATCCTCTTTACATTGAATCTCCTGAAGGTTCATTCTGAATATTCCCCTCATATCCTCCTTTTCATGTTCACAACTGCAACCCTGTCTTCCATGCACCCTTCCACATCATTGGTTTTGACCCAAATTATGAACCAGTAAATGGTTGGCATTGTATTGTCCTCAGGAACTATTGGGACACCAAAGAGCATGGCCCAGGCACAGAGATTTGTTACAGTTATGTCCCCAAGTACTTCATCAATTCTGACTCATCTTTGTTCCCCTTCTGGAGGAGATTCATATCCAAGTGTCATGATTGGTTCACATGTTTCTGAATTGCCACCAACTCAAGTCATTCACTTACTCATCCTTGGAGATATTTGACAATCAACTGGAATCCAATTGGACAGACATGACTCATTTTTTCTCACATGACTCACTTGCTTCTTTGTTGTACTTCTAGTTCCAATTGTTCCACATGTTCTATTGTCTGTGACTCACTTCTGTTCTATTCTTGGCTTTCTTTTCCAATTTTCTGCCATATTTTCTTTCATTTCTTTGACCACATGATTCATTTCTCCATTCCATTACAAACCAACTTTCTATAAAGCTTTTCTTCTTCTCACCATTTGTCATCCTTGATGTCTGCTGTTGAGGACATTGTTGTATGGCATACTTGCATTGTCTGTTGTTCTGCTCATGGATATAAAGGCCTTTTCACCAATTCACTTGAATTCACTTGAATTCACTTGTCTAAGTCTCAAGTCTACTGCTATGTCTACTTCAAGGCCAGCTTTCTCAGTTGTTATACAATTGAATTTTTCTGTTGTATCTCATCTTTACTTATGTCATCATATTACATTGTCATCATCATCATTGTTTTTGTTCTACCTTTGTTACCATTGATAGCAAAGCACACTGAGCCAAACACCAGCATTAGTAACCATGCAACAACAACACCATTACCCACTGTCTTCTGGCAAAGTGTAAAACTTATGTGTTTACTTGCTTCACACAAATCAGACTGAGCCAATATAATGTATTGGTGTCTGCAAGCGTGTGTGTGGTTACAAGTAAGGATAGTTCTGCTTATCTAAGCTACTTGTGAACAAATATACAGTTGTCCATACTGTATCTACAAAAACCTCTAGTGGATGGCTTATATAAAACATCTCACAAGCCACCATTGTGTCTTGTACAATCTGAGAAGTAGCATATATGCTACTCTGAGGATGTACTTTCTTACAGTAGGCCAAGAACCTGGTATGGTGTGAATTACATAGCAAACAAACTCAGTCTCATTGATGTTACCTCCAGCCAGGTTGACTCTATTGTAGTGTTGCTGCAGCTCAGCTAGCAGGCTTAATGGCTAGCCAAGCTGCAGCTACAGCTCAAAGCCAGGGTCAAAACCCTGAGCTGAAGCTGAAGCTAGTCGCCTTCAACTGACTAACCAGCTTGTGGCTAGTAGTTGGCTACATGTGGCTAGCCAAAGCTGAGCACCAGCGTTGGGAACATTGGCTGGCAGCCAACATTGCCAACACTCGACCTTGTGATCGGTGCAGCAATGGCTGCACTGGGGACCGCTGGTGCACCAGCAAGGCACTCACAGTTATTACTGAATGTGCCTTGTGCTCTATCCACATGGATGGAATAGAGCACCAGCGTTGGGAACATTGGCTGGCAGCCAATGTTGCTTATTTAAGCGCCCATGTTTATGTATTGGGATTGGAATCCAATCCCATTATGTAACCATGGCATTCATTCTTCATTTTCACTCACACAAGTGCCCACATTATGTAACAGTATTGGATTCCAATCCCATTATATAATTGTTGTATGTGTGGGCGCTTATTTGCGTACTCCTTTAGGTAGTTATCACAGCAGTGGGAACCTCAGGCTTTTCTCTTCGGATTCCCATCTGCCAGGTGTGTATCCTTGTATGTAGTCTTCTGTGAGCTTATATATCTTCGGATTCCCATCTGCCAGTGCCTAGTGTGATATTCCACTGCACCTGGAGGTTGCCCTTATAGTCAACCATGGGAGTAGATTATAGGACATATGCTTGCAGACTTGTTGACAGAATGTTGATGTTGAAATCCAAGTCTATATGGACCCACAAGGTTCAATGATTACATAGTCAGGCAGGATGTGTCCTCTTTTCTCAGTTGTTTATTTACACTGCGAAAAGAGGTACGTCTAGTAATACTTAGCTCAGACTCAGAATACTGATGTACATAACCTAGACTGACTCACTAGTCTAGGTAACTTATGTAAGTTGTTTATTTACACTGCGAAAAGAGACTGACTCACTAGTCTAGTCTCAATAGGTTATGGGCCCTGGCTTGTGCTACTAAAACCATCAGTCAAAACACGCTAATAACGTACATCAATATGTCATCAGATCTCATCATCAAGTTTTCTTTGAAGATTGAGAAGCTAAAAGAAGGCGGATGGACAAAATGGTCGCGGGAAGTCACAATGGCACTCCGAGCACAGAGAGGCTGGAAATACATTGATGGATCCACCCCCATGCCAACAGACGTAAAATTACAGGCAGATTGGAAGGAAATCAATGACCAAATTGTTGGTGCACTCAGGATCATTGTGGATCCACTGCTACAATGCAAACTCATGAGCATAATGGATGCACCAAGTGCATGGAAGAAACTGAAAGAGAAAACGCAATCAACTGGAATAATAGCAAAACTTGAAAACATGCAAGCAGCAATCCGAGGGCGTTTTTTGGCTGACACACCATTTAGTGTGACAATTGCCAACATCCATGATTGGTTAGCAGAGATCTTTGACCTGAACCCACCAAAACAAGAAGAGTGGTTAATAATACTCCTGTTAAATGCACTCAGTGATGGCGATTTTGATTGGTCAAGGAAAGACCTACTTTCTCCATGACAAATCCGAAGGTACAGCTGACCTTCCAAGATGTCATTGAACATCTTGAGACGGAATCAAGGGAATCAGTACAGACAAAAAATGAAGAATCTGTCATGGCCACAAGGATGGGGAAATCGAAACATAACAGAAAAGGAAAGACAAAATGTGGAAACTGCGACCACACTGGACACACCACTGACAAGTGTTGGGTGAAGGGAGGAAAAGGAGCATCAAGTGCTCCTGATTGGTGGAAGAAGAAACAGAAGCCTGAAAAGGCAAATGCTGCAGACACTGAAAGTGGATCAGAGTCAGCAGCAATTGCAGTTGGGACACCGCCAAACACAATAAACAACCTGTTCGTGGACAGGCTGTACAACAGTTACCTGTCTTGCATGGCACTGGAAGGTGCCACTCAGGAGAACGTATCTACAGTGTGGATAAAATTACAGGTTGATGGTGATGCAACACCGTTCTTCTTGGATACAGGAGCAACAAGTCACTGCTCACCTATCAAAAGTGACTTCATTGACTTAGAACCAATAGAGCCAAGAAGTGTCAGGGGTGTTAATGGAGTGTCAATTCCTGCAATTGGCTGAGGGAAGATTCTCCTTCGCTGTGGAAAAGGGAGAAAGATAACACTACATGATGCCTTATATGTGCCAAAGGCAAACCTTTGACTTATCTCAGTTGGAAAACTCGGAGATGATGGATACAAAAGCACCTTCTGAGCAGAAAATTGCAGAATCCTGAACCATAACGGAAAACCCATCGCCGATGGATCCAGAAAAGATAAAGGACTCTATATGCTGAATGGACATGTTCCAAAGATTGAAAGAGCCAGTGTCGCAAGGGTTACCCCAACCATAGAAACATGGCACCGACAGTTTGGACACATCAGCTATGACACCGTTACTCAGATGGTGAAGAAGGATATGGTCATAGGTATGCCAAGTGATCTCTCTGAGGTACCCCCTATATGCCAACACTGCATCTTGGGAAAACAGACAAAAACACCAGTACCAAAGATAAGGGTATTGGAGAGGGCAAAAAGGCCATTGGAGATAATCTATTCCAATATAATGGGACCAGAGAAAGTCACATCAGCAGGTGGAGCAAAGTATATGTTGAATTTTGTTGATGACTACTTGAGGTATACATGGACTTATCTGCTTAAAAGTAAAAGTGAAGCGGCAATTAAATTCAAGGAATGGAAATCAATGGTTGAACTCGAATCAGGAGAAAAAGTAAAATGTTTCAGAACCAATAATGGAGGAGAATACACATCAAATGAGCTTGAAAATTCTTTAAAACTTCAAGGAATTCAACACAAAGTCACTGCACTTTATACATCTGCTCAAAATGGAACTGCAGAATGTGCACATTACACAATCATGAATTGTGTACGTTCTATGAGATCATATGTGAATCTCCCTCTGAAACTTTGGGGAGAACTTGCCAGTACCTCGGTGTATGTCAAAAACCACTCTCCAACAGTGGTGCTAAGGGACAAAATACCATACAAAGTATGGTTTGGACGAAAACCCGATGTGAAACATATGCATGAGATTGGATGTCAGGCTTTGGTTCTGAAACCTGGAAATGTACCAAAAATCCATGAGAGATCAATCAAATGCACACTGATTAGATATTTGCAAAGTTCAAAGGCCTACCGATGTTATGACCCAATCACTGGATATATCGTAGTCTCACGCAATGTCACCTTCATTGAGTCACAAGATAAAAGAGGGAACTCAGAACATGCCACCATACCAATGCTGGAAAACGAAGAGAACACTGACGACTCATTGGAAGACATTCAAAAGGGGACCAGACTGGAGAATGTTAGACATGAAAATGGAGACCAATCAAGTCAAACCCACAACACTGTAGAAGACAGTCCTGAAGATGAATGACAAGAACAAAACAATAGCTTACGACATTCACAGCGAACGATAATACCCAGTGCAGCTGGAGCAGCACTTAAGAATACCATATGAGTCTAAGACAGAAAGAGCGGTGAGAGAATCTGCAGAGGCTGGTGAAAGACATTGGGCAGAAAAGAAAGCACCAGCACAAATACATGAACTGGTAATGGATGAGACATGGATACCAATATCACCGATTGAAACTGAGATCATCCTGACATCAACCGATGATGATCCACGCACCTGGAGGAAAGCACAAGCTGCATATGATGCGGACCAATGGATACAAGGCTATCGAGACAAGATCAAATTGTTGAAGGCCCACAAGGTGTGGGACCTTGTCCCAAGAAATGCAATGCCTGCAGGGAGAAGAATCATAAAATCAAAACCTCACTTCACCTGAAAGACAAATGAGAAAGGCGAAATCATAAGACGAAAAGTTAGAGTTGTAGCAAAGGGATATTCGCAAGTACCTGGAATAGATTTCGCCGACACATTTGCACCTGTCGCCAGATTGGAGTCTGTGAGAACGGTGCTACACATCGGAGCTTCTAATGATTGGGAGATAGACCAACTAGATGTGAAGACAGCATTCCTGCATGGAGAGTTAGATGAGGATATATATATGGAACAGCCAGAAGGAATGGAAGAATTTGGGAAAGAAGATTGGATCTGCAGACTTAACAAGAGCATTTACAGGTTGAAACAGGCAAGTCGTCAATGGAACAAAAAACTACACAAAAGTATGATTGACAAAGGATGGACACTGGTTTCTGTCAAACACAGCCTATACATGTGAACCAATGATCTGGGAACCTGCATGGTTGCAATACACGTTGACGATATGTTGGCGACGGCAAGTTCACATGCAAATGACCAGTGCAAAGGAAGGATTACAACAACACTTTGAACTACAAGACTTAGGTCCCATCAAATGGTTATTAGGAATTCACGTGGAATGAGACCGAGAGAAGAAAACGGTATCCTTATCACAAACTAGTTACATTGAAGACATCACACGACATTTCAAACAGGAGGACGGGTTTAACGTTGCAACACCGTTAGACGTAAATGTAGTATTGTCTAAGGCAATGTGCCCAACATCACATGTGGAAAAAGAGAAGATGGAGGAAATCCCATATCATTCTGCCATTGGATCACTTATGTATGCCGTGGTGGCTACAAGACCCAATATTGCATTTGCGGTACATTGACTGAGCCAATACCTTGAGAATCCAGGATCAGTGCATTGGACGGCTGCACTGAGGGTGATTTGCTACCTAAAAGGAATGAAGAACTTAAAACTAGTGCTAGGAGGAGAAAAAGAGATCAAGTTACATGGTTACAGCAATGCAGATTGGGCATCAAACTTAGACGACCGCTGTTCGACCTCTGGTCACACATTCACCCTGGGGAGTGGGATGATATCCTGGAATTCAAAGAAACAACAAACTGTTGCAAGTTCTTCATGCAAAGCAGAATATGTGTCAGCAGATTTGGCGACGAAAGAAGCTGTGTGGTTATGCACACTACTTGAGCTCATTGGATACCCACAGAATGGTCCAACAACCATTCACTGTGATAACATGGGTGCTATAGCCCTGTCCAAAGATGCTACAAATCACTCTCGCACGAAGCACATCGATATTAAGCATCACTACATAAGGGAATGGGTTGATGCACAAGAAGTTCATTTCGAATACATACCAACATCCGATATGCCTGCCGACATCCTGACAAAAGGATTACTGAGACCTAAACACTGGAAGTTCTTGTGGATGTTAGGACTGATGGAATGCAATGAAAAGGTATGAAGAACAGACCATATTCGTTGAGGGTATGTTGAAATCCAAGTCTATATGGACCCACAAGGTTCAATGATTACATAGTCAGGCAGGATGTGTCCTCTTTTCTCAGTTGTTTATTTACACTGCGAAAAGAGGTACGTCTAGTAATACTTAGCTCAGACTCAGAATACTGATGTACATAACCTAGACTGACTCACTAGTCTAGGTAACTTATCTAAGTTGTTTATTTACACTGCGAAAAGAGACTGACTCACTAGTCTAGTCTCAGTTGAGACACCATCAAACAATCAAACTGACTTGGGATTAGCTGTGGACACTCAGGATTTCTTGGTGGGGCACCTCTTGGTAAATATTGAGCAGCCTATCAAGTGTGACAACTAGTCACGCTATATATCATTGTTACATAGGCAATGATCAGTCACGGCGTGACACCACGTGCGTACCTCCTGGCATCAATTTGACCCCTCCACTAGACGAGAGATGTTGATAGTTTCCAGTGGGTGGAAGCGAAGAGGTAATGTGAACCCTTCATCGATGTTACGCTCTATGTCCGACGTGTTGTGCACTGACCCAAGTTTTTCCGAACCGGTGCCGTATCACTAAGACACTGCCAATCAGATCATCTACTCGGTGTACACAATATAGGCGTGCATTCAAGGGAACCGAAGACGGCATTTCTCTCATAAGGAGGGTCCTATTTCTCGTTGAAGGCGAGCCTATGAAGAGTTGACATGTTCTCATAAATTGAACCATCCGGAGGGCTTCGAAAACGGTGAGACCATCATTTGTTCTTGATATCAGAAAGAAGAAAAACAATTTTAAGAATGTTCCCTACAATGATTCAGGGCTCGTGATGGTTCATTATCGATGGTCATTTCAAAACTGCCCCAAATTTGTCCTTAAGTCTCCGTACCAACACAAAGCCCACTCATTCGAGTTCCTCACCTTTAGGCTGTCAATTGTATGGTCGAATTGATTGACCGTAACTACATCACAATTTCGGGGGATTGAAGGGCAATCGCCCCCGACATATCGCCTGGGACATTACCAGTAGAAGAGGCCTTCGTGGATGATCACAAAATTCATCTGTGAGTTCCGAATATTCATAGTCTATCGGATGTCAACAATGAGGTAGATCATAGGCAACTTGTTGAGTATTGACCGTGTCAAGAATCATGATCAATTCAGAAAACTGCAACTTGTGGAGTATCACTTAAATCTCGGGGGATAGAATCTACATTGTCACCTTCCCATGCATTCAAAACTCTATGAGGCCCGAGATTCCTCAGAAATATAACATGCGTTGGCTGTCTGGTATAGTAGTATTGTTTATCTATTAAGTTGCGGGGTCATTCGGATAACTTGCAGCTTCGGAGAGAGCGACTTGAAGGAGAATTCTCCTTCCGAAGTACACAATACGCACGCACGTTTTTCGGCACCTCAGTGTGTGCCAAACTCGATAGATACGATGTCGTGAGTTATCGTTGGCTTCTCATAAATGTTACTACAAACGCTGCCGGGGAAACAGTGTGCTTCGGCAGGGCGACAACAATATCTGCACATAGCACCACGGAGATAAGTTGATAAGCACAGGAATGATATCTCCGTGATTTTTATCACTTGCATGGATTGTGAGGGGTATGGGCTAATTTCAGACTTCTCATGAGCCGGCAAGGAATAACGCAATAACCACTGCTCCAGGCCATTGATATAAAACCGGTGTAAAGATCAGATGCACTTGACCCTTGCTTCTTGCACCTTGCTACAGTGAGACCAAACATAGAACCACAGTCGGCGCTCAGGATCCTCATATCTCACTTCCTGTGAGAGCGAAGGGCATACGAGGGCAATTAATACTGACTTGTCCCGAATCATCGTTTACTTGAATGCGTTCTGGGAAGTCAAGCAAGAGGAGTAACTTATTACAAAAATTGACATCATAGCAGCTACAGATACATGAAAGGATACAAGATCACACTACTTATTTTCTGACATACGAATACATTGTTCAGTTCTCCAGTATGGTTGGAGAAATGACAAATCATGTCATCAGAACACACTGCTCTGCGACTCTAGAATTGTTTTGGAAGAAAATAAAAATGATGGTGCATAGAGTGACGGTGAACTCATATCTCTAACGCCTTAAGGCTGGAAATCTGGTCGTTCCACCCGATAGTAGTAAGATCGGAGTTACCAGGGTAAACGAATGCAGTTGAGTTGCCTTCACAATCCGTATCACTAATTTCGAGTAACGTGTTAGCAGGCTCTGAGTCGAAGTGACAAAACAAGAACCGTTACTTGTATACAATTAACTACACCAACGTTTGTCAATCAAATGGTATAGTATGATAGAGACACGTACGACGGTGCCATTGTCAGGTCCAATACTCGATATCGCCTTGTTCCATACCAGGTCCGTAACAATGCACGTGTTAAGAGGTTGCACTGTGTACGTGCAGTTCACCCAATTTAAATCTTGACAGAAGAGGATCCCGCCAATCGAGCCGTTCTTATTGATAACACCACAAGCAAGTGAGTCGTTATTAGATTCAAAATTCAAACGATCGACGTACAATGGGCATCACCGGTATGGTGACGTTGGATGGGGAACCGATGGCTGTTGGGTCGCTCACCGTCACGTTACTATCGAGGAATGTTGGCGAGCCACCGACGCAAGCCGCAAATAGAGCCATTGTAAAAGATATGAGGGGGATGCTAAACACCATCTTTTCTTGAAATCTAAGAAAACGTTCAAAATTC
This sequence comes from Ramaria rubella, assembly GCA_015039355.1. Taxonomy (NCBI): domain Eukaryota; kingdom Fungi; phylum Basidiomycota; class Agaricomycetes; order Gomphales; family Gomphaceae; genus Ramaria; species Ramaria rubella. The sequence continues at coordinate 20,854 of MU134368.1, read as the reverse complement.
TGTGAGAGGTCATCTAGAATAGATTGAAGGACCCACACCTTACGGTTGGGATGAAGTGGAGTGCTGGTAATAATGTTGAGGGGACAACTGGATAAATACCCCGTCTTTGACATCTGAACAGCGATTCAGGCAAAATTACTGCACGCAAACGTCAGGGTGAGTCAGTGTGACGCGTCGGTCGGGCTTTCAATAATTTTTTTTACAAAGACCTCACTACTTATTTCTGCGTAAAAGCTTGAAGCTTGGAGCTGCCGAGACAAATGCGTCATAGACAATATTTGCTCGATGTTTTGTTACCGACACCGGCGAGTCACTGTGTCAAAGTCTGATTCATCCTTGCTGCACCCGGTGGCCGTCGGCCGTGTCACTCGGTGTGTCAGACAGCGGCTCCTTCGCTCTGTATGTTCTCCTTACTTTCCTAACTAACTTGAATTCAGTATATTCTGCTTATCCCTTGGATGAAAATTTATGTATATTTTTTCCTTTTCAAGTTACCAAACCTTTCGCTGCGAAGGATCGGACAGACATCCCAACAGTGCTTCTCCTAAGAGCCTGATAATATTCCCCGATGATGAATTATCATCAATTATTTACGTCTTTGGCGATCTGCAACATGTTTGAACTTCCAAATACTCCATTTATATTCCACCTCGAGTCTACGCCGGCACGCTTGAACTCATCAGCTCTGCAGTGTCTAAGTCTCGGTAACTTACAATCCGTGGCTTTTACGATGCTCTTTTGTTCGAGGAACGAACTTACTGTAGGTTCCAGAGCTGGGATAACTGGCCAACATGATAAATCGAAGATGAGTTGCGGTTTGATTCAATTTCAAAAGCTTAGAAGGTGTCTCACAGACTATCTTAGTATTATCGGCATACTATGCACTTATATTGACATGGCATTCTTGATAGATCCCAAGGCTGTATAAATCATGCCCAGGTATTCGAATGTGATTGACGCGTACACCTTACTAGCAGTAGGCCCCACTGGCATGTTCATCCGCCATTGCTTGCTCTTCGGGCTACAACCGCGTTATCGCACTTCAAGTCTTCGCAGCGTACACCACTGTTTACTGGCGAGTTGTGTGAACAAACCCGTCATCCATGGTAAATTTGGTATGTAAGCCAAGACCTATCGACCGAATTTCACGTCTTCTGGTGATTGCAAACCACTTTGCCATTCAACGAGCTAACTAGGCTAATGTTCTATTATGATTCTACCGCAACCCACCAGTGAAAACAATTTTGGAGCAATAGCATTACACCCTCCATTCTCATTGGTTGGAAATTTAGGCGCGGCTGTCTGGTTGCTGTAAGTCACGTTATCGTGACCCTCATGGCAATTGTATCTTCTTCAGCCACGCTTATGAAGTCAAGGCTTGTTACCCTGTACCCCAGGCTCAACGGGTTTGCAGGAAGCTGGTGGGCACTTTCAGAATTGTTGTGACCTTAGCCGATTCTCGCATCTCCCAGAACCAACGTTGCGACCTCTGGCTGGCGTAGCATCATGAAGGTGGAATGGCAAATGCATTGGTTCACATGGGCGACTTAGTAATGCTCCATTGAATTGCATTCGCTCCATATGATTTATAATTAAGCTTCAATCGGACTAAAGCTTCTCAGAGACATTTTGCAATAAGGCGTACCTATACTATGTGTGGCCGCAATTATTATGCGCACAGTGACACTGGCCCAGCTGTCCGGGAATCCGGTGACGGAACATCCGGCCACAACTTCATCATATGTAACAATCTGCACAATGGTAAGTGGAGCGTTCCTTACAATATTTTCATCACGAGACTTCTCATTAAATTTTACTAGCCTTAAGGCAGCATAACGAAATTCGATGCTATTGCTGGGCACAAGCGCTACACTCAGGTTGAACGTGCCACTGTGTTCAAGCATCTTCTAGTGGATGTTGGCTGTCATACCTTGGATGGGATATCTTCGGTATGCTTGTCACATGGTGCTCCTACCGTTGTATAAAGACTCCCCGGAGCCCCTCATTGTTGCTGCGTTGTTCTTGTTTTGATCTCTCATAATACTCACCGGTATGTGCGGCTTACTACGTTACTTCCAGTGACCTCGAACTATCGAATTTGCGCAATGCTGATAAGACCTTGTAGCAAAACTGAAACATGGTTTCTCTCAAACTTTCCTTCCCAGTGGTTTTGGCTGCTCTTACCAACATTGTCATTGCGGTGCCTTCAACTATTGATTGGAAGTACCTTCACGGGTGGGACGGTGTCGTCAGCGACCCAGCTAGCATAGGCACTCCATCGGACGAAACTTTGGCCGCTAATTTGATCGCACGCGCAGTAAGACTTACGACTTACCAACTTCGATAATGATTTATACTCCAATCTAACGGTTACCTCCACTTTGTTAGGCAAGTACCCCAGGAGGTATTTTCATTTGTGACGGACAAAACTGGACTGGTACCTGTGGTTATGCTGTACAACCTTTGAACACGTGCATAGTCCTGGGTGACGACTGGGACAACAGAATTGCTAGCCTCGGACCTGATGAAGGGGCCGCGGTGAGTGTTCTTCTCGACGCGAAAAATACACATTTAATCCAACAATTTAATCTTACAGGTGGTTGTGTACAAGTAAGTTATAACTCTCGCAATCTAGACCTCCCTCTGGGGACTCTAATTTATTTTTCAGTGCTTCTGACTGTACCGGAAATTCATTCGCGTTTGTCTTCCCAGGTAGTGGGGATCTCCAGAGCCTGGGCTGGGGTGACATAATTTCTAGTTTCGAAGCTGTGGCCGTCTTGTCTTAGCTTTGATCAGTCAAGGACCCTGGACAATCCCGGACAGTTCCATTCCACTTCACTATAGGACGATTGAAATCTAACATTCACCTTGTAAATACGAGTTCACCATGTAGTCAAATAATGTTAAATGGATAAATCAGAGTGATGGCTCAGGATGGGGATCGAAAGAAACCGATACCCAAAACAATCGAGATTTGAAACAGGTCGACTTGATGGGATTATGTTTCAGATCCTCTCAACTGAGTCAGAAACACGAGAGAGAAATTTATGAGAAACATACCAAGCAATTGCTCCACATATAATCATGAGCTGGTGATGGCAATAAACACGTTGTTCCGGAAGTATGACACAACGAGGAGTGGCCGGGGTCCCCGGGCGGCAACTGCGCAGTGTGTGGAACGCATAGCCTCCAGACACCAAGCAACCTCTTTCACTCCTTTTGCCTTCTCCACTCATCCACCACGTCGTTACTGGCATCGTCCAGCCAGCCACCACACCTCTCTCCACGCACCCCAATCTATTCTTTTATACGACCACCCTCACGCAACGGCGATGCTAACGTTGTCGTTGTTATCCCTCATCTTCACTGCACTACCTGTCTTCGGACAGGGTACACAGGCACCTATTGTGTATGATTCCATACACAACGCTACCCCCATCACCGGAACGTGGAGCACTGGGTCAGGAGCAGTTCAAACAGGCCCGGTAAGTTTCCCTTTACATGTGAAGGGCTTGGCGGCGGGAAGAGTATGATGCGGAGTCAAGTCCAATGTTACTACATGGATAAGATATGACTGTTGCAGGAGTGGAAAGCTCCCTTCATTATACCGGCGCGACATTAAACCCGTTGCTTACTATTATTCACTTAGGGCTTCGCAAACCCCGTCAATTTCTCCTTCACCTACCCAAAGACCACTGGCAGATCCTTCTCTTTGTAACTTCTTTTGTTAATCCTCATCGATCTTCCACTTATATTTCCACAGTACAGATGATGGGTTCTTCGAGCAGGCGGAATATCGTTTTTCGTCGAACGCCTCAGACCCTCGCTGTATCACGGGTGTTATTACGTTCCAACACGGCACCTATCAGCTCCTCGACAATGGCTCCATCGTTTTAAATCCTTTCGCCCAAGATGGCCGTCAGCAGGTCGAAGATCCCTGCGTTGCCGTTTCTAATCAACTCACCCAATGGAACAGCACTGTTCTCTTCCAGTCATGGCGCATCTTCCCTCTCCCCGGCGGCGGCAATCACCTCAACTTGTACGAGTTTGATGGTACTCCTGTCGCTCCCATGAACCTTGTCGCCAACCCACCGAACATGCTCCCTACCCAAGTTCTCACCAAGAACACCACCACCGTGGCAAAACGTTCTCTCGAGGCTAGGAGTGATGCTCCACGAAACGCCTTGTTGGTAGGAGGAGTCGGCGGCCTGGCAGGTCTGGGCGCGTTGCTCTTGCTCTTATTATGAACGCTCGGAACGTTTCCCATTGGTGGTATCGGACATTTCCCTTATCGTCCGCGCTGTACCCTTCTGCACGATGATGATACCCACGCTCTTTTCTCCTACACTTTTGTAATGACCATGACAGTCTCTGAGATCTAGAAGCGTAGTGCTACCCCCTCAAATTTGAGAACCATCGGAGAACTATTGTTTGTAGATCAAATGACCATCCCGGACATTCAGGATTGTATGGTTCATTTTGGGTGCTGAAAGTCCGGATTGATTTGTTATATGCATTTATTTACGAAGGATTCGTCTGACGTAGACTAATTTTTTCTCGTGGTGCCGTAAGCTGTCCCTCACGAAGTTCGGGACCTTCCTTATAAGCCTTCGGTAGATTCGATATGAGAGTGGTCACGCAATGCTTCAGAACGTTTTTAAAATACCAAGAGATAATCGATTAATCTTGAGCATTGTGACGAAGTGAACTATTGCATTGGCTATTAATTTGAAGATCGCGGTGCAAAAAATGTGGATTCAAGTGGGGGCCTGGAGACCATAAATTCCGCCGCCATTTGCGAATAACGGAGTCGAGAATAAAGAGGGACACTACGGACGGTTTGTCAAACAGGTTATCATTTGAATATTATTGATGACACATCGTCACGTGACTTTTGATTACTCTGCACCACACCATCACAGGGCAGCACTAAGACCAATAGTTGGGATGGCGGTTAGGTCAATAACTTATGTCCTCTGCCTAAAATATTTAATTGACAGTGTTGGTCTAGATCTGTAGCATCGTGCATTTTCTGTAAAATCATCAAAGGTGGATAATCATTATAACGGCAGTCCCAGATGATGTATGTTCCTCCAGGCGAGATTCCAAGTTTCAAGCTTGTGGAAACGGATCTATCGTAGGTCTATCTTCAAATAGTAAGTATAAGCACTAAATATGTGAACAGATATTCGTTCCTCGATATTGGACCCCTCTCTAAAGGGCATGCACTCGTGATACCGAAATGTGCAAGATGCCATAATAATATCGATTACTTTGACCATATTAACAAATAATTCTATTAGATCACGCAGAGAAAATGCATCAGCTACCTGATGAATACCTTGCTGATGCCATGCCGGTCGCGAAGAAGATCGCACTCGCCGTCGGCGCAGTAGACTATAACATTCTCCAGGTCAATATTCTTCTTTTGAATTATCCCCATATCCAATACTGACATAAATGGAGTAGAATAATGGACGCATCGCTCACCAGGTGCGTTCCTCTGAGTGATCACCCGTCGTATTATTATTCACATGAATAATAGGAAGTTGATCATGTACACTTTCACATCATCCCCAAGCCATCTGCCAGCGATACTGAAGGACTCGTTGTTGGATGGCCCCAGCAAAAGCTGGGAATGGACGAACTCAAGAAGCTGCAGGAGGAGATCAAGAGCAGGCTGTGAAGCCAAGTCGCATATGCTGTAAGTACTTCCATGATGCCTTTCAAATTTATTGAAAATTGTTTCATTTAAGCTGTTTCACTGTTTCACTGTCGAAATTGTTATCTGTTGCTATGTCATGTGTACAACCCTGTTGAACCATTAACCTTAGATTTCGTGTTTCACAAAGCGATCTCACTGGCTAAACGCAAATGGAAAACTTGACCTGCTGCCGGACTGCTATTGTGAGTAGCAATGCCACGTGAGATCCTATCTGCACTTTAGCCTATTCCTGCAACTCATCAGACTCGAAACATGTCAGACCAACGTATTGCAAATCCTCAGGAAGTTCAATAAGCATGTGGGAGAAAATTGCACAGCAAAACGCCGGCTCCTATTTCAACAACACTCCTTCAAGTTTTTCGCATGTGTTTCGTCCCCTCGTACTAATTGTTGCATGTCCTCGCCTCGTCCTCGAAACAATTATTACAATTCTCTGGATGTCTCTTTCCGTGGTATTTGCTGCCATCCCATCCATTCATATGATGGAATTGGGGCTCCCTTGCACAGTGGCGGCTGCCGAAATTGGAACCCGGTTGACTGTGGTGTAATTCCAGTCGGTAAATGAGAGAAAAGACTTACAGTCCGCGCGTAACTTACCTCGTACCCCTGTGCATCTGTCCTTTGCGGGTTCCTCGGGCGGTTGTTTGTTTAGTTCGTCATTCAAGTTCATCGCGTTCAGGGCCTTTGGTATTCAGGAGAGACTTGAGAACCATATCCTCTACAGTGTACAGAACATGGGGTAATCGATTTTTGTGGTCTGCTAAAAAAAGCTTTCTCCGTCGACCGAAGACTCGCAGTAATGTCACACTATCTTAATTTTGTTGTTTGTGTGGCTTACTCACATGATCCAATATCATTTCAAGGAAAGATGTTAGTAAGGGCACGAGGTATTTGGTTTCCTTTCTGAACACTTTTTCCCAGGTAGAGAACCCTCCTGTCGATGGTATCTTTGGCATAGAGCGTATGCAGGAAATCGAGATATCAGCGACTAATTTCTGCCGCAAGTCATTCAGCGCTTCAGCAGTCAGCAGAGTCTCGGAAGAGCCTCAATTCATCGGCGGCGTTGGAGACGGCAGTTCGCAATATCTTCTTGATTCGTTTTAAAATGACTCTGATGATATCACCGCGGTCAGGGTCAAAGACAAAACTGCAGTTCGACTCCTGTGCTGCTCTCGCTTTCCATGTCACCTATGTTTCTGGAGTAGGGTGTGCCTAAAGGATACGCACAACGAGGTTATTCCCTTTTTTTTGCAACATTCTGGCGTTCGGTGGTGAAATTTTTACATAATTCGCCCTGTCCACTTAATCCTGATATTCAACTATTTCCTATCTCTTTACAAGAGACGTCAATCGTCGGCTTTTACCAGCTCTATAAGTGGACTCAAGGAAATACATTTGGAAGCGATTGGTAAGAACGAGCACTATTTCAATACCCTAGTTTCTGTTCGTGATAATACATGTCACTCAAGGTAATGCACGCCCATTTTCCATCTTCACCGTCAACTTTTGGACGTCAAGCTCACGAACGGAGCGTGCGTTGACAGCGATCAGCTTCAAGTTAAACGGATGCAAATCATATTCGATGAATATCGCCGAGGCACATGTCGGACACGACATGTGGGTGAGCATCTTCTTATTGAACGTGTATGCCGTCAGATCACTTTGCTTCCCCTTGAGAAGCTTAAAATCTTCTGTAGGATTCATGATGTACCTTTGGTCCATTAGTACGTGGTGCGTAATTCGAGCAGCTTGAGCGGTACTACGCACATGAGGAGATACCCTTGCTGCGTACAGATACTGCAATCAGTGTAGCTTATAACTTCGAATCCATTCTCCACGACTGGGTGGCGACATTCATATTCGAATCGCCCGCAATGACATCCACCCTTTTACACCTTAGTAGGTGTATCTGCTGTACGTGACGGGAACGGCAGCGCTGCGGGGAGTCCGGCGGTACTCATACTGACTGAAGCACCAAGATCAAAGGCAAGACGTCATCGAGCGCCCCGAGGCTGTGAGATGCTTAGCGTTATTTGTCCCCTTCGACTTACTCAAGAAACAGTACTTTACCCTTCTGAATGGATATGCTCAAGTATCGACATGATCGCTTCTAATCGCAGCCTGGTATCGGTGACGTAAAGCCAAAGCCATTTAGCTTCGACGGCGAATCCCCAAAACGGGCCACACCGCGATCTGCGAGGGTTGCTCTCAGTGTCCTATGAAGCCGATTTTATATGCACTTGGCTATGATAATAACCGTCGACGTTGTCAAGTACCACGTATACGCCTCTCAATGTTTGCAAAACTGCTCACTTCGCGCGCTTGAATCTAGGGCCTCAGTGAGGTGCGACAAACGATACCGAAGGAGGCAAGGTAAAATTTTCTTTCTACTTTGCAACGTTGCTGCGTCCACTTCGCTTGAATGTCCAACGGACGTCTTAATCATTGTGGTGCGTAGGTTCAAACGACCTTTACATGCTCGACCACGCATAGCTAGATGGAGGCGATCTATGTAAAGCCCAACTCCAAATTTGGAGACCTTGACTCGCAATCCCTGGGTTCCATTCGTGTATGCCACTCAAGGTCATGAAGCATGCCCATCTACCAGCTTCAACGTCAATTTTTGGACATCTAAATCCCCAATGGAGTGCGTGTTGACCCCCACCAACTTCACCGGACCCAAATTATAATCGATGAATATTCCAGAAGCACACGTCGGACATGCCATGTGGGAGATCACCTTCCTGTTAAATTTGTACGTTATCATATCGCTGCGCTCTCCTTTGAGAAGCTTAAAGTCTTCCGCGGGGTTCAAGATGTACCTTTATATGCGTTCATCAGCCAAGAGTCCACAGTGTGTAACTCGATACGCACATGATGAGATATCCCCGCTGTGTACAGATGCTGCAGTTGCAGCTTACGACCTCGAACCCATCCTCCACAATTGGGTGGTGACATTCGAATTCGAACCGCCCGCAGTGGCATGCGCCTTTGTATAGCTTGGTTGGCGTGTCTGCTGTGCGTGGTGGCATAGGGATGGCTGCAAGAATGGCAGAAATGGCAGAGCTCATGTTGGTGAAATGGTCAAGACCGGAGGATGCTTCACAAGTATAAGATTTGACGCTACTTATCCAACTTTCTGAACACAGGAAACGTGTTTCGGGCACCGGCCCTTTCGAACAGAAGGAAATATTCATCGGAGGGGACTGAGTCCGAATCTCCCTATGTCGTACAGGGATCTCTGGTTGTATGTATGGTCTAGCATGAGGCGCATAGAAGACTTGTCAATGATTGTAATTCAGTTGGGTCAATGTGCCTTTCTTCTTCGGTACTTTCCAGACTCGGGTACAAAACAAGAAAGTGCATGGTAGAATATTCACACCAATGTAAGTGAAAGAGTTCATCCAAGATGTTCAAGGGTATGGTGGTCAAAGTGCACATTAATTAAAATGACCCCAGATATTTCGACTTACCTACTATTTAAGTTAAATATTGGTGCGACATTTAGAAAACACCCTTGCGAGCTTGCACATTTGTGAATTTTAGACAAAGAAATTGAGCTTTGCAATGAATATTTGAAATTTGGAGGGGGCGAGATTTTGAAGTGCCACTGTCCCGAGATTTTAGAAAGGGAAAGGCCCAAATATTTTCCACTGGGTCCATTTAAAAAAAATCAGATGGTGTTAAGTTTAACTTCAAATCACACTTCAATTAATGCAATCCAAACCTGCACCCTACTTACCTCATAGCTTGTTGTTTGGTACAAGATCATGTCATCATGACATGATACAGTCACATTACCTGTCAAGACATCTTCAATGGCACATGGACCTTTCATCTGAGGAAAACCATATTTCAAGGATGGATCTGTGACTTTTCTTGTAATCCATTCACAGTTATTCTTCAGACTCATGCCAACCTATATGCTAGGTTGACAGTACTTTATTTAAGGTGCACAAGATGTTCATCACCAGGTCAGAGACATTTGCCAGGGTGTTTGTGTGCTCACCAGGTGTGTCGGAAAAACCTGTAGTACCATAGCAGGCCTGATAAGGGTCACAAGGTCATCAGCTGCAGCCAGATGCTGACAAGACATGGTAATGATGTAGACCCTGGCCATGTAACTGGGTTATCTGACAACCACTGATAAAGGGTGCTGATGTTGATAAGAGCCTGGGAGCCTTATCAGGGCTGATAACAGCTCAGGAACCTTATCAGGGTTGATAAGGCTCCACGGCAATGTGAGTAAGAAATGTAAGGCAGCCGTATATGTATAAGGCCTTCCTAAGAGGCTGCTTATCTAATTACTTGTGGATAACTGTATAGTTGTCCACTATCTACAAGCGCCCCTAGTGGGCAGCTTATATAATACAACCCATAAGTCACTCTGGTGACTTATATACCTTAGATAGTAGCATATATGCTACTATAAGAATATACATTCTTACACAACTTGACAATCAATAGAATATTGCTTGTGAGGTGAATATCAGATGATAATGGTCCAGGTCCTGTCAAGTAAAGTAGCCCCAGCTGGGTTAATTTTAAAGTAGTAAAATGCAACATGTTCAAAGCTATTAATTCAGGTGAATATCTATTGCCAAATGCAGGTGTCTTGCCTTTGGATCCCCAAAGGTGGTCCAGTCTCTCAATGTGCAGGATGGCTGTCAACCTGGACCGCATCAGCCTTGTAGGACATATTTGGATGTGTTATGTTGGGTGTATTTGGGCATGTTGGGACTAGGGTTTTGACGTCCCATTCTGAATCGTTGGTCTTAGACTCGTGGATGGAACTTGTGGTAGGTGGGGTGCCTGGACCGTCATCGACAACAGCGGGTGACAAGGGCCAATAAAAAATGCCTTTCTGGCTGATAATCAACATCCCTGATTACAAATGATGAATCAGATTAAATTAAAAATTAAATGTTGTCAAATTGGTTTTCAGACATTGTCATTGACAATGTCTTATTTTAATAGAATTAAAGTGAAATTAATATGAGACTCACCTGTTAATTTTGTACCAGGATCTTCTGATTCAGAATTGGTGATAAAAAGAATGATGACATCTGAATCACTAGAGTTGTGCAAGAGGCAAATCACCATTGTGTACTGTGACAGTGTTACAGTACGTAGGTTACAACCAGAGTCACATGTCAATGTTCTTATTGATTATTATAATAATATTAGTCTAGGCACTTTATCAGGTATGCTGTTGCTGGATTGGGTCCCCATAAGGGAAGTCGAAGTTTGGCAAGGTCGTAAGGCCTGATAAGGTGCCTAAGGTTTTTCTGACATGATTAACCACCACAAGGACTTTGAAATGACAATCCCATCATTCTCAAAGATCTGGTGACAGCCAGAAAAATTGAACACATCTTTGCTTTTATCCCACATATGTTTACCTAATCTGTTTTTATTACACTTAATCATATTCCAAATCAGAGGCATTAAACTCATGGAGCTTTCAACCATTGATGTCATTGACTTCTGGGAAATGACAGCATTTTTCCAGATGGAATCTGCCCAACAACTGGTGATATCTGAGCTGGATTGCCACCTCCTGTCTGCACTGCAGAAGTCCTTGCTTGTGAAAAAGTATAGCCACAAGCCCTGTTCTCCAGCTCCTTTTGCAATCTTCTATGGAAGCAATATGTCCTCCCCATGCTACAAGAATACATCTATCTCTCTTGGGATGTCAAACATATTCCACATACACAATACAAAAAGCAAAATTCAAACTCATCATCATTTGGTTGTGTTCTCAGCACCACAAGTCAACCACTCTGTTATTGATTGCACTGGATACATTGATTGCAAAGAGGTCTGGAGGATGGCATGGTGGTCTGGTTTCAGACATCACTACCTCCATCTGGACTGGCCTGCAAGTCCTGAAGAAGCATACTCATTACTAGATGATGCGTAAATACCTAACATAGCCACTATGTGCAAGAAGTTGACAGTAGAGGATATCTGAAAGTCAAAGGTACTAGAGGAGGAGCATCATATTATTGAGTGCACTATCAGGATACTTTGAGTTGTTATGAAATATTTGTAAAATTCCATAAAATGATCCTCTAGGATTGCCTTTCCTCAATTAGCTTAGTAAGTACAAGGAATCATTGTGTGAAAGATAAGTAAGAATAAATCAATAATGCAACAAATCCAATGATCATCTTGAGAGAGCAAAAAATAGTGGTGGATACTGCTCAGTTCAGTTCAGTTCAGAACTGGTTCAATGATTTGCCTCATGAGTCAGTTCCAGTTCAGTTCATGAACCAGTTCAAAGCTGGTTCTGAACCAGTTCATTGGCAGTTCAATTTTTTTTCAAACATATCTATTTTATCATGTACATAGTTCATGCATAGGTGTGCATGGCAGTGGGGCCATGATGGCAGTGGGGGCCATGCAGATGTGGTGGGTGGCAGTGGGGACTGTGGTGGGGCATGGCAGTAGGGGCTGTGTGGATGCAGATGACCATGGTGGTGGCAGGGTGCAAGGGTGGTGGCAGGTGGAAAAGAGGGTGGCAGTGGTGGAGGTGAGAGTGTGGGTGTAGTGGCAAGAGTGAAGAGGGTGGTGGTGGTGGGGATACAAGACTGGTGGCAGGAGGCAAAGAGGGCAGTGGTGGGAGGTGTGTGAGTGGGATGGGTGGGTGGTGGGGGCCACACTGGTGTGGATGGTGGTGCAGATGTGATGGGGATGGGGGATGTGGGGATGGGAATAGGGGTGGGGGACTGTGGTGGGGGTGCTGGGGGTGCTGGTGTGGAGGTGCAGTGGTGGTGGGGGTGCTGGTGGTATGTTGGTGAGGTCAGCGGTGTGGTGGTGGTGGTGGGGACTGTGGGGGTGTGTTGGTGTGGCAAGTATGTGACACACTGTTGTGACACATCACATGCATTCCAGCTAACCAGTGCTTGTGAACCAGTTTAGAACTGGTTCAAGACTGATTCAAGCTGGTCTAGGGTTTTCAACTGGAGCCAGTTCACAGTTTGGTTCATTTACTGGTTCACTAACACTGAACTGAACTGGAACTGAACTGGTATGAACCAGTTTGAACTGACATCACTAGCACAAAATCGTTCATAAGGAATAGTGCTTGGGCCCATGCAACCACATGTGGGAGCCAGATCTCTTGAGACAATTCCATGACAAGCTCTTTTCCTTTTCTCTCTCACTTTAGGCCTTCATTTGCTGGATATTCCCCTGACTCCCACTCCTCCTCCTGTACATAAAGGTGTTCAGGAACAGCATCATCAGTGGCTCCAGAGCTTACTCCTGAATCCATTCCAGTACCTAGACACCAAATGGGGCATAGCAGAATTTCATTGGGTCCTTGTCAAAATATATGGGAAAAGATCACTGGAAAAGCAAGGTGAGAACATGGATATGACTTACTTGAAGCTATTGGAGACAATAGAACAGCCTGGAATAGTCAAAAGGTTGTTATAGGTCAAAAATTCAGTTTCAATATAGGATGAAAGGTGTAAGAACTTTATTGTATGACACAAACAGACTGAGCCAATAAATTTATTGGTGTCTGCAATGGTGTGGTTTACAAGTAAAAGAGTTATTCTTATGTAATCTACTTGTGGACAACTGTATAGTTGTCCACTATCTACAGGTGCCCCTTGTGGGTGACTTATATAATACAGACTCCATAAGTCACTCTGGTGACTTATATGTCCTAAATAGTAGCATATATGCTACTGTAAGAATCTACATTCTTACACCCTCCCTACAGACCAAACCTCAGGCAGGTTTGGGAACCGTTATGCTGATGGCAGATCAGCATATATAGGTGCAAGCGCAGTCGATGATGACTGCGTGGCTACTTCGATGGTGTTGTCGTAGTACAAGGAGTCGACTGGGTCGACCTCCATAGTAGTATCATCTGCTGTGGTAGCAGATGCCAGGTGAGTGGCAGATGGGGCAGATGGTTCCGTCGTCGGCATGTACATACATGCCTTCAAGCAGGGTGGCCCTCCACCACATCCATCCACGGACGAATCATCGTCCAAAGTCGACGGCGCTCCCCAGAAGCCTGGGGGGCGAGGGGTCATGGGTATATGAAGGCCGGTGAATGTCCGGCCTTTGCGAGCATCAAGGACCCTCTGCGTGGTCTTGTTGTAGCAGACCTTGCTCTGCTTATGGAGAAAGTAGGGCTCAATGTTGATGTGAGCCCTACTGGGATCTACCGCCACATGGTTTCCTAGCCATTGGGCTAGTTCCTCGAGAGTCGTACTCTCGTGGCATTTCCACTCAAACACCTTATCAACGCTGGTGGACAGCAGCGCTGATAGATCTTGCTGCCAGTTTGAGCCAGCAAGATCGGCCCACTGGCCACGGATGATGAAAAGCTCCGTTAGCTTTTGAAGAAAGACCAGGCTGTCTTTCTTTGGCTTAATGAGTTTAAGCCATACCCATACGTCAACATCCTCTAGTTGGAGGGTGTTGTCGCCATTCCCGCAAATGGCGGGTGATACTCCCTCCAGGGAGTACTTGATCGTGCGCAACACATCCCTAAGATTGGGGGGCATATCATGCACGATCTTGAACGCTGGCGTTCGAGTAGCGAGTTGCTGCTCGCAATCAGCACACTTAATGATAGCGTGCTGCATGGTGCTGCGTGACAGGGCAAATGTTGTGCGCACAAGCGTGAGCTGCTCAGCAAATTTTGGGTCATTGAGCTGGCATTTGTCGAACCACGCAGTGGTTCGATGACCGGTGTGCACCACAGTGGGGTGTGGTGCCTTGCCCAATGGGTGGGGTAAGAATCCCATCTGCGTTGCAGGCAGGTCACCTATGGTGGGGGTGATGCGAGCATGCAGCGACGCTGGGTATGGTGCCGCCAGCGTTCACTGTTTGGATGCGGTCCTGCGACTGGATTGGGTGGGTCCTCCCGGTGAGGCTCCAGTGGTGGTCGTAGACGGACTCACTGAATCCGTCATCGAATCTGGCAACGAGGTTAGATCAATTATAGTTGGTGCTGATTGCGCCAACTTCATGGCAGATATTTTATTCACCATTTCGCGATTAATTTGCCGCTCTTTATCAAGGGTGGTGCGTAGCGTGTCGAGCTCTGAGTTGAGCTCACGTACATTCTCCTTATAGGAGGATACTGTGTCCTTAACAAAAGGACGCGCCATCTTGGCAAGCAATGGTGGCCAGGCCACTTTTAATGCACGTTCAATGTCACGCGTTCGGGGGTCGATGAGCTGCAGTTTTGCGGCTTGCAGCAAATGCTGTGCATATGCGTTGCACTCTGGACAGGAGTCGCAGTGGACGATGGCGATGGCGTCCTTGATGCCATGCACAGTCCAGCGTTGCTCCTTTTGGAGCATCGCGAATTGCTCAGAGGCACTAGGTAGTGCCTCTGCTGAGTGGTGTGTTTGGGATGCTTTGGCATCCATGGATAATCGTTTGTTTGACACTCGCACTGGTGCGAGTGTGGTAGTGGGTGGCAAAAAACCTGAAAGTGGTGATGAAATTGTTGCTTAAAATCAGAGCGAGCATGCCTGATGTGTCACGTGACACTGTTGTGTCGTGCGAATCGTCGACACGAATCATGTTTGTGTCGAGTCCTTTTTATTAAGGACTCCTTGTCATCTTTCTCATGCCTTATGAGGCATGACTAGGAAGCTCTAGCGGCTTCCTAACTCCCCTTAGTTCTAGATAGGCATCTAGCGCTTCTAGCTCTCTGCATGCAGAGAGTGGTTCCCAGGTGACATCTCCCAATGTCCATCTTACTTGTAACTCCAGCTTGGAGTTACTAGTCCAGTGATGAGCCAGGATCTCATCTACAAACCATTCTGGTTCGTCTTCTTTCCCAAAGTCGTACATATAATTTACATCACAACAAGGAAATCGTTCGTCGTCATTGGGTATATGCGGTCTAATTAGACTCGCATGAAACTTTGGTAGTATCCTCTGAGCCGTGAGCTCTGGGGGTAACTCAAGTTTCACCGTAGAACTGGAATTGTCCACTTCTATAACTGAGTACGGCCCAATATAATTGGGTACCAATTTCTTTGCCTGTCCCTTAGGTAAGGACAGGTTCTTTGTAGACAGATATACTAGCTGTCCAACTTCATACGTCATTCCTTGACGGTGTCTGGTATTAGCAGTGTCTGTCTGCTGTACTTGGCTCGCGATGATTGCATTGTGAGCAGCAATCAAGTTCCACAACGCTTGTTGTGCAAACTGCCACACTCCTCTAAATGTAGTATCCACTGATAGCACCTGCCCGATATGGGGCAAGTATCCGCTGTTCAATTTGAATGGTGCATATCCTGTGGTCGCGCTGACTGAGCTGTTCAGTGCAAACTCTACCATTGGGCATTTCTTGGCCCAATCCTTCTGATCACTCTGCACTACCGTGCGGAGTATTTGCCCTACAGAACGATTTGCTCGTTCTGTCGCTCCATCCATCTGCGGGTGGAATGCTGTGGACATGAGCAGCTTCGTGCCCATTATACGCTGCAATTCCCTCCAGAATATGGAGGTGAATTTGGAGTCACGATCTGATATTATCGAGTCAGGTACTCCATGCAACCGTACTACCTCTTTGAGGTATAACCACACGACTTGTCGTGCAGTCACTCTCGTTGTAGTTGGGACTAGATGCACCATGGATGTGAGTCTGTCAATCACGACCAGTAAATAGTTGTGACCCTTTGATTCTGGCAATGGACCAACAAAGTCCATTCCAATAGACTACCACAGTCTATCAGGTATCGGCAGGGTATGCAATAACCCTGCTGGTCGTCTATTGTCCTTCTTTGCAGCCTGACAGGCTGCACAGGATCCACAGAACGACTCTATGTCGGCTGCCATTCCTGACCACCAGTACGATTGCCTGATGTACTTGTCGGTTTTGAATTGCCCAAAGTGGCCAACTACTCTATGTGCATGATCGATGATTATCTCGACCATTCTCCTCCCCTTGGAAAAAACTTCCCGGGGATGACACACTACATCTTTCTTGAACTGGTTCTTTGTCCAAACCAGTCCATTTCTCACCCCAAATCGAGGGTGAGCCTCAGGATTTGCCAACACTTTCTTGAGTATTGGATCTGTTCCATAGCCATTGGCTACAGCTCGTTTTAGGTAAAACTCACATTCTACACGTGAGCGTAGACTCTCTGAGTCTGCACCCGACATTGTAGCTAGTACATCATCCTCCTCATCACCTTCCACTTGTGTGGGAGGTTCTTCCCCTGCTTGCTTCATCCACTGCACGTCTATGACACGCTGCTCTGTTGCATCTTGTAATTGTTGCGACCGTTGCACTGTGGCCATTCGTATTTCTATGAATCTATCCATTGGGAGAAATTCTCCTTCTGGGTCTAGCCGCGCATCTGCATTGACATATTCTTCTGCTGGGTGATGTTCACCCTGCTTGTCATTCTCATAGTAGCGCGACAGACAGTTGGCTACTTTGTTCTCCACCCCTGGTACATGTACTGTGGTATAGTTGAATCTGGAGAGAAATTCCCACCAGTGCACCGGTCTGTCAGACAGATGCTGTTGTGTCTCGAAGTATTCGAGACCTTTGTTATCCATCACCAGTGTGAACTGGTGGCCTAGCAGCTTATCCTCCCACTTCATAAGTGCTTCAAGGATAGCAATCGTCTCGTGCTCATGCGTTTTTTAATGCTGTTGCGTGGGACTGAACTTCTTTGATAGAAATCCTGCTGGACGACAAGTCATCCAGTCCGGAACTTGTCCGTAAACTGCCCCGACTCCAGATTTGGAACCGTCGGTCACAACCCAAATGGGTTCTGAGCTAGCATTATTTATCGGCTTCAGAGTCAGAGCCTTACATGCTAGCGCTTTGATGGATTCAAAGCACTTATCCATCAAGGGCGTCCATTGAAACGTCCTGTTATTGCGTGCACTTCCTGATAAGGGAGTTGTATATGCCGTCAAATCTGGCATATATGGTGCCAGATACTGCACGAGTCCTAGAAATCGTTGGACTTCATTAAATGTTCAAGGTCTTCTCCACCTTCGAACCTTCTCCATTTTATCTGCATCGGCATGTATGTCCTTGTCATCTATTCTGTGACCAAGGCACTCCATACGATGTGAATACAAATCGATCTTGGATCGATTTCCGCTGAGAAACAAATGTGCCTCACATAAAATATCAAACACCTGTCAAAGGGGTTTTTTGTGCTCTTCTATAGAGCTTGAATAGATAAATACATTGTCCAAGTATACATGGACTGATTGACCAATTTGGTTACGAAAAATCAACGTCATGAGATGTTAAAATGTAGATGGCGCATTACAGTCGCCAATCTGCATAACCTGGCTTTTGAATGTACCAAATATAGTTGTGAAGGCCGTCTTGTCCACGTCCTCCTCGACTACGCGTATTTGTTCGTATGTGTCAGACATGTCAAGCTTGGATCGATACATAGCATGAGCTATGTCATGCTGAATCATATCCTGGTCTGGGAAGGGTGTAATGTCCTTCACCATGTTGTCATTGTGTAGGTGTAAGTCTATCACTGTTCTGAGCTTTCCATTTTTCTTTGGAATGCATAGCGCTGGCGCTGCAGAATGTACTGACACTGCTACCCACCAACCAGCGGTGGTATACCGGTCGACTTTGTTGATCAGTTCGTTTTGAAGTGCTTCTGGGCACTTCGGTAGTCAATAATGAAACTGTTTGGTTTCATCCATGAACTTAATTTTGTGGTTAATCTCCCTCCACGGAGGAAGTTCTAATGGCACACCTCCAAAGAGGTCTGCGTACTTTAGCTCCCATCTTTCCCTGAGTTTGGGAAAGTCCTCAGCCATCAATAATGGTTGCTTGGAGCCAGTACCTCCTTCGGCAATCTCGTCAGTACATTGGTTGATTGGACCAACGTCAATGTTTTTCCGGTTTTCCTTCCGTTTTCCTTTGTCTCGCCTCTCATCTGGTGAGCTCGTTGGTGGCTCCACATATAATGAAGAGCCACTTGCAAGTCACTGTTTGTGGCTTGCTAGGTTGGGCTTAAGACTTGTGATGCGAGTCTTATGTTCAGCCGGGTTTTTAATGTCCAGCTGTTCTTCCCAGGCATTTGCATGGTTCAGAATTACTTCCTTTCCCATGCGGATGCATCCCTTGCCTCTAAAGTCGAGGGATATCCCTAATTTACGTAGGAATGGTGTTCCTAGTATTGCATCATAATAATCTACGTTCGCTATATCGAAGTATTCCTCAATATTACGCTCACCAAAATGAATGTTGGTGTGCATTCCATAGTTGATGGTCGACTTACTACCGACACACGCTAACTGTAGACCAATTGGACGTTTGAGTTTGAACATCTTAATGCCTACAGCTCGTATAAAATCTGGAGAGAGAATAACTCCCTCACACCCACTGTCTAATAGACAGTGGGCTCTGACTCCACCAATCTCCCAATACCCGGAGATTGTTTGGTTGTCTATACGTGCCCGTTTGGGGTGCATCTTATCACGCGGTCTGAACCGGTGATCATTAATGGGTTCAATGGTCCTGTCTATAACTCCCACGTGTGTACGGAAATCATGGTTTCGACTTAAACCATCACTGATTGTGATAGTTGGTGTCTGCGCCGCATATATGTGCCGCCTTTCTTCATACGATCCTTCTAGCGGACATACTCCGTCCACTCGATACGAGCTTTGCATTCTTGTATCATCGTCATTATCCCATTGATAGGGCATAATTTCTGACTGGTAATCAGCAACTAGTTTGCTGATTTCGCTCTCATGGTTGTCTTGGACATCCATTCGCTTGTCTAGTTTGCCACTTGGTGGCTCCTCCTCCCTTTCTTGAGCACTCTCTGAGTGTTCAACCACTTCTTACAACTGTGCACCTGCTATGTGCGGTTTGTTCTTCCATTGCGGGCAATTCGGCTTGATATGCCTGACCTGTCCACACTTGTAGCACATTATCTCTGTGCTACGTCCGACCCCCTGAACCTCCAGAAGGTTTTTGCGAAGGACGTGAAGCGATGATAGCTAGCCTGTACCCCTGCTTGGGGTATACTCGGCCTCATTTCGGCTTGAGGTCGAGCATTAGGCGGATGATATATCGTCTGCTTCACAGTAGGATGGCTTCCTGTGTTGGGAGCTCGGCCCAGCCTGATTTCGACTACTTGTCAATGTTGGCTTTGCCTGCAGCGCATGCGTGCTGCTAGGTTCCGTTCTTCACGACCCAATGTCATATCGAGACGCATCCTCTACTGCCTTTGCAGCTTCATATAATTCAGTTATTGCACTGAATTCTGTCGTATAGCCTAATTTTAAGACTTCATGACGCAGTGCTTCTCTAAGCGCTGCTACGAACCATTTGTGGATTGTATACTCATCTGGCAGATGTATCATCTGCACAGCGTACTTCATAATATCGTTCAGTAATTCCTGAACAGTTCTGGTCCCTTGCACAATTGTATCGAACTTATTCGATGCATGCCTGTGCATGAGTGCGTGAAGGAATCGCTGTTGTAACCCAGCAATTGCACTTTCCAGGGTCCAGTCAATCACGACTCAATCATGACACTCAATATTTCGAGTGTACCACTCCAATGCTTCGCCCTTGAGGCGCATGCCTAAATAATTTAATTGGAGTTCCGTGCTGGATGGTCCCAATAGACTATTCATGCCTAACCATCTCAGGATCCCTGAGACGAAGTTCTCGAATTCTTCGAGATCCACTTTCCCAGCATATTCTGCTGGGTGAGGGAGTTTTACTCCAGCTTTGGCAAGCACAGACTTGTCTGGCTCGCTGTCCTTGTGTTTCTCAAGGGCAGCTCACACCATGGTTACGACACCATCTACATATGCAGACGGATATCCTCCTGCCTCCTGAATCCTTCGTTCAGGATCCGTGACTGCCAGTGATACCGCACGCAGTATCGCTTGTATTTGCCTGTGCGGCCGGGGGACGTGAGTATTCACGTCCTGCTGCACTGGTGGATCGACAATGTCTTCATCGATCTGATACAACGGTCGACGTTTGTCAGCCGTTAGAAACACATCCCTCAGTCTATAGCTGCTACTGAGGACAGATCGAGCTACTCTTGCGGACTCGATCAGTTTATCGAAGGCCTCGCCTTTGATCCCCACAGTATATGCTTCTTCGACTAATTTATCCAC